>CM062629.1:11045845-11450963 GCA_025617555.3 Puccinia polysora
TCAAGAACGAAAAAAAATAGGCCAGTAGCCAAGAGTTGACAAACCATATCATCAACTAATATAGCGGTCTTTCCTTTGACGCTGCCGACCAAGATCATTCGAGAAACTTCATTGGCTTTCTTGCGCTCCTTGTGAAATAAAGCAAGATCTAAATCTAACCGAGCTGCGATAGAAGATGCACTGGTAGAATTTTTCCAGCAAGATGACAGGACGCTTTCAGCCGTTTTTCAACGCATGAAGAGACGAGATCGCCAATTTACCGCTTGGCGCCACCCGCATCCGGAGACACGATCACTGCATTCTTCACATCAACGTTTTCCCGGATGTATTGAACTAGGGTCGGTTCGGCGTACAAGCTAGCGGGTTGGAAATTACAGGAAGGTGGGGCGATGTATTGTTCAGTTTCATCTCCATGATTTCGGATTGTTCACTCTCTTCCTGTCAGGGTAGGAGGAGAATAAAACCAACTTGTCGACTGGGCAATCGAAAAACCCTTGAATTTGAGAAGCGTGCAAGTCCATGGTCTAAAGACAATCAGACGGGGGGAGTATGGTCGTCGAGTCAACAATCAGCTAGATCTACCCTGGTCGGCTACAAAATGTTGGACTGACGATGACATGATGGGCACCAGCCTCGCGAATCATATTGGCCACTAGTTTAGCCGTGATGGGGGCGCGGGATTTGTCTTTCTTATCCTGACGCCTGCGTCAATGACAGCATGATCAAAACAACGCAAAGTTCAGCCCGATAAGCTCCGGTTCGGACACAAGAGACTCTTACCAGATGATGGAAAACTCGAGGATAAGACACTTACGCATAGGGGAAATGCGGAATGACTGCAGTGATTCGACCAGCAGAAGCAATTGAACAAGAGTGAATCATAATCAAGAGTTCTGGTGGGTGAAGGGGGATGTCAGGAAAGACGAAAAGAAAAAAGAAAAAAAAAGGAAAAGATTAGTGGGCTCTTGGGCATGAAATGTAGAAAAACGAAAGAGAGGAGGAAGAGGTATGGTCGGAGGTTACCCATGAGAGCCGTATTGGTAGTACAAGTGATTGAACTAGCGGTACCAAGTATGTAGACATCAGCTTGCCTGACACTTTCTTTGATCGAAACTGAGATCTCTCCCGATGGACGCCGATCGATAGAAGCGGGTGAGATGGGGATATTGAGCCGGCGAGAGACATGGTGGGCTAGAGCTGGGTGTGATGTGCCGGTGAAGAGCTTCAGGGAAGAAAATCCAGGCATGATGAAACTAGACAGGCAGGAGGTTGAGGGAAGTGAGGGATGATGAGGAAGTCAGCATTCTGAACATTTCTCTGGGGATAACCGAGGGGGGGAATTGACCATATTTCACGTATTTTTGATGGGGAATGAAGGAAATTCACACACCCAATCTACGAACGTGTTTTGCTAACCGTGTGTGTATCGAGCGTCGGTCGAATTGCAAGTCTAGTGATAACAGATCGAGACCGAGCTTCTTGCTCTTGTTCTCCTTCCTCCTCCAGCGGAATCAAAGCGTCGTCATCATCGTCGTCGTCATCATCATCATCATCATCATCGTCAATAAGTGGCTGTTTGCAATCGTCCGATGGATGGTGGTGGCTGCTTGAGCTTGTCGAAGTGCGGCTTGGAATTCTCACCCTCGCCGCCTCCGGATCTTTTCTTCCTCCCCGGCTGCCCAAGCAGCGCGCCTTCGACACTATGCAAAGTGATATTCATCCACATCCACGCAGCTCCACCCGCACCAGTCCTCCTTCTAAGCTTGTCGAGCAAAAAGGAAAACAGCGCGCTGGCCGCTCGGCTGGCCAGTCTTTTTTTTTTTTTTGTTTCAAGTGCTATTGATTTCACATGTCACACTATGATCTGTCATTGAGAGAGTGGGTGGCCTAGATACAAGCATAACCATCAAGGGTATGTATATAGTGTAGGTTAATTGTTTGACTTGGATTGAAGATTTTTATGGCTTTTTGTGGACCATGTCTGAGGTCCACTCTGATTTGGGTAACAGGTATTGAAATTGAAACTCCATCCACACACCAAAGGGCCAAACAATAATGGGTTGAGAAATATGAAAAGGGGTGGGTGTTGCCAGCCAAGGTAGAAGGGGTAGCAGCCAGGGGGTGGGTCTCCCGGGATTTGAACACCAGACTTGCATTACCATTGCAGGGGTGGTATTGAGCTTCCATGTGATGTTGTAGGGGTGGTATTGAGCTTCCATGTGATAGTTACTGCTAGGCCATTTAGGCCCACACCAGCTGGCCAGTTGGTGTAGAGATGGATAGCTCAGATAACATGAAAAACTTGGAACCAAAACTCCATAGCTTGCATTTCAATCATGTGCCCAGCTCAAGATTATATAGTATCCCCATATGTCATGTATCTGTGATATCCCAGAGTTGGGTTTGCCATATCACAACACCCCCCCACAAACCAGACTACATATTATGACAAAATCAACACAAATGAAATGGAATGGAATCTTATCAAGAGCAAAAGAAACATTTACAGAAAGCGTATTGTTTGTTTGCACCTAGTCTTTTGGTCATTATATCTGCCAACTGCTCCTCCATTTTTATCCATGCAAGTTTCATCTTAAATTGTGAAATAGTTTTGTTTATAAAAAAAGAAATTTCAGGAAATGTGTCTCATCCTCAAGCGGGAACCTTTGTCATTCACAACCAGAACTGCCGTGTGGTTGTCACAGAAAATAGTGGTTGGTATTGTTGGCAATAAGCCAGTCATAATTGTGTGTAGGGAAGTAAAGAATTTGACAGCCATCCTGATAGGCACAAACTCCACATTGCTGGTCAACATTGCAACAGTTTTCTGGCATTTTGAGGCCCAGGATATTGGACAATTGTGTAGCATGACTAAGAATCCCAAAGTTGATGAGTGGAATTTTATTTTTTTTATATTTTGTGTTGGTTTGTTTTTATCTTCTATTTTTAATTGAATGATCATCAAACTCTTGAAAGGCCCAGGCTAAATTCATGCCCTTGTATATGGTAAAAAATTATTTTTTTTCAAGAAGAGGCATGATTTTCAAGTATTTGCTTTTGCTGATATTGTTCCTTTGGGTGTAGTTCAACCCTTTTTTAAAATAAAATAAAATAAAATAAAGGCTTGATTCATGCCTTCAAAAATTCTAAATCCACAATTGTTTTCAAATAAGGTACAAGCTTAGTGTTTTTTCTTTTTTTGCATTTTGAATTCATGCCTGTGTTTGAGAGAGGTGTGGTGGATATAGTTATTTTTTTTAGTGAATTAATAATTTCCCCAATTATTTCCCATCCCAGGAATAAATTTAAACCTTAAAAAGTTTTGCAAATTGGAAAAAGTTGTAATTTAAGACAATTTAGGTTTAAAACACCTTTTTAAGGTTTCAAGTGTTGAATTTTAAGATGTTTTTAGACCCATATCAAGAGACTAATAAGGAGAATGATCTTTGTAAGGATTAGGATGAGGATACAATATGAAGGCATTGAAGGGTGTAGAAACAGCAGATGTGATTGAAAATTCAATGGAAAAGGCCAGAAAATGCTATGGAAAATTTCAGAAAAAGAGGAGAAGAGGCTGAATAATAATAAAAGAAATAGCTAGTTTGAGACTGTAAATGCTAGATAGGGAGTAGAGGTTTCAGGATTTAAATTTACAAGTAAAATGGTACCAAGATCAGTTGACTACTAGGAATTTAAAGTAAGAAGGGATGATGAATTCCAGAAGGATAGAAAAATTATTAAATGGGTGATGATAAATTGATGACTCCCAGTTGTGTGGGAGTCATGTAGGGCCCCACATGACTTGTGGGAGTCCTTTAGGGCCTTACACGACCTGTGGGAGTTGTGTAGGGCCCCTCAACGCGTGGGGGCCCATACACTATTCCAAAGGGTTGTTCAAAACACGTGCAACCCCTGGGGGGGCATATACCCCCCATAATGGGCATTTTTGATTTTTGTACCCTGTACACAACCATTTAGACCTGTGTACAGGGGTATAAACCCCCCAGGGTTGTTCAAGTATTTATTTATTGTTATTGTATTTTATATTTTATATTTTATACTTTATATTTTATATTTTATATTTTATATTTTATTTTTTAAATTTTAAATTTTAAATTTTAAATTTTATATTTTATTTTTTAAATTTTAAATTTTATATTTTATATTTTATATTTTATATTTTATATTTTATTTTTTACATTTTATATTTTATATTTTATATTTTATATTTTATATTTTATATTTTATATTTTATATTTTATATTTTATATTTTATATTTTATATTTTATATTTTATATTTTATATTTTATATTTTATATTTTATATTTTATATTTTATATTTTATATTTTATATTTTATATTTTATATTTTATATTTTATATTTTATATTTTATATTTTATATTTTATATTTTATATTTTATATTTTATATTTTATATTTTATATTTAATATTTTATATTTTATATTTTATATTTTATATTTTATATTTTATATTTTATATTTTATATTTTATATTTTATATTTTGTGTTTTTCTTTAAACCAAAAAATCAACATTTTTTGATTTTTTGATTTTTTGGTTGATTTCTGTTTTTTTTTATCTAGTTTATTTTGGTTTTTCCTTTTTTAAGCCTGAAATTCTTTTATTTGTGTGGCACAGAACACAACTAGATTTGAGTTATGTACAACCCTACACAACTTAAATTTAGTCTTGCATGGTGCCACACAAAGCTGAACCCTGATTTGGGGGCTACACAACTGCATTCAAGTCATGTGGAGGCTACACAACTTGATTTTAGTTGTTTAGCTTGCCACACAACCCAAATGGGATGTGTGGAAGGCTACATGGCCCATTTGAGTTCGGTACATGACTCAAAGAGTCATGAATTGAACATTAACCTTATTAAATAGACTAATTAAAAAGGGTTGAAATTTGGTTTATTTATAAGCTAGAGGCAAATTGAATAATAGGGGGTATCAAAGTTAACCAAACCCGCCATTTTTTAATGGCAGGTTTCAACCCAAATCCGCCATTTCAAACCCGCCATTAAATCTCAAAAAAACCCGCTTATTTCAGGTCAGACGTGTCAAAGTTAACCTGAAATAAGTGGGTTTTTTCAAATAAAGTATTTAAATGCTTCCACCACCTGTCCGCGTCATACACCCCTGTCTTCCCACCTCCTTCTACCTCCAACCTCATTGGAAAATTTTTTACCCCCACCCTCATCATAAAATTGATTGACCACTCTCATCACTTTATCGCTCTCATCACTTGATCAATCTCATCCACTTCATTGCTCTCAAAACTTCATCACTCTCATCACTTAACCGCTCTCATCACTTCATCACTCTCATCCACTTTATTGCTCTCAAAACTTCACCACTCTCATCACTTTATCGCTCTCATCACTTGCGTAGCCCGAACTCTTTCAAATGGCCCCTCAGCGAACCTCCCCCCACAAGTCCAACACACCCAAGAGAAAATTGCCAAGGAACTCCACAACAAACAATCCTCCCCCATCAGCTTCCAAGGGCTCAAGCCAGCTCAAGAGAGCTGATCACATCATCCTGGTAAACTGGCTGAAAATTCCCTCCAACTACAATGCCTGCTTTGGATCCAACAACGAAACACGTGTTGGCCAACCTCAATCCTCTAAGGTCAATGGTTATCTCCTGATGGCCAATGAACTCAAGAACAAAACAAAAGGTAGGCTGGATCTGTCATCCAAACAGATGAGGGAGCGGTTCAAAAACTATCAAGCCAAGTACAAAAAGGCCCACTCCATGTCTATCTCCACTGGCTTTGGTATCACCGACTTGGACAAAGCCAAAGGAATCAACTTGGTGGTTGATAAGTTGGACTCCATTTGTCCTTTTTATATTCAAATGGATGAAATCTTTGGAAAAAAGGCCAACATCACCCCCCTAGCTGCTTTCAATGCCCAAAAATCCAATTCTGTTGATGCCAAGGACTTGGCTGGGGATGCTCAGCCTACCAATGGGGACCTTGATGAAACCTTGGCCTTGGAGTGGCCCCCATCTGATGACGAGGAGGATATTCAAACACAATCGGCTCCAATCACTTCTACTTTGGTATTGATTGATCAGTCAACCCCAACCTTGGACCCCTCACTTCCTTCTTTTGATTGTTCTCTTCCTGGGGCAGAACAACTGGAGAACTTGCCGAATGAGGAGGATGTTATTCCTGGATCACCGTTGCCATCAACATCTGCTCAAGTAAGGAACTAAATTGTTTTCGATTCTGTCTGGTTGCTCCTGACTGATTTACATTGTAAAAAAACAGGCTCATCCATTTTTGATTGGCCAAAAACTCAAGCCAATGGGGCCTCCCACATCGCCTTCAAATACTAGTGAGGACTTTCAGACTCGAACCTCCTCTGCCAAGGGTAAGCAAAAGGCCTCCAATTCCATCAATGTCAACCCCAAAAGTCATCAACGGAGGAGAAACACTTCCAGTTTTTTGGGCTTTGAAGAAATCATGGAGAAGCGAGATTCATGTAAGTTGATTGATTCAATATCCTTGCTTTTAAAATCATGCTCATTGCCATTCCCCTCCAAAAAACAGTGAAATCACAAATTGAATCAGATAAACTTCAGTTTGAAAAGCAAAAGTGGGATCGCCAACTGGGCATGGATGGTCAAAAGCAGCAAGCCGAGACTTTGGCTAATCAACAAAAATTGGATTCTGAGTGGAGGTTGAAAAAAGCTGAGCTAGAGTTTCAAAAAGAGGAAAAGGAGAAGGATCGGCAGCAAGTGCAACTGGAAAAGGAGAGGGAACAACGGGCAAACGAAAAAAAGGATAAGGTATCAGTAGCTTTGGCTTGAATTGGCAGTGGTAGATTGTTAGAAGAAATACATAAGATTGCTCAAATGCTGGGCTTGTAAATATATTTACATGGATGAAAGAAAAACAAATTATTTTTTACTACAACAACTTTTGAGAGAATTCTTAACCCCACCAATATACAGATCTTTTTTGTTTTTATTGATATTTTTTTCTCTAGAGTAAATTTGGCTGTTTTTCATGTCCCTACTAGTGCTCTGAGTTTTTTTATTAATTTGGAGTGACATGGCCATTCTGGTATGGGTTGCTGTTTCCACAGCTGGAAAGGTACAGTGCTTGTACTGTTAGCCGCCCAAACCATTTTGACTATACCTTTTTGCTTGCAATCAATTCCAAAGCCAAGGTCAGGAAAAACAAATTGACCGTCCAAAACTTGATATTCATGTGTATCTTCAATAAGTCAACCATTCAATTTCTTGGTTGGGACCACAAATAAAAAGGAATAGCCAGAGATGTCGCCTTTGTCAATATGAGGAGAATTGTAAAAAGAATCCAAGGTGAAAGTGAGGTGTGGGGAGCAATCAAAAGGTGTAGGCTTGGAACCAAATTCCAACAAAGAGAAAGAGGGGATTTTGCTGTCCTTCATGGTATCACGGTTTGATTCAAATGCAAGTTTGGCCA
Source organism: Puccinia polysora (assembly GCA_025617555.3). NCBI lineage: Eukaryota > Fungi > Basidiomycota > Pucciniomycetes > Pucciniales > Pucciniaceae > Puccinia > Puccinia polysora. The sequence goes on from CM062629.1 coordinate 11,053,331, forward strand.
AATTACAAAACATTTGTCCTAAAATTTGGGATACTTTGTCGGCCTTCAGGTTGAGGACAGCGTACTCTTGAGGAGAAGATCTAATGGATGATTTCTTCACATAACGTCTGAATAACTCCACAGGGTTCATCAATTTTTTCCAACCAATTGCCCACATTTTTCCACCCCAAGATCTTGAGGGACAAACCAGGTTGACAAATTTTTTTGAACAGTGAAGGAATGTCGTCACAAAGTTGATATCTTTCTTATATTGCTCAGATAGTTAATCCAAAGGCACAAATTCAATGATGGCAACCAGAGCATGGTGATCAGATTGGTCAAGAACAATAACTTTTCCATGGTGGAAGAAGTGGAAAGCCCCAATTGTCTGTTTTTCTTGCTGAAATTCTTCCTGGGTTGGTTTTTGAGGGTTCTTTTTCTTTTCAGCCGTGATTGCAGGGTACAGATCCAAAGGGCATAGCTTTTGTCTAGACCAGGCAAACTTTTCCTTGATCCAGTTGTCAGTCACTTCCAAAGAAATTTCCAAATCCCTCATTTGAGCCCTCCTTTTTCTACAATTCCTCTGCTTGCCAACTCTCTTTATGTTTTTCATACCATCTCCTTCCATCTTTCTCCCTCCCAGGCACTTGCTGCACCCAAGGTGAGGATCAAGGTGAAATTTGAATGGTTGTATAACATTTTGAGTTCAGTAGGCAGTGAAGGAATCAATATCAAAAAAGGGGTTGGACAAACAAAAAGACTGGTCGAAAAAATAAAAAAAAAAAAACAAAAATTTCAGCAACGTTCTCATTATTGGCGACAAACGGTGGGATTAAAAAAATAAAAAAGAGATGAAAATCAACAATTCCTCTGCTTGCCACCTCTCTTTATGTTTTTCATACCATCTCCTTCCATCTCTCTCCCTCCCAGGCACTTGCTGCACCCAAGGTGAGGATCAAGGTGAAATTTGAATGGTTGTATAACATTTTGAGTTTGGTAGGCAGTGAAGGAATCAATATCAAAAAAGGGGTTGGACAAACAAAAAGACCGGTTAAACAAATAAAAAATAAAAAAAATGTCAGCAAAGTTCTCATTATTGGCGACAAACGGTGGGATTAAAAAAATAAAAAAGAGATGAAAATCAACGATTCCTCTGCTTGCCACCTCTCTTTATGTTTTTCATACCATCTCCTTCCATCTTTCTCCCTCCCAGGCACTTGCTGCACCCGAGGTGAGGATCAAGGTGAAATTTGAATGGTTGTATAACATTTTGAGTTTGGTAGGCAGTGAAGGAATCAATATCAAAAAAGGGGTTGGACAAACAAAAAGACCGGTGTGGTGTCAATTTATAGAAACGGATTGGGAACTGCGTCGCGGCTGCGCGCTCAGCATTGGGGACGAGCGGGCTCAGCATTAGGGTAAGTGGAGTGCTCAGCAGCGGCGGCTGCGGGATCAGCAGCAGCCGCTGTTTGGCTCTGCACCTAGTGGACGGGTTGGGCTCAGCATCTAATGCAGCACGGGCGGCGATCCGCCCCGGAGATTGGATTTGGAAGGTAGTGCGCTTGACTAAGTTTGCGGGCGCGCCGGTTTGGATACGTAGGGGCGGAGCAATCCGCGGGCTATGAAGGAATGGATCACGCTGGATATTACCCAACATCCACGACGGGAGTGGACGAGCGGGTACGGACAGGCGCAGGGAGCTCCAAGTAGGACGCGGTGCAAGGACCGTGTCATGAGAAGGACAAACCGGATGGATGGAATGGCGTACGGACGTTGGAGGGAGTTTGGTACGAAGGAGGTGGGGAGAGGAGGCTAGGGTTTCTGTTTCCGGATGGCCTTCTGTTTCCTTGTCATACTGTCATTTGTGCATGTACTTAGGTTAGGGTTGAGAGGGAGGACTTATCCTCACTCTCAACTCCAGGTTGGAGGAGGAGATCATTGGTATTGGGAGATAGCAGATATCATGTCATAGCAGAGGAAGATAGAGAAAGAGAATAGAGAATCATATCATCAGGCTGAATCACTCATCTCACCAGGAGATTAAAGGAACTCATACCGGATACACATCCAGGTGGAAAGTTCTTAGGATTGAAGGATTGACGATTTCACTCACTCTCTCTCTCTCTCTCTACTCTTCTATATCCCTTATCTCTTTGTTTCTATTTTCTCATCCAAGCGCAACTTCAGACATCCTCATCTCCTTACAAACGCAGGGAACCGTTAACTTCCAAACCTTGGGACGATTATAAGGGGACAACCTTTATTCCTTCCACATCTGGGGGTCTGGCCGGGAAATAACCTTCCGTTCCTTGTCTTTCGAAGGTAACTGGGCGCGATGTCCTATTCATACCTCCCTACAGTCGCTCCTTCTCCTTCTCCTTCCGTCTCCGGGTCTGCTACTCTTACCCCACTCTTGTCTTCCATCCCTCCTCCTCCCCCTCCCTCCGCTCGACCCAGGACAAGCTACGCCATTCCCCCATCAGTCTCCAGTGACCATGAACCCGCTTGTCCGGTTCGCATCAGGCCGCGCAACTACCCCCACATCCAATTCAACACCGCGGATGTGGAACCATTCATCTCGAGATACAAAGGTATTACGGATGCGGAAGGTGCGTCGGACGCCAATAAGGCCTGTCTTGTTGTCCTGTTCATTATGGACAAAGAGAAGCTCCGGGATGTAGAGGAGATGGAAGGCTACGAGGATCAAGATTGGCCAAAACTGAAGGCGGAGATCCTAAAGCGGTGGGGCAGGCGCGAACCTCGGTTCCGGGAAAGCAATTTCGACCGCGTGGCCTTGGAGGCGAGCGCGTGCGGAGGGGTCAAAACGCAGGTGGAACTGGCGGAGTACACCTCGACATTCAATTGGATCTATCGGTACTTGTTGAAGAACGAGGTGGTGGCGGGACAGACGGGGGCCATGAAATGCGCATTTCTGGGTGGTTTAGGCGCTCAACTCCGGTCAAGGGTGCAGCGGCATCTTTACAATCACAACCTGGTAAAGCGGTCGCTGGACGGGAGCATTGCGCTCCTTCCGGAGTTGGCTGTCATTTTCTGGGCTGTGGAGAGTGAGCTCGACTTAGAGGAGCTTATTGAGGACACCACTAAATCCTTCCCAGGGGCACCGAAGAGATCCGCCCCCCAGGTTCCGGCTCCGGCGCAATTTCTGGCCCCAGTCCCACCTACTTCCACGCGTGTTCCAGTTCCTTAACCCGCGCCAGCCGCTCCGGTAAGCAAATTGATGGAACTGATGAAGGACCTGAAGATCTACATGAGTCGTATGGGTCAGCAGCAGCCACAAGGGCCTCCGCCTCACATGGCGGAAGGGTTTTGGCCGCCCGGTACCTTCGTGCCAAGGGGGTGCTTGTACTGCGGGGTGAACGGTCATTGGCAATTGGCGTGCGAGGAGCTTACAAAGGATCTCAGCGCGGGATTGGTTCAAACGTTGGGGATGGGGTACATGTTTCCGACGGGCAAACAGATTCCAATGGAGCCAAGCCAGCCGACCGTAATGCAGCAGGTGTGCACATGGGTTCAAGAGGCGGGAACAACGGCGCAAGCATCACTGGGCATAGTTACCGGTCCCGGATTGTGGCAACCACCTCGGGTGGAAGCTGAGGTGAGGTTAGTGGCGACGGAAGAAAAGGCGGCGGTCTCCGATAAAATGAAGGTGGACGCAAAGGAGCAACCCCCTTTGGACGTTCCAAAACCGGCCGCGCGCGCCTGGGACCAAGGCGCTGGCAGCAAACCCTGTAGGAAAGAAGAAAGCGGCAGACATTGTGCAAAGGGTGATGGGTAACGAGACTCCGGTTCCGCTGACCTTGCGGGAACTGGCGGCCGTGTCCCCGGTGGTGGTAGACGAGATGGTGCAAGCGTTGCGGGATTGCGGTCAGGGACGGGTACCTCAGACGGTGCAGCGGGTTCATGTGGCGCAGAAGGAGGAGGGGCGCAAGGAGTATGAGTTGAAATCGGTTTTGACTCCGCTCGCTTACGTTCCGATGGTCATAGCAGGGAGGAAGGTGTGGGCTATGGTGGACAGCGGTTCAATGGTGAACCTGCTGCCATCGCGGATGGTGGACAATTTGGGGTTGGTTTGGTGGAAATGCGCGATGGGTCTCTGCGCGCTTAACGGAGGGGAGTGTTGTGTGGATGGGGTAGTTGAGGAGGAGGAGGTTGAGGTTGCAAGGGTCCGTAAGCCTCTTTCTTTTCTTTTGGTTGATTGTGGGGACATGATTTTGGGGAGGCCGTTCATGTTTGGGTTCCGAGCCCGAATGGTTTTCTATCCGGGAACGGGAACGGAGGCATTGACGGTAGAGGATTTGTCTGGCGGAAGGTTTGAGACAACTATCTGCGATCACGGGAAGGGAAAGCAGAGGAGAGTGTTGGAGTATGAGGAGGAACCGGATGCGGCGGCTGCAACCAGCTGGGGACAGTGGCCAAGTGGGGGGGGGAGGTGGTGGGGGTAGGGGATAAGTTTTGATTGGTGAGGGGGTGATCTAGCCGGTTCACAGCCGGAACAGCTAGACACCCCAGAATTTTCGTTTCTCTATGTTTCTTTCTTATCCGGATTGTGGGGTCTTTGCTGGCTTGGGGTTTTTGCAGGAAACGCGGGCGCGGCGCGAAGCCGGGTCTGTAAACGCGAGGACAAGCCCTGCGGAACCAGGACGCGTGGGCAATCCCGCAGATGGGGGAAGCGCTACAAAGAGCGATTTGCGGGCGGTCTACGGGCGTCGCGCAAAAAAAAAAATAAAAATAAAAAAAAAAATAAAATAAAATAAATATTTTATATGTTCTTTTCTATTTTTCTTCTCTGTTTGTTTCTTTTTCTCTTTTTCTTTTTCTCAGGATATCTCTTCTATTTTTCTTCTCTGTTGGTTTCTTTTTCTCTTTTTCTTTTTCTCAGGATATCTTGTCTATTTTTCTTCTCTGTTGGTTTCTTTTTCTCTTTTTCTTTCTCTCAGGATATCTTGAGGATGGGTGGTTGGTATGGAAATAAGCTTGATTTGGTGAGGGGGTGCTCTAGCAGGTTCACAGCCGGGACAACTAGACACCCCAGAATGTCCGTTCTCTTACTCTCTCTCTCTCTCTTCCCTTACGGTGGCGCGCGCTGGTGTTTTGGTTGTTGTGTTTGTTGCAGGATGGGTACGGGGAACTGTGTGGCAGTCCGTCTGGGGCAGTCCAGGTACCTCTTTTGGAACAACTGGTCACTTACGATTGCTCGAGGTAAAGCGTGCGGACGCGGACCTCAATCTCAATCTCAAGCTCATTCTCACTTTCGGTCACTCACGAGGAAAGCGCGCGGACGCGGACCTCATCTCAGACTCACTCTCTCAAAGCGCGGTTGCACACTTTTCTCAGAAGGTTGGAACCTTGCGCAGATACGTGTATTTCTCTTAAAGGAAGGGAAGCGCGGTACAAGCAATAAGAAGAGAAGGAGAAAAAGGGAAGGAGAAGGGAAAAGGGGGGGCGATGCGCTTAGGCCATCCTCATCATTTCCTCCATTTCCGCCCTCAAAGTCGCCATTAAAGCCCGGAAGGACGCCAGGAGTTTGCGCCGGGATTCCAAGGATTGCGCGCCGGGGATCGCGAAAAAATTTTGGAGCATTGTGGTCAACCTTTCCGCAAAAGCTTCAAAGCCGGCCGCCGGGAGCGCCATTACGGTTGGAATCTCTGGGATCTCGGGAGTGCTGGCTGGAGGAGCGGCCGGTGAAGAAGGCGACTCCGGGGAACCAACAGGAGGGCTTGGTCCAGCTGGAGGGGAAGATGGAACAAGGATCGGTGACGGAGGCAGAGGGGCGTCAGGGGTTGCAGGCCTCTCATCCAAGTCTGCTGGTGGCGCGGGCGGTGTTGGCGGTCGTGGAAGAGGAGGAGGAGGTGCTGACGCGGCCGCGGGTCTTCCAGAGAGTCTAGGGTCCGGTACCGTCCGATTCACGCCGACGGCGGCGGCCCAAGCGCGGGTCGCCACGCGCCATTCCTCCGAAGTCTCGTACTTGCCCTCTTGAGGAGGTCCGGCCCGGCAGAGAGGTGATGCCGAGTCATGGCTCATGTGCAAATTGGTGGGTGATGGAGCTTGGGGATGGCGGGATGGAGGCAAATTGGGTGGCTTCCACAAGCCTTCTGAGATCAACTCGTTGTCCGAAACCACGAACGGGTCCGGACGAGCCCTCTTGCGCGGCCTGGGGCAAGAGCCGGGTTGGGGGGGAGCTCAAGGGATGCTGTCGCTAAGCAAGCAGCAACGGTGGCCGCGACGGCAAGCTACACAGGCGCGTTGACCGGGGATGATCAAACACGCGTGCCTGTTCCGGGCGCAGAACTTGCAAGGGAGCATGAAGGCGATGGAGAGGAGGAAGGGCGGAGAAGGTGCTAGTGGGAGTGGTGGGGGTGGAGCGGAAGTAGTGGAGGTGGTGGTATGGTGAAGCAATGGGAAACTTCTGGGGACAGAACTCAAGTTGGGGGGGGATGTGGTGTCAATTTATAGACACGGATTGGGAACTGCGTTGCGGCTGCGCGCTCAGCATTGGGGGCAAGCGGGCTCAGCATTAGGGTAAGCGGAGTGCTCAGCAGCAGCCGCTGTTTGGTTCTGCACCTAGTGGATGGGTTGGGCTCAGCATCTAATGCAGAGTGGGCGGCGATCCGCCCCGGAGATCAGATTTGGAAGGTAGTGCGCTCAACTAAGTTCGCGGGCGCACCGGTTCGGATACGTAGGGGCGGAGCAATCCAAGGGCTATGAAGGAACGGATCACGCCGGATATTACCCAACATCCACGACGGGCGCGGACATGGTTGTATAAAATTTTGAGTTTGGTAGGCAGTGAAGGAATCAATATCAAAAAAGGGGTTGGACAAACAAAAAGACCAGTCAAACAAATAAAAAATAAAAAAAAATGTCAGCAACGTTCTCATTATTGGCAACAAACGGTGGGATTAAAAAAAAAAAAAAGAGATGAAAATCAACGATTCCTCTGCTTGCCACCTCTCTTTATGTTTTTCATACCATCTACTTCCATCTTTCTCCCTCCCAAGCACTTGCTGCACCCAAGGTGAGGATCAAGGTGAAATTTGAATGGTTGTATAACATTTTGAGTTTGGTAGGCAGTGAAGGAATCAATATCAAAAAAGGGGTTGGACAAACAAAAAGACCGGTGTGGTGTCAATTTATAGACACGGATTGGGAACTGCGTCGCAGCTGTGCGCTCAGCATTGGGGGCGAGCGGGCTCAGCATTAGGGTAAGCGGAGTGCTCAGCAGCGGCGGCTGCGGGATCAGCAGCAGCCGCTGTTTGGCTCTGCACCTAGTGGACGGGTTGGGCTCAGCATCTAATGCAGCATGGGCGGCAATCTGCCCCGGAGATCGGATTTGGAAGGTAGTGCGCTGTGGAAACTTTAGAGAGCAACCCCCCTGAAGTCTTCCTCGAGTTCCGGAAGTTATTGATCAAAGCGTCTGTAAGGAGATTGGATGCAGCCGTTCAAGAGAAAAGGAGAGAAGAGGGGAGGGATTCTGTTTTCCTAAGTCCGCTCCCCGCCTCCTGATGATACAATGATACAATGCTCCTCCCCCCCCTACAACTCGGAGCCGAGGGAAAGGTATTTGAGCCCTCCCCCTCAACCCTAACCTAAGTACAAGCACAAAGACAGACTGGCAACCATGAAGAAGGAACCCTAGACCCAGAACCCTGACACATCCCCAAACCCATACCCATACCCTATCCCCGCCAGCTCGCCTGCCATTACGCGCATCCGGTTCGTCTTTTCGTGGCGCGGCCCTCCGCCGCGCGATACCTGAAGTCCACCGCGCTTGCGCGCATCCACCCGACGCGCAGTCGTGGATTTCCTGTCCCGTGGCCGGCCCGCGCTTGCGCGCGGCTGCCCACGCATATAGCCCCGCTTTTTCCTCCCCCGACTAGCCGTTCCAAGAACCTGGTTGGCCCAGCTCCATCCATGAGTTGGACATCCAAGCGGGTCGCGGCCCGCCTCCCTTAGTCAGGCCCGGCCCGCAGTCGCGTGCTCGATCCCGCCGCGCCCACTGCTGAGCCCCCAGCGGCCGCTGCTGAGAACGCGCGCACCCCAACTGCTGAGCCCCGACCTACCAGATGCTGAGCGCGCAGGCCGCGAGGCAGTTCCCAATCCGAGGCTATATATTGACACCACATCCCCCCCCAACTTGAGTTCTGTCCCCAGAGATCCTTCCCATTGTCACCTCGGCCGTCCTTCGCGCCCTACCCCCTCTACCAACTCTAAACTCCGCTCCGCATCCCTATCCCTCCACTCCATCGTCATCATGGTCCGCTGCGACTTCTGCGCCCGAAACGGGCTTGAATGCTCTATTGGGTCCGGCCGCCGCGCCTGCTCCGCGTGCCGCCGCAGACACCGCCGCTGCTCGCTTAGCGAGGGTATACCCCGTGGCCCCAACCAATCCGGCTCTCGTCCTTGGCCGCGCAAGCGGGCTCGTCCGGACCCGTTTGTGGTTTTGGATGACGACGCTATCTCGGAGGACTTGTGGACTCCACCCGGATCACCTCCCCGCCGTCCTCGTCCGAACTCCGACCGCGACTCCTCTTCTCCGCTTCGCCGCGCGGGACCACCGCGTAAGGATGACTATCCGGACTTCGCGGCTTATCGGAGGGCATTGCGATTTTGGGCAGATCGCGTCCGGGTTGCGCAAGGCGCGAGGGACCCGCGAATCGACGAAATCCTTAGGCGACGCGCTGCTCTGGCCCCGGCTCCTCCTCCACCCCCTGCTCTGGCTCCTCCGACTCCACAAGGCCCTACTCCTCCACCCGCTGCTCCGACTCCTCCGACTCCACAAGGCCCTACTCCTCCGCCCGCGTCGCCGGTGGTCATCTCATCATCGCCTCCTATCGGACTGGACCCTCCCGTTGGATCCCCTGAGCGCCCGTCCGCACCAGCCCCTCCTCCCACCGATTCTCCCAAGATCCCGGAGATTCCGGTCGTGATGGGGCTCCCGGTAGCCAGCTTCGAAGTTTTCGCGGAAAGGTCGACTACGATGCTCCGCCAATACCTTGCGACTCCCGGAGCCCAATTCCTCGGAATCCCGGCGTGAACTCTTGGCGTCTTTCCGGGCTCTACTGGCGTCGTCGAGGGCGGAAATGGAGGAAATTATGAAGATGGCTTAAGCGCCTCGGCCTCATCCCCTCTTCCCCTTTTCTTTTTCCCTTCCCTCTTTTATCCGCTTTTTTTTTGTTGTACCGCGTTCCCTATTCATTGAGAGAAATACACGTCTCAACGCGAATTTGTTTTACCGAGAAAAATCCGCGCCGCGCGCATCGTGAAGGCGAGAATGAGAGCCGGGTCCGCGCCTGAGTGAGAACTAAGCCGCGAGGTTGAGAAAATCCGCGCCGCACCCAAAAAATGAGAAAATAAGAAAAAAAAAAAAAAAAGTGACGAGTGAGAAATGATAGAAAAGGTGAAAGATTTCTCTTTTTTTTTTTTTTTTTTTTTTTTTTTTTTTTTTTTTTTTTTTTTTTTTTTTTTTTTTTTTTTTTTTTTTTTTATATATATATACCATCGCCGCGCCCGCGCCCTATCCCCCAGTTCCCCCCCCAAACTTAGCTGCTGTCCCCAGCTGATGGCTTCAGCAAATGCCATGAGGGTCGCGTCCGTCGCCCGATCTCCCTGCATTCCTCCAAACCATGCCGTCGGTGCCTGATCCGTCCGATTCTCTGCCCCGGCGCGCTTCCCTTTCCCGTTTGGCGTCCGTCTCCTCCGCCGTCGAAAGGGTCTCGCCTTGGTTACGATCGCCCGACACATGACCTGCTCCCACCACCGCTTGTCCCCCACCTCCCATCAGATTTATCCGTCGTTCACCAACTGTTGAACCGCGCGGAGTATCCTCTTCTCGCTTTGTCCTCGCTCGCTTCCCGCCGTTAGACTGAACCGGTCCCGCCGATACCCGCTTCCCCAACACGCACCCTGCCTCTGCCGGCCTTGGATCAATTGGGTTTGCCATCCGACTCTTGTGTCTTGTCCGCCCACCACCACCGTTGCTTCCACGCGCGCCCGTCCTTTCCGTTGCTGCCACTACCCTTTCCAAATGCGCGCTCTCCGCCGTCAAAGAGGTCTGGCTCGGGTCGCAATTCTCCAACGTGTGGTCCATCTCTTCCGCCGCCGCGTGTACCTTCTTTGCAAGATCCGTCCGCCGCTTGCCAATTCCCAGTCCGCACGGAGCATCAATTTCCCGTTCCGTTGTCCTCGCCCGCTTCCTGTCAGTAGGCCGCACCGGTTCCATCAAATCCCGCTTCCCCAAAACGTTCTTAGCCCCCCCTGGGGAAACCAATTCCGCGTTTGAATCCGCTGTCCGGTCCCTTTGTCCCGCCCGCCAACGGTTGTTGTCCTCCCCATTTGCGTACACGCGGGGCGCAGAAGTGCTGGGGGACTGAATACTCTCCAGATAGGCCTCGAGGCCCCTTGCCACCTCCGTAAGTTCGCTAGCCTAAGAGATGGTTGCCGGTGGTGGGGCCGGAACATACTCTGCCCTGTAGTACTCTGGTTCCGCGTGGTCCACCTCTGCTTGCATCTGGGTCCCGTTGCGCGCGCCTGCCTGATAACCCCATTCCGCGGATGGCTTGAGATCATCCTTCCAAAAGCAAGAACCGTGCCTCCCCCATCATGCCAGCATGTCCTCCTTCAGTTCCGGCCAATCCAGGTTCAGGTATCCTCCCATCTCCTCCACTTCCCGACGCGCTTCCGCGTCCTTGATGAACAGGACGACATGGCACACCTTCTCAAAATCCAAAACGCCTTCAGAGTCCACGATTGTTTCATAACGTGAGATGAATCGCTCCACCTCCGCAATGTTGAGTCTAATATGCGGGTAAATCCATGGAGTAGCGCGGAAGCCGTTGGAGGAGGAAGGAAGAGAAGCGGCTGTTGGTAGCATCCGTGAGTACCTTCGAGAGACTTTGACAAAAGATTGTTCCCGGCCAGACCCCCAGATGTGGAAAATTTAGAGAGCAACCCCCCTGAAGTCGTCCTCGAGTTCCGGAAGTTATTGATCAAAGCGTCTGTAAGGAGATTGGATGCAGCCGTTCAAGAGAAAAGGAGAGAAGAGGGGAGGGATTCTGTTTTCCTAAGTCCGCTCCCCGCCTCCTGATGATACAATGATACAATGCTCCTCCCCCCCCTACAACTTGGAGCCGAGGGAAAGGTATTTGAGCCCTCCCCCTCAACCCTAACCTAAGTACAAGCACAAAGACAGACTGGCAACCATGAAGAAGGAACCCTAGACCCAGAACCCTGACACATCCCCAAACCCATACCCATACCCTATCCCCGCCAGCTCGCCTGCCATTACGCGCATCCGGTTCGTCTTTTCGTGGCGCGGCCCTCCACCGCGCGATACCCAAAGTACACCGCGCTTGCGCGCATCCACCCGACGCGCAGTCGTGGATTTCCTGTCCCGTGGCCGGCCCGCCCTTGCGCGCGGCTGCCCACGCATATAGCCCCGCTGTCGCCCCGCTTTTTCCTCCCCCGACTAGCCGTTCCAAGAACCTGGTCGGCCCAGCTCCATCCATGAGTTGGACATCCAAGCGGGTCGCGGCCCGCCTCCCTTAGTCAGGCCCGGCCCGCAGTCGCGTGCTCAATCCCGCCGCGCCCACTGCTGAGCCCGCAGCGGCTGCTGCTGAGAACGCGCGCACCCCAACTGCTGAGCCCCGACCTACCAGATGCTGAGCGCGCAGGCCGCGACGCAGTTCCCGATCCGAGGCTATATATTGACACCACAGCGCTCGACTAAGTTCGCGGGCGCGCCGGTTTGGATATGTAGGGGCGTAGCAATCCGCGGGCTATGAAGAAACGGATCACGCCAGATATTACCCAACATCCACGACGGGCGCGGACGAGCGGGTACGGACAGGCGCGGGGAGCTCCAAGTAGGACGCGGTGCGAGGACCGCGTAATGAGAAGGACAAACCGGATGGACGGAATGGCGTACAGACGTTGGAGGGAGTTTGGTACGAAGGAGGTGGGGAGAGGAGGCTAGGGTTTCTGTTTCCGGATGGTCTTCTGTTTCCTTGTCATACTGTCATTTGCGCGTTTACTTAGGTTAGGGTTGAGAGGGAGGACTTATCCTCACTCTCAACTCAGGGTTGGAGGAGGAGATCATTGGGATTGGGAGATAGCAGATATCATGTCATAGCAGAGGAAGATAGAGACAGAGAAAAGAGAATCATATCATCAGGCTGAATCACTCATCTCACCAGGAGATTAAAGGAACTCATACCAGATACACATCCCGGTGGAAAGTTCTTAGGATTGAAGGATCGGCGATTTCACTCTCTCTCTCTCTCTCTCTACTCTTCTATATCCCTCATCTCTTTGTTTCTATTTTCTCATCTAAGCGCAACTTTGGACATCCTCATCTCCTTACAAATGCAGGGAACCGTTAACTTCCAAACCTTGGGACGATTATAAGGGGACAACCTTTATTCCTTCCACACCGGTCAAACAAATAAAAAATAAAAAAAATGTCAGCAATGTTCTCATTATCGGCCACAAACGGTGGGATTAAAAAAATAAAAAAGAGATGAAAATCAACAATTCCTCTGCTTGCCACCTCTCTTTATTTTTTTCATACCATCTCCTTCCATCTTTCTCCCTCCCAGGCACTTGCTGCACCCAAGGTGAGGATCAAGGTGAAATTTGAATGGTTGTATAACATTTTGAGTTTGGTAGGCAGTGAAGGAATTGATATCAAAAAAGGGGTTGGACAAATGAAAAGACTGGTCAAACAAAAAAAAAATGTCAGCAAAAAGACAGAGGATGAGAATGTGTGGACTTGAATCTGAATTGCTAGCCCCACTCGGACCAAATATTGGTCTCAAGAGCCCATCCAATGAGAAACTGAGGTCCTTCAAACGGATGACCATAAGTGGTCACCACAATATTCATCTTAAAATCAATCATTGCCAAATTTGGAGGGGGACAAGATTTGGAAGGTCCCATTTGATAGGACTTGCGAAATCTTGGCAACTTGATGAAAATCTTGATTGCCAACCGGATTGATTGATAGGTTGGTTCCAGCCATGTTATTTCCACCGGTCTCTTTCTAGTCCCAAACCCAGCTTGAATCAGGTTTGCCAAAGAATGGGAGATGTTACCTGAGACGGTTTAGAGCGGTTGACAAGAGATGATCGAGTCAAATGAAGGCGTGATCCAAGGGCAAGCTTTGGACCCTACCGTTTGTGATGATTGCTCGCAGGCTAGGTCCAACCCTTGGACTAACAACTTGGAGTCAATCCTGACGTGGGTGATACCGGGGATCCTGCTGAGTTCATGAGTGCGACGGATGAGTTCAGCGGGGGTGAGGTTCCTGAATGGGGCTAGATTGGCCATGAGACCATCAAAGCTGTTGATGAGGGTGAAGTTACAATTGCAGGCAAATTGGTACCATTGATTGAAACCGGGCGGGGGTTTGAGTGGATGAAAGGCTTTTTGATAGTCTAGACGAGCACGTTCGAGGGAGGTAGGTTGAGATCGTAGGGTTGATTTCCAAGATTGCCGAGATTTGAGGAGGAGGTGTAAGATTGGATGAGGGGATTGAAGGTGAAGAATTTGTAGGAAAGAAGGAGGAGGGGATGATGATGATGACAATGAGGATAGGTTGGAATGATGACCAAGGGAGAATGGAGCGTGGAGGGGTGATAGGTAGGGGGATAGCCAATTGGGGACCAAGTCAAACCAATCGATGAGATGGGATGATAGATGATGAGCGGATGAGGAGATGTAGCAATGATTGATGAGGTTGAGGGTCGAGATGGAGGATGAGTTAGGATGATAGATCGGGATGTTGATGAGACCGCGTTGGATGGCGATGAGGGAGAGAGAGGATAGACAGAGTAGGATGGGGATGAGGGAGAGCAGGAACAGGCTGAGCTTTTGACAAGAGAGGACAAAGAAGAGGATTTTGGAGGGAGTCAAGAGGAGGCATCTGATGGAGGAGCTAGCTTGGTCTTGATGGATGGCAATGGGTCTATTACTGCTGTTGGTCATTGTCGTCGTCGTCGTTGAGCCTTGAAATTGATCGTTGATGATGATATCAATGGATTGAGATGAGGAGGAAGAGGATGATCTAGTGGATCGGATCAATGGTTGATGATGGGATTGCGTTGGATTGGACATCGATAGACTGGTTGAGATAGATGCTTAGGAAGAAGAAGAAGAAGAAGAAGATGATGATGATGATGTTCGAGTTATCGTTTCCGGTAATGGGCTTCCCAGAGCCTCATGAGAGAGTTTCCACAGTCTACGACCAATCGCTAGTCTCTTGATGAAGCTCAGCTGACTTAGTTGAAGAAGATCTTCAACAAAGGTTTGAGCGGCCATTGCCTTGCTAACGGTTCAAGCCCCATATTGAAGATTAAGACAGGCAATAATTGACACGCCATTCTGATGACTAAGATTGACTCACACAACCAACACGGTTGGTTTGCAGCTGGATACATCTTTCAATCCATCAAAAAAGTGTACATCCGCGCCTAGGAATGAGTGTGGGTCATTTGAACCATGGACTGATACTTCCGACTCCTGCGAGGACACAATCATGAAGGGATCAATGTCACCTACCGGCATAGAGCGCCGCAATGGCAAAAGAAATTTCATTTCCCCAAACAAGGTCATCTCCGCAAAATTCTAAGGTGACCGTGTCCTTCGAATCCAATTTTTGGTTTGAAGGGAGTAATCCAAGTGATGCGGTGATTCCAGCCAATAAGTTTTTGGGCGTAAACTTGAACACCTTCACATTACCTCTTGATTCTTTGTCCTAAGAGTTTTTGCCACAGAACGATGACCGAGCAAAAAAAGAGAAAGAAGGATAGATAATAATAATAATAATAAAGAGGTTTAGGAAAGAAATTGACTAAAAACAATCAAAGTGATTGGGGATCTTCTGAAAAAGAAGGGAAGGCAGTTCTTACCGATTGAGAGAAGTGATGCAGGGTTATGAGCCTTGCCTTGGCCAACTGGGTGGGTTGATTGGGAGCCCCGGTCACGAGTGGTTGATCGGACTGGAACCAATGTGAGATGTCTTGAAGTGACAGGACCCTTGCGGAGAGATTGGGACCTAGTAATTCTTGTAGGCTATTGCTCAAGAGTTGAGATATGATCAAGGATAGATGATCAACATAAGATTCCAAGGTTTGTTTGACCTTGATGGGGAATGAGCCCAATTGGTTGGGCATGAAAAGGATTGTTTGAATTGGTAGGGTGGATGCTGCGGAAGATAGGAGCAACTTGACTGTAAGGAACTGGACCAAGAGTTTCAGTGACTAGCTTCAGATGATACTGAGTCCAGGATGAGTTGGTGAAGAGGAACTGGAGAAAAACAAAGTATGAAAATTTAGAATGATTTTTGACTCAAGGGGATGGTGGTTCCATCAATGAACTCCATTTCCATTTGACGTATGTGAAGGTATGTGAAAAACAATAGAGATGTGTGTGATGCAATGGAGATGGGACTGGTATGGATTTGCTGATGTGGATGGGTGTTTTTGATGTGATGGATGGTTGATGGATGATGATGCATAAATGGCGGGTTTAATGGCATGTTTGATGATTGAAATCCGCCATTTTCATGAAACACGCCATTTTGAAATACACCAGTTAGGGGGTATGCGTATTTCAGAAACCCGCCATTAAAAATGGCGGGTTTTGTCAAAAAAAATGGCGGGTTTCTAATGGCGGGTTTGCTAACTTTGATACACCCTAATGAAAGGAATACTATTGGCCATATTGTAGTAACTTTGTAAGAATCACCTTGCTATCACATCAGGAACAGAGCATGAATTTTAGTTGAAAGGCTAAGAATATGAATTTAACACTCAAGTATTGAGAAACTGATAGCTGAGGACAGGAATTCCAAAATAAAGGACTTCCTGGCGTAGAATAACACACCTTTTGTGAAGATTTAGGGCCCCCAAAGGCCTGTAAACATAGCTTGAGGCCTTGGAAGCTGAATTGAAGATTTGAGATACCCGGTTGGGTCTGTCTGGGGTAGAATTTTTTGGAGAATCTAAATATGAACATCATTTGAATCAATGTATTGTGAAAAAAATATGCCTGGAATTCAAATTTAAGCTTTGTTTCAAAAAAAACTTCATTAATTATAAGCAAAACAGGGAAACTGTCAAAATAACCATTTATTTTGAAAAAAATTAAATCTTTCTGGGGGAATTTAAGTACAGTTAAACCAAAAATAACCAAACATAAAGAAATGGTACATATGATTTTTTTGGGAGAATAGCTCAAATATACTTTCAGGTATGAGAAGGCACTTCATAAATTACATCAATCTTAAAAAAAGGTCAAAACCTATTTTGTTCCATGAAAATGGAATATTGTGGGTGGAATATAAACACCCTTGTACCAAAAATAAAGAAAACTTAAATACTACATATATCTATTTTATGAGTAAAATCCAATAATATTTTCAGATTTTTTAAAAAAATGCATCAAGTAAAAAAAATATTGAAAAATATCCAGAATTCAATGATTTTATGTTAAATTTTATGTTTCTGATGGGATGTGAATACATTTTTACCAAAAATAAAACAATTTAAGGAAGCTTTAAATATCCCTATTTCATGGCTAGAATTTTAGTTTTTTGAAATATTAAACCCAAAAATTAAAAAGTAAAAGAGTAGCACTAAGCAATTAAAAAATTTGTTTTTATGAATAGAATTTGATAGACTTGATGAAAAAATGCGTTTTTACCAAGAATAATTTTTTTCAAAAAATTTCTAGAAGTAATTTTTTTAATTTCAATTGTAATATATGAAAACGTATCAACAAAAAGAATTATAGAGTACAAAAGTGATTATAAAAAAAAAATGGAAATTAGATCCTTCAAATTAAATTGAGCTTTTCTGACAGGTTTGGAATTCCTTTGTGCCAAATATAAAAAAAAACAAAAGATCACACATCCTGGTAGTTGAATCAACCTCATAAAGCATGAATTTTCAGCATTTTATTATGGTTGATGTTAAATTCATGGCTCCAACCACTTGGTAGTTGTGTAGGGTCCTACACGGCTCAAGTGAGCCGTGGGGGCCCAAAGACAACTATAAAGGGCCGTTTCAAACATGCAAAACCCCCAGGGGGGTTGTGTAGGAGCGGTGTAACACCCAAACAAGGCTCATTTGAGCTGTGTACCCCCGTAAATGGCTCAAATTAGCCATTTTTTGGGGTGCACAACCCGGCGGAAGTTGTGCCAGAATTTTGGGCACCCTCTGGACCACACTTGGGTTCTGTCAACCCAAATTTGGGATTAACCCATACTTTGTGGGAAGGTTGTTCCACACCTAGCAATCCCAAAGAGACATTAAAGTGAAACCAAAGTGAAATTAAAGTGAAAACTGAAATCATAAATCATACAAAATTCTGCAAAAAATTCTTTCTCAACTTGAAAGTGAGCAAACTTTGTTTGTTCAATTGAAAGTTGGATTGAATACTGAAGTATAACATTGCATTTTTTTTTCATGGGAACAGTGGCAAGCCCTCCTTCTTCTGACATGGCTGCATGGAAGGTCTACATTGATAGTGCCACCAACAAAGCTTTGGAAAAAGAAAAAAAAGGATTTGGTTAATGAAAAATTGAAAGCCCCAATTGCATCCTCATCAAGGGTGAAATTTGAGGAAAAAAATGATTTAAAAATGGACATGACCTCTGGTGGTGATTAAAATTTTATGTTACTGGTCTTTCCCATATTTAATTTGATTGAAACTGATGGAGTGCATACCATCAATATAACTATGTGACTATGGAAGATCCACTTGACCCAGCTCCCTTGAGAGCTTTTCCTACTAGGGAAGAGGCACAAAACTATTTTAAAACATGGGCAATGAAGCATGGTTACGCTTTAACAGTTTTAAACTCAAAGTGTGACCAATAGGGCGTATCAAAGTTAGCAAACCCGCCATTAGAAACCCACCATTTTTTTTGACAAAACCCGCCATTTTTAATGGCGGGTTTCTGAAATACACATACCCCCTAACTGGTGTATTTCAAAATGGTGTGTTTCATGAAAATGGCAGATTTCAATCATCAAACACGCCATTAAACCCGCCATTTATGCATCATCATCCATCCACCATCCATCACATCAAAAACACCCATCCACATCAGCAAATCCATACCGGTCCCATCTCCATTGCATCACACACATCTCTATTGTTTTTCACATACCTTCACATACCCATCTTTACACAAATCCCATCATAATCTCATCACCCCACATCACTCACCACCTTTCTCAACATGTCCAATGAAACATCCCGCCAGCAAGTTGAAAACGCAAAAAAGCTGACTGAACTTTTGCTGATGTTTGACTCCCATTCAGACTCTGATTCAGACTCCAATTTGGAATCAACTTGGTTAGCTTTGAATTCTCTGTTGGCAAAGCAATACATGGTTCCAAGAATACACACTCTCCATAACCCTATGTATGAAAGGCAAAAGCTTCATCTCATCCCTGACTTAAGCTTCCAGCAACTGTTCTGAACTTTGTTGCATTCTTTCATGAAACTTTTGGCAATGATTGAAGACCACCACATCTTCCAGAACAATTCTCGCAATACTCAATGCAATCCAGCCATCCAAATTGCCGTTGCTCTTTGTATATTGGGGTCAAATGGAAATGGAGCAGCAATCCATCGATTGGAAAATCTATTCTCAGTCAGTTACGGAAGCATTGACTTATACACCAAAAGAGTCATGATTGATATGCTATCTTTCCGTTGATTGGTCCTTTCATTACCAACCAAAGAAGAACACAAGGAGATATCTCAAGTAATGGAGACAGAACGCTTTCCTGGTTGCATTGGTTTTGTTGATGGAACCACCATCCCCTTGAGTCAAAAACACAACCTAGATGGCAACCACTATTTTGATTGTAAAAAAAGGCAATTGATTCATTTCTTTTACAATTGCTATGATAAAAATTTGGATCACACACTGACCAAATATGTTCCATCTCTTTGTTTAGATACTCCGTGGCACTACAACTTGTTTGCGATAACAACAAGAAGTTCATCTCCCTCCATGCTGGCCTTCCAGGTTCTTGTCATGATTCATATGTTTTCAATTGGATGCCAATTTCCCAACAACCAGAGATCTACTTTGACCAAGATCAATACCTTCTGGCCGATTTGGCTTATGCTAGTGGGAAATATGTAGTTCCAGCATACCGGAATGTTTTGTCCAATGATCAAGGAAAAACCGATTTTAACTATCATCTTGCCCAATCACGAGTTTGGATTGAGCATGCCATAGGAATTCTGAAAGGAAGATGGGCCAGCTTACGGGAGATGCAAAACCAGCTCCAATGTTCCAAAGATATGAGGTTCCTCATCAACTGGATTATCACTTGTGTAATCCTTCACAACCTTTTGGCCGACATCAAAGATGAATGGGACAAAATATTCCAAGATGATATTCCTGATCCGCCTCAAGTCATCCCTGTCTCATCTGTTCCCTCATCTTCTTCTATGAGAGAGCCAATTCTTCCTCTCACCCTTGCTTGCTTTGATGAGTAATTTTTGATTTTGAAATTGGTAAAAATTCCCTTCACCGTATTTTTTTGGTTTTGGTTGTTCACCCAAGATTCATAGGCTGAGTTTTTTATTTTTATTTTTTTTTTAGTGGACTTGAATCCAAAAACACCTCCACCTCAAACCCTGCCACTCACCAAATGCCACCACCCTCCCCCTCACCACTCAAACCCTTCAGCCTCACCCCACTCACTCACCGGTCAAACCCTGCCTCCTCCTCACCAAACCACCTCACTCATCACCACCACCTTCAAAGCCTCACCAAAACACCACCACCTTCACTCTTTACCAACCTCACCAACATCCACATCACCAACAACATACCTACCTCCCACCCAACCTCCATCAACCATCAAAGGTGAGTCCCCTCCCCTCATTGAATCACCTTTCTCTTTTTTCACCTGGCTGATCTCCTACCATAACCCTCCCTTTGAACCCCCCCATGTCCAGCCAGCCCAGTCCCCCTCCCCCTCCTCATCCTCTGGTCCATCCTCTGCCCTTGGTGATTCCCCCCTCCCCTTCATCTTCTTCCTGCCATCAATTGCAAATCGATCAAGCAATTGATTGCCAATCGATTGCCCGATCAATTGCAAATTGATCGAGCAATTGATTCGCAATTGATTGGCCAATCGTTTGGGCCAATTGATGCAGAGATTTTGGAGGGTACAGGGAACTGACTTTCCCTTTTTTTTTTTTCTTTGTTTTTGTTTTTGTTTTTGTTTCTTTTTTTTTAGGTTTTCTAGCTCTGCCAGAACACATTCTCTCAAGTCTTACGCCAACCAAGCTAAGTCCTGGGACAGTCTGGTTTGCCTAGTATGATGCCAGCCGCGACTCCTCATCATTACCACTCCTCCCCAGCTAATTCTATTCTTTTGATATTGATTCCTTCACTGCCTACCAAACTCAAAATGTTATACATCCATTCAAATTTCACCTTGATCGTCACCTCGGGTGCAGCAAGTGCCTGGGAGGGAGAAAGATGGAAGGAGATGGTATGAAAAACATAAAAGAGGCGGCAAGCAGAGGAATAATTGATTTTCATCTCTTTTTTATTTTTTTAATCCCACCGTTTGTCGCCGATAATGAGAACGTTGCTGACATTTTTTTTATTTTTTATTTTTTTGACCGGTCTTTTTGTTTGTCCAACCCCTTTTTTGATATCAATTCCTTCACTGCCTACCAAACTCAAAATGTTATACAACCATTCAAATTTCACCTTGATCCCCACCTTGGGTGCAGCAAGTGCCTGGGAGGGAGAAAGATGGAAGGAGATGGTATGAAAAACATAAAGAGAGGTGGCAAGCAGAGGAATCGTAGAAAAAGGAGGGCTCAAATGAGGGATTCGGAAATTTCTTTGGAAGTGACTGACAACTGGAACAAGGAAAAGTTTGCCTGGTCTAGAAAAAAGCTATGCCCTTTGGATCTGTACCCTGCTATCACGGCTGAAAAGAAAAACAACCCTTGAAAACACACCCAGGAAGAATTTAAGCAAGCAAAACAGACAATTGGGGCTTTCCACTTCTTCCACCATGGAAAAGTTATTGTTCTTGACCAATCGGATCACCATGCTCTGGTTGCCGTCATTGAATTTGTGCCTTTGGATTGACTATCTGAGCAAGATAAGAAAGATATCAACTTTGTGATGACATTCCTTCACTGTTCAAAAAAATTTGTCAACCTGGTTTGTCCCTCAAGATCTTGGGGTGGAAAAATGTGGGCAATTGGTTGGCAAAAATCAATGAAACCTTTGGAGTTATTCGGACATTATGTGAAGAAATCATCCATTAGATCTTCTCCTCAAGAGTACGCTGTCCTCAACCTGAAGGCCAACAAATTATCCCGAATTTTAGGACAAATGTTTTGTAATTTGGCCAAACTTGCCTTTGAATCAAACCGTGATACCATGAAGGACAGCAACATCCCCTCTTTCTCTTTGTTTGAATTTGGTTCCAAGCCTACACCTTTTGATTGCTCCCCACACCTCACTTTCACCTTGGATTCTTTTTACAATTCTCCTCATATTGACAAAGGCAACATCTCTGGCTATTCCTTTTTACTTGTGGTCCCAAACAAAAAATCAAATGGTTGACTTATTGAAGATACGGATGAATATCAAGTTTTGGACGGTCAATTTGTTTTTCCTGACCTTGGCTTTGGAATTGATTTCAAGCAAAAAGGTATAGTCAAAATGGTTTGGGCGGCTAACAGTACAAGCACTGTACCTTTCCAGCTGTGGACACAGCAACCCATACCAGAATGGCCATGTCACTCCAAATTAATAAAAAAACTCAGAGCACTTGTAGGGACATGAAAAACAGCCAAATTTACTCTAGAGAAAAAAATATCACTAAAAACAAAAAAGATCTGTATATTGGTGGGGTTAAGAATTCTCTCAAAAGTTGTTGTAGTAAAAAATAATTTGTTTTTCTTTCATCCATGCAAATATATTTACAAGCCCAGCATTTGAGCAATCTGCTGTATTTCTTCTACCAATCTACCACTGCCAATGCAAGCCAAAGCTACTGATACCTTATCCTATTTTTCGTTTGCCCGTTGTTCCCTCTCCTTTTCCAGTTTCACTTGCTGCCGATCCTTCTCCTTTTCCTCTTTTTGAAACTCTAGCTCAGCTTGTTTCAACCTCCACTCAGAATCCAATTTTTGTTGATTAGCCAAAGTCTTGGCTTGCTGCTTTTGACCATCCATGGCCAGTTGGCAATCCCACTTTTGCTTTTCAAACTGAAGTTTATCTGATTCAATTTGTGATTTCACTGTTTTTTGGAGGGGAATGGCAATGAGCATGATTTTGAAAGCAAGGATATTGAATCAATCAACTTATATGAATCTTGCTTCTCCATGATTCCTTCAAAGCCCGAAAAACTGGAAGTGTTTCTCCTCTTTTGATGACTTTTGGGGTTGACATTGATGGAATTGGAGGTCTTTTGCTTACCCTTGGCAGAGGAGGTTTGAGTCTGAAAGTCCTCACTAGTATTTGAAGGCAATGTGGGAGGCCCCATTGGCTTGAGTTTTTGGCCAATCAAAAATGGATGAGCCTTTTTTTTTACAATGTAAATCAGTCAGGAGCAACCAGACAGAATCAAAAACAATTTAGTTTCTTACTTGAGCAGATGTTGATGGCACAAGTGATCCAGGAATAACATCCTCCTCATTGGGCAAGTTCTCCAGTTGTTCTGCCCCAGGAAGAGAGCAATCAAAAGAAGGAAGTGAGGGGTCCAAGGTTGGGATTGACTGATCAATCAATACCAAAGTAGAAGTGATTGGAGCCGATTGTGTTTGAATATCCTCCTCGTCATCAGATGGGGGCCACTCCAAGGCCAAGGTTTCATCAAGGTCCCCATTGGTAGGCTGAGCATCCCCAGCCAAGTCCTTGGCATCAAAGGAATCGGATTGTTGGTCATCAAAAGCAGCTAGGGGGGTGATGTTGGCCTTCTTTCCAAAGATTTCATCCATTTGAATATAAAAAGGACAAATGGAGTCCAACTTATCAACCACCGAGTTGATTCCTTTGGCTTTGTCCAAGTTGATGATACCAAAGCCAGTGGAGATAGACATGGAGTGGGCCTTTTTGTACTTGGCTTGATAGTTTTTGAACCGCTCCCTCATCTGTTTGGATGACAGATCCAGCCTACCTTTTGTTTTGTTCTTGAGTTCATTGGCCATCAGGAGATAACCA
Organism: Puccinia polysora; assembly: GCA_025617555.3. NCBI lineage: Eukaryota > Fungi > Basidiomycota > Pucciniomycetes > Pucciniales > Pucciniaceae > Puccinia > Puccinia polysora. The sequence continues at coordinate 11,076,555 of CM062629.1, forward strand.
TTGACCTTAGAGGATTGAGGTTGGCCAACACATGTTTTGTTGTCGGATCCAAAGCAGGCATTGTAGTTGGAGGGAATTTTCAGCCAGTTTACCAAGATGATGTGATCAGCTCTCTTGAGCTGACTTGAGCCCTTGGAAGCTGATGGGGGAGGATTGTTTGTTGTGGAGTTCCTTGGCAATGTTCTCTTGGGTGTGTTGGACTTGCGGGGGGAGGTTTGCTGAGGGGCCATTTGAAAGAGTAAGGGCTACGCAAGTGATGAGAGCAATAAACTGATGAGAGTGGTGAAGTTTTGAGAGCGATAAAGTGGATGAGAGTGATCAAGTGATGAGAGTGATGAAGTTTTGAGAGCAATGAAGTGGATGAGAGTGATCAAGTGATGAGAGGGATAAAGTGGTGAGAGTGGTCAATCAATTTTATGATGACGATGGGGGTAAAAAATTTTCCAATGAGGTCGGAGGTAGAAGGAGGTGGGAAGACAGGGGTGTATGACGCGGACAGGTGGTGGAAGCATTTAAATACTTCATTTGAAAAAACCCACTTATTTCAGGTTAACTTTGACACTTCTGATCTGAAATAAGTGGGTTTTTTTGATTTTTAATGGCGGGTTTGAAATGACGGATTTGGGTTGCAACCTGCCATTCAAAAATGGTGGGTTTGGTTAACTTTGATACCCACTAATATGTGGATTTAGCCTGTGATAGAAATGGTTCCTATTCAGGAAATCTCCTTACCAAACGGTCTAGAAAAAATCACACAAGGAAGGTTGGGTGCTAGTTTTTAATCCATGCAAGTTGCACAAAGGCAAACCCCTTGTGGGGCCTCTCCTACAAAGAAACCCAACATAACCATTAACCATCTGAACATCCCTTGGTGCATCCTAAACTGAGGAGAATCTTGGGGGTGGCCTAAGACAATCTAGTACAAGGCATGAACAATGGGCTCAATAAGTTACAACTGAGGAGAAAATTTATCAAGATCGATGGGCAGGATTATGTTGATGACCAAACAATCTATAACACTAAGCCAAAGGTCACGCTTGCAGAACTAAAGGGAAAAAGTGTTATAGAGGTACTCTATGAACAGCTTGAAGAAACAAGTTTGATTCTCCATTCAAAGTTCAGTGGATAGGGTCACTTGGAGGCCCTGTACTTAGCACATCCTGAGGGGGTAAATCTTTCAAAAAAATTCCATCATATTGCTATGTTGGATTGTACTTATAAGACAAATCAGTACAAAACCCCACTATTGAATGTTGTAGGAATGACAGCCAATTGCAAAACTTTCACAAAATCTCTTGTTTTTATAACAAAAGAAACATTTGAGTTCTACAGTTGGTCTGTAAATGAATTAAAGGTGTTGGCTTATGATCCTGATAGACTTCCAAAAGTCTTTGTGACGGACTGTGAAAAAGCTCTGATTTGTGCTAATGAATCTAGTTTCCCTGAGTCATCAAGACAATGTTGCACTTGGCACTTACCTAAAAACATACAAGCAAACTTTAAAGTGCGCTTTGTTAATGACGTTGAAGGATGGAAAAGCTTTATGACTCTGTGGGCAAAGTCTGGGGCCTCAAAGACCAAGGAGAAGGCGGAGGTCAATGATGCAGAGCTCAGAGTAGGTCCAAATCACTGCTTCTTTTTCTTCCTAGTTTTGGGTTCTGAACTTTTGAATTTTGAAGTGTTTCTTGAAAGACTATGAGGATTTACTCAATTATATGGAAAATAACATTCTCCCTATCAAAGAGACGTTTTTAACAGTGTAAGTGTGCACCAAGTCATATTCCAAGACTATGGGTTTTCCCTGTTCCCACCAAATAGGTGACCATCTAGCATTCAGAGGATCTGTGGTACCCAAAGATTTTCATCCTCAGTGGAGGTTGGACTATGACCCTTGCAGTTCTAGTTCTGTAAGTTGGCTTAAGTTGGATTTTTCAAGTTGGATTGTCCAAATCACTATGTGATTAATGCTTTTTGATTAATGCTTTTTGATCAATGCTTTTTGATTAATGCCTTTTGATTAATGCTTTTTGATTAATTCTTTTCAATTAATTCTTTTTGATTAATGCTTTTTGATTAATGCTTTTTGATTAATGATTCCTAATTCACTAATGGTTGATCCTTTTGAATTTTTCAAGTGCAATGTCAATGAAATGCTAAGCATTCCTCAGTTACGTGAAAAAGTGAATTCAATGATCTTGGAATCTCCAGATCATGAGAAAAGCAGCCTATTGAAGTATATCATTCAGAAGATTACAAAATATCAATCAAAGCCAAGACTTGAACCTAAAGTCTTACAATCAAGTAGGGACAGGCCAAATTTTACAGATATGCGGCAAGAACCATCTTGGTTTGAGCTTGTTAGAAAAAAAATCAAGGGGGAAAAAAGGACTAGAAGTGCTCCAAACAAGAAAAGACAAAAGATTGTAAGTCTTTTCTTTTAGGATATGTTCATTTTTTTGGTTTAATGAACTTAGTTACTAACTAATGATGAATTGTTAGTCAAATTCTGCAGAATCTGAATCTGAATTTCATAGTTCAGAGGAAGAGACTGAAAGTGAATGGGGATCACTTAATTTGGAATCAGAATCCTCTTTGGAGGAAGAGAATGTGTGAAGAGTTGAAGAATGACTATATTGCCATGAGAGATGAAAAGGTAATGGTAGGCTATGGAGGAGCCTGATGAGGAGGAATAATAAGGCTACAAAGAGCCAATAGAGAGGGGATAATTCTTGTATAGTCAAGAGGAACTGATCTGATGAGGAGGAAGGGGCACTCCGGTATTATTGACTGGTAATCAGATGAGTTTGCATTCCTGGTCCAAGGGAAGGACCAGTATTTAAGCACAACTGGAGAACCCCAAAGGGGGCCTAGGGTAGCAGGGTTAAAACAACTAGAGAGCCCCCAGAAGGGGCCTGAGACAATAATAATAGGATAATAAAAGCAGTAAGATAGATATAAGGCTGACTAAATTTGTCAGTTACAAAATATGAACAGAAAAATGACAACAACGTGCAGCAAAGCTCAACCAGAAGCTCATCTTTGGTGAGTATTCATTTAATTGATATGATTAAAGAAACAAGTACTAAGTTAGTTTTCACGATAGGAACCAAGGGTGAAATACCTCAATCAAATACCCAAGAAATTTTTTTGGTGAGGTTTGAGATCCAATTGGAGATGGGAATTGTGGATTTAGAGTCATTGCTAAATCTCTTGGTTATGAAGAACATGGTTGATTTGAAGTTAGGAAGTAAATGATTGAAACATTAAAGAAAAATAAAGCATGCTACATTAAGATACTTGGTGGTGCAAAGGAGGTTGAAAAAATTAAAAAAATACCTGATGTTGAAGACATCAATGAAAAGATTCCCTCCTCAAAATGGCTGGCTAAATTAGACATGGGTAAAATCATAGCAGACACATATTCCAAACCTATATTTTTCATTTCATTGGATTCATGTGATACTTATACTCCAATGAAAAATGGTGTTACTGATCAATCAGATCCAATGTTCATTTCCTTTTTAAATAATAATCACTGGGTTCTATTAGTACTTGAGGGAGAAATGATTCCAATCCCGCCCATTTTAGCAAAAAAATGTTCCTTGATTTCTAAAAAAGCCTCTGGTTGGGTTGATCATCTAAAAGATCAATTTCAAATTTATTCTAGATTATAGAGATTATAGACTTTGACTTCATTTCATCATTGGGTTTCACATAAATTGTAATTCTAATGCAGCCAAAGAGTTCTATTAATATAAAGGGTTATCACATTTTGAACAACCTTATGTTTAGTGTTTTGAATGAGAGTTTAATGGTAAGTCAGTTCAACTTTTGTTGGGCTGATTCCATCACAATCTTAACTTATGTTAAGCTTAGGATGGGATCAGCTTAAAACAAGTTGAAATTGTTTTTTTTGGTGTTTTTACTTTAGGGCTGGTCAAAAGACTTGTATTTTTTTTGGCACTTTTACTTTATGGCTGGTCAAAAGACTTATTTAATTTTTGGGCCCTTTTACTTTAGTGCTAGTCAAGTTAAAATTACTTGAGGGCTTGTCAAGTTACTTGTATTTTTTTGGTGTTTTTACTTTAGGGCTTGTCAAGTTACTTGTCTTTTTTTGGTGTTTTTAATTTAGGGCTAGTCCAGTTAATTGTGTTTTTTCTGGTTTTTTTACTTTAGGGCTAGTCCATTAGATAGTACCAGTATTTTATTTTGATTTATTTATTTATTTATTTATTTTTTTTTAACCAAAAAATGAACATTCTTTGATTTTTTGGTTGATTTCTGTTTTTTTGGAAGGTTTATTTAGTTTATCAGTTTTGTTAGTACCCTTTCATTCATTTTCCTTTTTTTATTTTTTATTTTTTGCTCACCGCGGTCCAGTGCTGTGTGGAAGTCCACACAGCGGCGGACCAGGCTGGGTGGGCTGCAAAAATCCTTGAGCCATGGGGGGTTGTACACGGCTTGAATTGGACCGTGTGGCGTGCCACATGGCCTATTTTAAACCATATGCAAGGCTCAATGAGCCATGAATTTAAAATTACCCTTTTATTATTATTTTTTATGTTTTTGAATAATTTATTTAAATTCCATCAGAAATATCAAATTTTATTCAACAAAATCAATCTTCAAATTTTCTATTACCATTTGTGGCCAATGCTAAATTGAAACTTTCAAGAGTACTAAATACACACCCTCCTTCCAATAAAGGTGTGATTTTAGAATTCTCTTTGTTAAATTGAAGCCCTTTTTGAAGAAAGTCAATATTATATTAATTTCTTTACTAAATTCACACCTTCTGGCATGTTTTCCCACCCCTGGGTGGAAGGTAAACCCTAAAAAGACATGCCAATAAAAAAAGAAAGAATATATACAATTAAGGTTTGGAAGATTTTTTGAAGGTTTTAAGGAGTGCCTGGGAAGAGATAACACACCTTTTTAAAATTTTTTGGACCCCCAAGGCCTGTAAAAATCAATTGTGGCCTTGGGGAGCTAAAATAAGGCCCCCAGACAGACCCCGCAAGCATTCTGGGGGAAAACAATTTAGGGAATTAAATGATGGACATTGCTTGAGTTAATTTGACACATAAAAATCCAATAAATATCTTTTATTTCAAAGTAATTAAAATCTGAGGTCAAATTTGAATGAAAAATTATGCAATGTGAGAAAATTAAGAAAAATGATAAAACTAATTTTATTTACACAAGTTGTAATACTTCTGGATATCTTTGTACTGAAAATTAAAGAAAATAGAAAATTTATACATATACCTATTTGATGGGGGTAATTAAAATATTTAAAACTATCTCAAAAGATATATTTTCAAATGAAAAATAATAAGAAGAAATTTTGAAAACATATTTCTTTGAAGGAAATTCAATATTTCTGATGGAACAGAAATGAATTTGTACCAAACATAAAATATATAAAATAAAATTGATCTATTTCATGACAAGAACTCCAATATTTTCTTGAATCAAAATCAACCTACATCCAAAAATCAAAATTTTCTTGAATTAAATGGTTGTAAGTTTTGGATTCCTTGATTTAAAATCCCTTCAAATTTTTTTAATTTCCAGGCTGGAAAGGGATGATATTTAAACTTGAATGAAACTTTATGCTTTAAGTCTTCTAAAAGAATAAGAAATTGGTTAAAGTTGAAAAATTTTCTGTTGGTGGTTAATTAAGTGTGAAAAAAGTAGAGGGCATCAAATAAAATAAAAAAGTCAAGGATTTTTGAAAATTTCAGAAAGGAGAGGAAAATGGCAAGGAAATATCATTCAGAAAGGTCTGGAAGCTGTTCCCAACCGGTGTTTGAGGTTAATCCAGCTTCTTTAAAATTGAACATCAGGCATCTTTCATGGATTTTGATTTTTGGAAGAGTGGGTTGGAATCTGTTTCTTTTAGAATTTACTGCTGTATCAAACTCCAATCTAAATATTCCAAGCCAATGCTGATGGCTTCTTCCCCAAGCACACAGTTTCAATCTACTAATACATCTTGAAAATGTGATATATGAGGAATAGATTCTTCTTGGTATAAAAAATCTTTTTATTGAAAATCAAATAAAACATTCAGATTGATTTCAGGAAAAAAATTATACATTTAATAACTCACCTGATCCATAGCCAATTCAATACAAGTTCCAGAGGATGAATAAGATAATTTAGAAAACTAAAAATCATTAAAAATATGATTAACTCATTGAAAGGAAGAAAATCTCAACAAAGGAAGAAATGAATACTAAAAAATTTGATTTCACCAGTTGCAGTTGGTACAGTGGGTACAAATTGTTTCCCTGGTGGCCTATAGGGTGAATTTTCATCATCATATTTATTTTTTTTTTTTTTTCCTCTGGGGTTCTTCAGGACTGTGTTCATTTTAAGCAAACATCTCCTTCAAGAAAACTCCAGACCTCTCAGAATAATCACAAACAAATTCACATGCAAAAATACAGGTTCCATGAAAGAAAGAAGAAAAACTGAAATTCTACAAAATGTCAAAATCAGAAAGTTTTTCATATTCAACAAGTCCTTCATATGCAATAAATTTTTATTTGCCAAGAGCTTCTTTTACAAAATTATAATCTTTGGTCACAATTTAAATTTTTTTTGGATTTCAAAAAAGTATATAAAACATTAGGCAAATGTTGAATTTGCAACCTTTTGACCCCAATTCACTACCTCACAGGGGTTGTGGGGTGCAATTTGCGACCTTTTTTGGGTCGCAAACAGCCGCTTGCAAACCTTCTCAGTTGTGAATGGCTGCTCACCACCCTATCTAGTTGGAAACAGAGGCTCACAACCTAATTTGGCTTTGTGAATGGCCGCTTGCAACCCCAAACAGTCGCAAACAGCCATTCACTACCCATTTTCAAAAAAAAATATAAAAAGAATAAGAAAAGTAAAACAAAAATAAATAAAAATGGATAAAAATAAATGAAACTAGATAAAAATAAATAAATATTAATAAAAATAAATAAATATGAAGAAAATAAATAAAAATAGATCAAAATAAATAAAAATGAATAAAAATCAAAAACATTAAATTGAAATAAATAAAAATAAACAAAAATAAACAAAAAGAAATAAAAATAAATAAAAAGAAATAAATATTTTCATTTATTATTAGCAAAAGCACCAAAAAAGGAAAAAAAAGAAAATTAAATATGAGTACCAAAAAAGGAACAAGAATGAAAAAGGCCTGAAAAAATATGAGTGTGTCAAATTGACCAGCGCCTGAAAAAATACAAGTAAGTTCAACTTGAATAGCCCCAAAGTAAAATTCCTAAAAAATACAAGTTAAACTTGAATAACCCTAATGTAAAAGGGCCAAAAAATACAAGTTCAAATTTTGACTACCCCTGAAGTAAAAGTGCCAAAAAAAATACAACTTTTGACCAGCCCTAAAGTAAAAACACCAAAATTAAAAAAAAACTAGTTCAACTTGTGTTAAGCTGATCCCATCACAAGAAGTAAAAATACTCCTTATGATGGGATCAGCCCAAAACAAGTTGAACTGACTTACCATTAAAAAATCATTCAAAACACTCATTATAATGATGTTAACTCAAAACACTCAACATAATGATGTTCCAAATGTGATAAAACTTTATATTAATACAATTACAATATCAGCATCAGAACCCAAATCCAAATGATGAAATTAATCTATAAGTTAGAATACAACTCAAGTTTATCTTTGAGGTGATCAACCAAACAAGCTTTGTTTTTTAGAAATTATGGAGAATGGTTTGGAAAATATGGGCAAAATTAGAATCACATCTCTCTTAAGTACAATCTGGACCCAATGGTTATTGTTAACAAAGAAAATTAACATAGGATCTGATTGTTCTTTTAAACCCATTTTCATAGGAGTAAAATTACAACATGAATCCAAGGAAATGAAACATATTGGTCTTCAATAAGTATCTTCTATTATTTGACACATGTCAACCTTTGAAAGCCATTTTGAAGAGGGGATATTTTCATTGATGTCTTCAACATCAAGTCTTTGTTTAATCTTTTCAACCTCTTTTGCACCACAAAGCTTCTTAATGTAGCATGCTTTATTTCTCTCCAATTTTTCAATCATTTTGTTTTGTACATTAAACAATCCATTGTTGTCATACCCAAGTGATTTAGAAATGACTCTAAATCCAAAATTTCCATCAAAAAATGGGTCCCAAACCTCACCCAAAAACTTATTTAAGTTCTCAGGTATTTGATTGAGGTAATTCACTTCCTACAAAAAAAAAGTAGTTAGCCACAATTCTAATCTCATTAAAGGAATAACCATTCACCAAAGATGAGCTTCTGTTTGAATCCTCATATTCTTCTTCTTCATAATTCAAAAAGGAATCAGATTCCAACACCACCAACCACAATGAACTATTGTTTTCTTCAACTGAACTATGGAATTAAGATTCTGAGCCTAAGGACTTGTAATATAATTTTCATTTGTTAGCCAATAAAATTGAACATTTCTCAAACCCAAAGAATTACTGTATTTTGTCTTTTTGATCCCCTTTCAATAATTTTTTCAGTCTCATCCTCTGAACTATGAGATTCAGACAAAGAGCCTTCCTTGCACTACAGAAATCATTTTCCCATCAGTTCATTAAACCAAAAAAATGAAAATTTCTCAAAATAAAAGACTCACTTTTGTTGGTCTTTTTGGGTCCCCTTTTAACCATTTTTTACCTCTTAATTTCTCTTTCCAAATTCTCAAATTTTGAAAGTTCACAACGGTTTGCTTTCAATTTTGGTCAACCATGGCTTGACTTTAAAACCTTTGACTCAAGCCTTGGCTTTGCAATCAAAGTGGCGGTATTCTTGATCATTGAACTTAGAATCTCCAACCTAAATTCTTTAGGCTGTTCCCTTTACATGGAATTCCACTTGTTAAAAATTTGAGACTCTTCATCAAGCCCTGGATATGTTGCAAACTACCAAAAAGCAAAACAATTATCAATTTTTCAATCCATTAATTAATCTGTCAATCCAATAATTAATCTGTCAATCCAATAATTGGTACCCTTCAAAAAACCCCACTTACTTCATTGGAAGGGTCATAGTCTAACTGTCACTGAGGATTAAAATCCTCAGGCAAAATGGATTTTCTTGATGCTAGTAATTCACCTAAAATGTGGGAACACGGCAAGCCCATTGTTTTTGAATATGAATTTGAGAAAACCTTGCCATTGTGGTTGCGCTTTAGCTTCTTGAATTGTTAGTTAATGAGTTTAATTGCCTCAATTGACAATTTTTGACCCAAAGGTAAAAGTTCAGTTGGAAGACCTGTGCCCAACTTTATTTGAGAGTATGAAAGTGCTGCATGGACCAATTTGATTTGACTTTCAATAGTTCCTTCAAGGTGTTTCCACATATCCAAAATGTTACCATAGATCCCACTATTAATTGTTTGAAAGTGGAATGGGCCCCTTCTACCCAAGACTTAGTTTTATTTCCAAAGTCTGTGTAGACAAAAGTCCAAGCCATTACAAACTTCTCTTTGATAGGAAAAATATTCTTTTCCATATACTTGAGTACATCCTCATGGTCTTTCAAGAAACACTGTATACAATTTTCAAATTAAGAACTCCCAACAGAAATCAATAGTTAATAAATTGACTTACTCTGAGTTCTGCATCATTTGCTTCTGCCTCCCCCTTGGTTTTAGAGGCCCCATACTTGCCCCAAAGAGTCATAAACTTTTGCCAACCATAATTTTCATCACTGAAGAGCACCATAAAGTTTGCTTTTATGTTTTTAGATAAGTTCCAAGTACAACACTGTCTGGAGGTCTCAGGGAAACTGTGTTTGATAGCATGAATAAGAGCTTTTTCACAGTCTGTCACAAAGACTTTTGGAAGCCTCTTGGGATCATAATCCAATTCATTTAATGTGTTAAATGCCCAACTTTAAAACTCATATGTTTCTTTTGTTATAAAAAAAAGCCTTTGTAAAATTCTTTTTGTTGTCAGTCATTCCTACAACATGCAATATAGGGATGTTGTACCTATTTCTTTATAAGTACAATCCAAAAATGCAATATGGTGGGATTTTTTGCATAGTTTTATAGAATAAGTATTAGCCAAGAATAGGGCCTCTAAGTGACCCTCTCAACCAAATTTAGACCTGGAAGCCCACTGGGATTCCTGGAGCATTTCCAATAGAGCGTCCATAACACTTTTCCCCTCCAGTTCAGAAAGCTTTAACTTTTCCTTAGTGTTATAGATTGTTCTATCATCAATGTATTATCCACCATGAATATTGCTCAATTTCCTTTTTATTTGAACCGTATTGAGACCATCTTTCATGTCTTCCCTCAGTAAATCTAATGCTTGACCTGATATTCTCCTCAGTTGAGGATGCACCAAAGAAATTTCTGCTGGTTGATGATTGCATAGGCCATTTCTAATTAAGAGATGCCACAAGAGATCTTCTAATTTTCTACTTGCAAGGATCATTAATTAACACCTGAACTTCCTATTGTAAGTTTTGCCTTTGAAGCTTGGTAAGACACGGCCCTTCATACACCCCAAATCTGTTGCAAGCTAGATCTAAATATTTGTCTTTCCTTGATTTGAAAGTCATCAATGCGTAGCCATGCATGGCAGCCCATTTCTGAAAATAAATCTTGGTGTCTTTCCTAGCAGCAAAGGCTCTCATAGGAGGAGGGCCAAGTGGTTCTGGCACCACTTATTTACATTAGTATTTGTCAATCCAAATCTGATTCAGTCAAATGACATATGAAATTTCACCCACCACCTTCATTCAATTCAAGTTGTGATAGAAAATCTTGTTCCTGTTGTGGAGAAAAATTTTATTCCTCAATCTTAACTCTAGATGAGGATGCAATTGGGGCTTCCAATGTTTTCTTTTCCAAATCCCTACCCAAATCCCTAGATTCCTCCAAAAACATTTTAAGTAAACTTTCTATTAAGTCCTTTGACATAGCCTTGTTTAATCCAGGAAGGCTTGGGCTTGCCACTGTTCCCATAAACCAAAAAAAAAGGAATTTTAGCATTTCATGCAATTTTCAATCCAAAAAAATCCAAAAGTGAGCAAACTTTTGGGTTGAGAAAAATTAATTTATGCCACAGGAAAGTGGTTTGTGTGCATGTGGTGTAAGTCAAGATTTTATGATTTCCAAGTTTCTTTGTGGTCAAATAGTCCTACATAGTTTGTCAGATTCCCAAATTTGGGTTGACAGGACTCACATGTGGTCCTGGGTGCTTAGGTACCCCTAATCCCCCCTCAAATGGCCCATTTGGGGGGGGGGGGAGTAGCCCAAATGGGCCAGGAAAACATGCCTGACCCCCACTTGCAACTCGGGCATCCCCCAGGGGGTTGGACCCCAAAATGGGTCGAGACTCCTTGATTGCAACACAAAATGGTTGCAAACAGGGGTTTGCAACCCCCCAGGGGATGCGCAAGTTGCTAGCAACCTGGCTTGCTACTTGCTGGGCCATGATTGGCTGTTTGCAACCCTGAGGTTGCAAATATAAAATTGGCCAAAACATCATATACAGTATTCAGTTTTTCAAATAAAAAAGATTTAAATTAAAAAAAATTTACAACTTCCTCTGATTCCACCTTCATTTTCCCGTTTACCTTGTCATTTTACCACTAAATTTACAAAAACAATCTAAATGTAAAGGAATAAATTTTTTGATTGATGTTTTCCTCACCAACCATTCAGTTTTGAGAATTCTTCTTCTTTGGAATTCTTATCTTCATTTGTGGCTGTGAACATTCAAAGCCTGAAGGATCCCTTCCAGTTGAATATTGATAATTGTATTTTACCTCCCATCCAAAATATTTTTTATTTCACCCAGGCCAAGATGTTTTTACCAAGCCTCCAATCTCTGGAATTTTTCAAAAATTCCATTGAGACATAAATTCTAATAAATTGCCTTGGAATGTTCTTGATAAACAGTTGAATATTGAGGTTCATCTTGAGTACCTATCAACTGATTTGGTTTTTTTTTTTTTTTTTTTTTGAAAAGAATAACTTGGTATATTGTAAAAAAAGTAATTTTAATCATGGAGGAAAATGTAAAAAGGACATACTGAAATAGAAAATTTCAGGTAAAATTTAATGTGGAAGTATATAATTTTGAATTAATTTGTTTTTATCCTTGCAAAATGGGCAGTGTGTAGTCAAAGAATTCCTGTGTATGAATCATAATCAAAATGTATAAAAATTTTTGATTAATCAGATGGAACTGGAGAATATATGAATGGATTGAGGGAAAATGGGGTTATTCTTCAACTCAAGTGATCCACACAGTATTATAATTCAATCAACTTCTTAAAATATTGCTTTGAATTTTCAATTGCTCTTTCATGGATTTGGGTTGAGATGGAATGGTAAATTTTGAAAAAAAAATAGAAAATGAGTCAGAGGATGTACTAATTAATCTTTTAAAATAAGAATTTAATCCTTAAATTCTGGAGGTTCTGATTTTCTCACAATGGATTTGTCTATTGATAAAATAAGAAAAAATAATTCTTGAGGGGATTTTAGTTTTTCAAGAGGTAATAAAAAGTGGGAATATTCTCAAACAAGTAAAATTTGTTGGAATTTTACTGGTAAGAATGTTCAGATTTAAATTGGACAAAAATTTCCAGTTTGTGAGAAAAAATAAATTCTTCCTGGGATTTAAAGTTTTTCCTTAAATCTTTTTGGATTTTCTTGTAAATTTTCCAAAGAAAAATTGGATGATAAAAGGATGGAAAAATGGATTCAATTGAATCAATCAGGTCTTGATTTTTTTCTTTAACCGTTAATTTGGGTTCTTGAGGATTTCAGAAGTCTGAAATTTGACTGAGACACAATGTTAGTTTTATTTCATTTCTTTTGAGAGGAAAAAGATGCTAACTGAAAATATTTTTGAAGGAATATTGAAACATACAATATGAAGGAGAGGAATTGAAAATTTCTTGGTTTTATATGTGCTTTCCAACATAAAAAAAGTGGGGAAGTGTGTGGCCAATTTGATGGAGTCAGTATGAGAAACGAATAAGAAGCCAATCTGTCCTCCTATGTTGTTGATCCTATAATTTGAATTTGAGTTCCTTAGTTCTAATATAAAGAATTCATTTGGTTATTTTCCCTCTAGAGGCTCATTATTTATTTTCAATATTCTGTGGTATATGGTACTGAGATTTGTATGAACAGTATCAGAAGTGGATTTAATGAGAGTATTGAAAATTGTTAAAGGTGGAACTCCTGCTTTATTGAAATATTTTACAGAATATTCTTGAGTACCTTGAATCCTTCTATGAACAGAAATTTTTGAATTTTTGATGGACCATGTGATGGAGGATGATTGTGATCAGGGAATTGAATTTTGACTTTCCAAACACCCAATTTTTTTAGATTAATATCCAAAAATTGAAAAAAAAAAAATTCCTGGAAGTGAAAAGGTTTTTTTGAATCTTGACTGTGTTCAGTGTAAAGTTTGAAACTGAAATTGGTTTATATTACCCAGATTTATCACATTGATATGTTTATCTTTGCTGCTTTAAATTTGAAACTATAGTGGATATGGAATATCCATAATTTTTAGCCCAAGTTTGTATAGATTCACAAATCCCCTCCCTTCAATGATATGATTATTCAGGAGGGGGAACCAATAGGTACATTCAGAGTTCCTAATTAAGGAAGAAGGGGAAGGAGCTGGGGAAGATGGAGAAAAATTTCTGAAAAATGGGTGGATTTTATTTTCAGAAATTTTGTTTTATTTCTAATGTAAATTGGATGGAGAGGGGATCATAATGGGTTACTAAATATAATTAGATACTTGAGTTTGGTAATGAAAGGTTTTTTATGTTCTTATTGAACTTGGGTTTGTTAATTAAAGTTTTTTTTGGATAATTCTCTTGAGTTCTATTGATTTGATAATGAGATGAGATGAAATATTGAGAAAATATATAAAAATGTTGATAAGTGATATTTTTGTGCTTTTTTATGAATTATTTTAATTGGGGAGGATTTTTATATTTTCATTCTAGATTTTTGTAAGTTTTTTTTGTGGTACGGTGAGGGACAATGAGTGGTTTGGAGTAGTGTTTAGTGATGGAAGATGGTGTTGAGTGGGTTTGAGTAGTGTTAAGTGGTGTTATGTCAAGTAGTGTTGAGTGAATTTGATTATTTTTGATTATTTTTGAGGGATGTTGAGTTGTGTTGCATTGTGTTCATTTGTGAGTTGTTTTGAGCAACGTTGATTTGGGTTTAGTGGGTTTTAGTGGCTGTTGATAAGTGTTGAGTTTTGTTGAGTTGTGTTCATTTTTGAGCTTTTTGAGCTTTTTTGAGCTTTTTTGAGTGGGTTTGAGTGGGTTTGAGTGGGTTTGAGTGGTCGTTCATGAGTGGTGTGATGAGTTGCATTGATTGGTTTCAGAGATGTGCTGGATGGTGAGAGGAGTTTACAGGTAATGTGGTGGTTTGGGAGATTATTGGAGAACTTCAAGAGATGAGGAGGGAGAATTAAATAATTCATAATTATGTTTCATATAATATTATTCATGAAAAATAATCCAAAAATGCAGAACAGACCCCAAAAGGGGTTTAATTGATGATTTTTCACCACAAAAAAACTTCATGTAACTTTCTCACAGGTGCCACCAAGGAGCCAAGGCCAAATCTACAACCAAGCCCAGTTCAAGCTCCAGAAAAGCTCAGGTCCAGCTTCATCAAAGCTCCAATGCACAGTTAAAGTGAAAAAAAACTTGGTTGGAGCATGAGTGTAGCTCAAACTAGATATTGGACAGAGCTTTGAGCAGAGATTCCTTGATGTCACTTGCTAGCAAGTGACATCAAATTTTTCACGGTGTTGAGGCTAGATTTTAGAGGGGGGAAGATGCTCATAAAAATTGTGAAAAAATAATTTTAAGGATTAGTAAAATAAATCTATTAGCCTATTCACTCAAAAATCTACAAAAATTAGTGCAGAAAGTTTCCAAAAAATGGTTGATAAAGGTCCCCAAGCAGCCCTTCATGATTCTAATTTTGGGTTTGAGGCGAAATTCTAAGGGTTTAGTGACCACAGAAAAATTTTCAATTATATTTTTTGATTGATCATAATTATATTCACAGGCCTGCTATCTTTAAATGAGAAAAACAGCTAAATCAAAGGGTTCAAGAAATTACTACAAGAAATGCCTCTCTTTATGATTCTTTTTAATTCTTTTTAATTTCTTCTGGGGCATAAAAAACTTGTGAAATTCACCAAAAATACTTTTCGAGCTCTTTCATATACTTGGAAAAAAATCAATTCAAAAATACAAAAGTAACAAAAGGTAAAGATAAGGATCAAAAATGCAGAGAAATGGACCATTATTCTTTGTTTTTGTGATTTGAAGGAATATAGAAGGGAATTTATAGATTTCAAACCTTCTAAGAAATGTTTTTTGGGGGCTCTAGAACTCCATCTACAGAAGAATTTGGTTTCACATATGCATATATTCAAAAATTTCAGAACCATGTGCGTTTAAGGGCTTTAGCATGAGCATATTATGTCTCCAAAACATGAAAAACACCTGACTTTAAGGCTTAGAGGTCTGAGAAAAATTATTCACAATGAAAATAATTTTTTTTAAGATTTCTTTATACTCAATCTTACCACAAAAGTAAAGTCTTCCAAATCTAAGAGGTGGAAGGAAAAATCCAATTTCAGGTCTAAAATAATATAAAAGTGGACATTTTTTTTGTAGGCTTGTTCCAGGTTTTTTCATAACAGCACTTAAATAATCAAAATTGGGAAAGAAAATTAATTGAGGTCAATAAGTAGAAAAAATAGGACAAATAAAATAATATCAAGTAAAAATAAAATATAACAAAAGACATGTAAGATATAACAAAAGACAAATAAAATATAACAAAAGACAAATAAAACATAACAAAAGAAAAATAACATATAATAAAGGAAAGAAACTTTGAAAATCTGGAAAATAATTACTGAAGGACTAGAAAATTTTCATGAAACTGATTTTATCAATGGAATTCATTCAAAATTTGACTACTTAGATGTCTTGAAAATGAAACCATCTAGAATTCATATGGATGAAATTTCAAAGAATCAGCAGAATTCAATCTTGAGTTTGAGTATATTCAGATATTCAAAATATTTTCCAAGTTTAAAACAAGTTTTAACTCAGAATTTCCTGGTTTTGGGAAGAGATCCTAAGTCCCTTCCAAAATTTTAGATACCCAATTACCAACTGAGAATATCTCTGATCCTTAGTTATTTCCATTTTCTTATTATTCTATTATTTTTGAGAATATGCCTGTTAAAATACATATGCACTCACGTGTGTGCTACGTATAGGTTTAATACAAATGGGTGCACTTATAAGCCTCTACAGCCTATTGGACAATCACACAGACCATACAGGCCTGCGTGGATTTCATTTATTTGGGAAAACTTGCCTCAAAACACGTGAAATAAGCCTATTGGTACATGGGCCTTAATTGGACCAGTGAGGTTTATGGGCAATTACAGCTATATGGGCTTTTATGGGCATTATTTGGATCAAGGTTTATTTTGGACACACTTGGCCAGATGGGCTGGCCCACTCAAGTGTGTATAATTAAGGTATTGGGATGGGACAGCCTGTTGGGGCCATCATTCATATTGCGGCCTGCTTGAGGCTGCCGCTTTAGGTTTCTGGCCCATTTATGGGCCCAAAGGCCTACACAGGGCCATTTTAGGGGGCAGAGGAACTCTGAATGGAGTCCCCCCACCCTGGTTGCGGCCGCTGCGCTAGCCCGCAGGAGCTTGGGCTGACAACCCCGGCACCCTCCCCTACCCTTGCTTGCAATTGCAAAGGGTAAGGGGGAGGGAAGGAGGCTGGCCCGTTAGAACCAGCCAGAAACCGGTCAGGGTGGGGGGGGGACTTCATCACCCTCCCACCTATGTAAGGTGGGGAGGGAAGGAGGCTGGCTGGCTAGAACCAGCAAGCAACCAGTCAGGGTGGGGGGTGACTTCATCATCCTCCCACCTATGGAAGGTGGAGAGCAAAGAACAAGCAGGGTGCTCTCCCCCCCATTACCAAGGGGGAGGCGCCAAGGGCTGGGGGGACTTGATCCCCCTCCAGCCCACCATCTTTGATGGTCCGCCTGGGGTGAAAGTTGTCCCAGGCAACCAGCGGGGGATTTGACCACCCCTGCTGGTCACCTAGACAGGAAAGATGGGGGGCACAGCATGTTCATGGGTTATACCCCCCCAACCTGTGTGAGTTTGAGACTGGACCCAGGTGAGTCCTGGGTCCCACCTGGCTCATTTGTGGGGCCAGGGGCTGGTTGCATGAGGCAACCAACCTATTGGGTGAGGTCATAAGGGTAACAAGACTGGTTGTAAAAAAAACAGACAAGCGTTTGAACAGCAATGGGCTGTTTCAACCCTGTAAGGATGGAAACATCAAATTTGAATGGAATAGGATGGTTGTAAGGGTACAGGGACTTATGCCATGCAGGCTGATGTAGCCCAAAACAATTAACAAGGCTTGTAGAGACTGTAGAGATCTTTTGCGGAGGAAATTTTGCCTTTTCTCTTGTTGTATCATGGGCCCACAAGAGGTAAATCTTTTGTACTTAAGGAGCTCTTCTCCCTGCTGTTTTCCATTTATCCATTCAAATTCATCCAATCACTTATCCAACTTATTTCCCCATTTTGAGAGCCCATTAGTTATTATAGACTCAAGGTGTCCAGCATTTTGTTTTCTTCAATTAATTCTACTCCTGCCACTAAGCTAACTGCTGGCCATAATTTTCATACATTATCAGTACCAAGATTTATTGGATCCACTTTTAGGATCCATGTGTGTCTGTTTTAATTCTGGATTCTTTTATAGTACTTTGAATCTTTGGAGAAGATTTATTTCATTCAAGAATAAAGCTATGCCAAATTTTTTCTGAATAAGTCAGATGTCTAATTTTTGGGCAATGCTTACAGATAGTAAGCTTGAAAAAATTTGTTATGGGCAGTTTATGAGGAATGAGGAATATTCAGATCTGTTCTGAGGTAAAGAAAAAGTCTTACCATCTTATATTGAAGGGGCTTGGGTGAAATTGTTTAGCATAGCTTTCATATGATCTTGTTTGAAGAAGAGAAGATAATTAGTATCTTATTGGAGATGCTGATGGTGAATTATGTTGGATTTTGAATGTAGAAGAAGAGTCACAATGTGAGTGACATTAATAAAAATAGATTATTTCCATGGAAGAAGACAATAAGGTCAATATTTCTATGGAAAATGTGGCTCTGAGGGTATAGGGTGTTGATTTTTGAATCTAACAAAGCAAGTCCAATCAGTGTGGAAGGACTCATGATTTTGGGAATATGTCCCTAATAAGAGAGTCAAGTTATTAGAGGATTAAATAATTGAATTGATTAATTTCCAGGAGCTTTGGAGTAAAGATCCATTATCTTTAAGAAGATAAAGTTTTGTTATTGATGATTTGAAACAGAGAACTGTTCTTTGTGGAAAAGTTTGGAATAAATTGCTTTGTGCAGATTGATTCAAGATTTCACCTCTGAGCGCAGTTGCTCACCATAGAACTGGTCATAAGGTGAAGGAGAACAAATTTTAGAGTTGTACCTTAGGGGCCAAGACTAGAAATTTTTTCTCAAAGAGTAGAGAAAGAACTATGATTCCTAGAGAGGAATTTTCCATTGATTTGGCAGGGCCATTCATCCCAATGTCTCTTGGAGGGGCAAAGTACTTCACAAATTTAGTTGATAAAGCAACTAATTTTTTATGGGTGAAACCAATAAAATCAAATTATCAAACCACAGAGGATATTTCCTTAATCTTCAAGGTCTGAAAACAGAATGGTTTGATGAATGAGATCAAGAAGGTAATCACTGATGGATGGGGTGAGTTTTTGAGTAAGTAATTTGAGAAGTTGTTAAGTGATTACGGTATCACTTATATTGTTAAAACTGCAAGTAATTCACAAAATAATGGAATAGTTGAAAGAATGAATAGGACTATGTTGGATAAGTTCAGAACTATTATTGCTCAATCTGGTCTACCAAAGTTCTTATGGGCTGAGCTGTTGTGTAAATTTTGTTTGTTGCATAATATTGTGAGTGTTAATGGGAAGAGTACCAATTATCATTTTTGTAAGCAAGTGCCCAAAACCTCACACCTTAGAACAATTGGTTGTCTGGTGTATTATAGTGTTAACCACAATTAGTTGATTGGCAAATTGGATCCTAGAGCAAGAACAGGGTTGCTTGTTGGTCATGATTTAATAAGTAAGTCATATAGGATATATTGTCCAGAATCTAGAAAGGTTATGCATATTAAAAGTAGCTATTTGGTTGGTAGAGGGACTAGTAATAAGTAAAAAAATTTATTGATTGGATTATAATCAAGAGATAGTGAGAAACAAAATAACAAATTGATGATGGCAAGATGGGCTCTTTAAATACTGATTAGCTGCAATCTTTGCCATCAGGTAAAACTATTCAGCATGCTATTGAGATAAAATGAAAATTCAATCCAGGCTCAATGATACATGGCAGTTCAACTGTGTAAATGATTACATGCTTTCAGAGAGTAAAAGCTATAAATAAATGAAAAATTATAATTTCTTTTGTTTTTTCTTTTTTACATTATAATTCAGATGAGCTTTTCTCTTGCATGAAAAGTTCCATCTCTCTGCTTTAAAATCAAACACATTTCCTTTGATACTTTCTTTTTGAATTTTATCCTTAAGCAATATATGTAAAGCATCTATTCTTTTCCTTGGCTTTTCTTCATCAGAAATTTCTGTATTTTCTTTGGCACAAGTTATTTATTTAGCTATATGTCTTTGTGACATTCCTGTATCATATTTCACAGGAATTGATTCTTTGATAACTTCCTTGTCATTTAACATATCTGCATAATTATTTTTTCCATCATGATTCTTTACCCATTAAGGATACTCCTGATATCATCACACAGATATCTTCAACTGTACAGGTATTAAATATGATCATACCAATTGTAATTCCCTTGATGGGATTACCATTCCAACAATCCATTGTAGGGATGTAAAATTTGATCAAAGTACCTTTCCACTCAAGAGGAGTGAAGATGTTGCTGGTGATAACTAACATAAAGAAATAGAATTAGAGCCCATTTCACCAGCAAAAGCTGAGGAAAATGTGGCTCCAGATGATGATGAGATGGCATAAATGCCACCAGATGAGCCCCAACCTCTGGTTAGAAGGAGTGGTAGGATGAGAGTACCAGTTGCTAGGTACGGGGAGTGGAAGTCCCATTATGCTGGCACAGGATATGAGGAAGATACATTTCAGGAACAGTGTATGATTAATGAGGTCCTGGAGTTGAGTTCAGAAATATTTAACAGGTTTAACCAAAATATCTTTTGAAAATATATGAATTCTGATGAGAGAGCCGACTGGAAAAAAGATATTTATGAAGAGTTTTGATTCTTTGGAGAATAATAGTGCTTTTTAAGTGGTTAAGGGGGATTTTATCCAAAAGGAAAGACCATTGTTGGGTCTAGATAAGTGTTGAACAAGAAGTTTGACACTAATGGAGTTTTGAAGAGATTCAAGGCAAGATTTGTTGTGCAATGCTTCAAACAGAGAAAAGGTATAGACTACCAAGAGAATTTCTGACCAACTGGAAGGTTTTCCACCTTCAGATTTATCATTTCTCTTGCAGTGGAGTTGGGTGAAGAGATCAGACAAGCTAATTTTTTAAAAGCATACTTGAATGAAAAACTTGAGGAGCAGGAGACTGGGTATATGTTGATTCCTGGTGATTTTAGAGAATGATTGGTTGACACCAAACCATCAACCATGAAGAAAATCTGCATAAGAATTTTCTTATCCACAGATAAAGGGGAATATTTCCTCAAGCTTTGTAGATCCCTGTATGGATTAAAGCAAGCAGCTAGGCCGTGGTATAACACCATGAGTGAGAAACTGATAGAGATTGGTTTCAAGACTTCTAGGGGCAACCCTTGTATCTTTATGAGAAAGGATGCAATTTTGTTTTTATGGGTTGATGACATTATCATCATTGGGAATTGTAAAGAAAGAGCCATGGAGACACTCAAAAAGGAGTTCAAGATAAAAAGATCTTTGTCTAGCGCAATAGGTTCTGGGAATAAGCTTTAGATAGGAAAAAGAATCAAGGCTTTGTGATGAATATGCGGATTTAACCCCTTTTGGATTAAGGGTATGTGTTAAAATATGTATGCACTCACATGTGTGCTATTTATAGGTGTAATCCAAAGGGGATGCACTTATGAGCCTCTACAGCCAATGTTTTGTATTTGGCAAAACTGGCCTCAAAACAGGTGAAATAAGCCTATTGGTACATGGGCCTTAATGGTCCCAGTGAGGTTTATGGGGAATCAAAGCTATATGGGCTTTTATGGGAATTATTGGGCTCAAGTTTTATTTTGGAAACACTTGGCCAGATGGGCTGGCCCACCAAAGTGTGTATAATTAAGGTATTGCAATGGGACAGCCTGTTGGGGCCATTACTCATGTTGCGGCCCGTTTGAGGCCGCTGCTTTAGGTTTATAGCCCGCTTAGGGGCCCAACAGCCTACGCGGGGCCATTGTAGGGAGCAGAGGAACTCTGAATGGAGTCCCCCCACCCTGGTTGCGGCCGCTGCGCTAGCGCGTGGGAGCTTGGGATGACAGCCCCGGCCCCCTCCCCTCCCCTTGCTTGTCATTGCAAAGGGCAAGGGGGAGGGAAGGAGGCTGGCCCATTAGAACCAGCCAGCAACTGGTCAGGGAGGGGGGGACTTCATCACCCTCTCACCTATGTAAGGTGGGGAGGGAAGGAGGCTGGCTGGTCAGAACCAGCAAGCAACCAGTAAGGGTGGGGGGTGACTTCATCATCCTCCCACCTATGGAAGGTGGAGAGCAAAGAACAAGCAGGGTGATCTCCCCCCCATTACCAAGGGGGAGGCGCCAAGGGTTGGGGGGACTTGATCCCCCTCCAGTCCACCATCTTTGATGGTCCGCCTGGGGTGAAAGTTGTCCCAGGCAACCAGTGGGGGATTTGACCACCCCTGCTGGTCACCTAGCTAGGAAATAGGGGGGGTGCAGCATGTTCATGGGTTATACCCCCCCCCCACCTGTGTGAGTTTGAGACTGGACCCAAGTGAGTCCTGGGTCCCACCTGGCTCATTTGTGGGGCCAGGGGCTGGTTGCATGAGGCAACCAACCTATTGGGTGAGGTCATAAGGGTAACAAGACTGGTTGTAAAAAAAAACAGACAAGCGTTTGAACAGCAATGGGCTGTTTCAACCCTGTAAGGATGGAAACATCAAATTTGAATGGAATAGGCTGGTTGTAAGGGTACAGGGACTAATTCCATGCGGGCTTTTGTAGCCCAAACCAATGAAAAAGTCTTGTAGAGCCTATAGAGCTCTTTTGGGGCGGAAATTTTGCCTTTTCTCTGGTTGTATCATGGGCCCACAAAAGGCCTATTGTTTTTACTTAAGGAGCTCTTCTCCCTGCTGTTTTCCATTTAACCATTCAAATTCATCCAATGACTTATCCAATATATTTCCCCATTGCAAGAGCCCATTAGTTATTATAGACACAAGGTTTCCAGCATTTCTTTTGCTTTAATTAATGCTCCTCCTTCCACTAGTCTAATTGCTTGCCATAATTTTTGTAATGACTTCAAATTGCAGCTGGCTGAGGAATTTTCTTTTATCCATACAATATTAAAATATTTTCTGCTGAAACTCTACTCAGAGAGTTGATTTTCCCTCATCAACAAACCAACTACAGAACCATTTCAATTATATGATCAACAGCAATAGGAATTTTTTCAAATCTTGGATTCAAGGCTTAGATTTGGAAATATAATCTAACTTTTCAGATTTAGATTTTGTCAGGACAACAATTCAAAAATACTTAAAATAACCTCACTTTAACGTCATCAACCCTCTAGCATTACTTCAATACTTCCATAATTTATTTCATTACAAACCTAAAATTAAGTTCACTCAATAATTTTTTTCATTCATAACTTAAAAACTAAACAAATTAAAAAAATATTGAAAAAGATTGAAAAAATGAACTAAAATCAATCTCAATCCATGAATAAAAATGAAAAAACAAAATATAAAAATCTAAGACTTCTCAAAGAAATATATTTTGAACCAATTTAATTTCATTTCTCCAAGCATTAATTAACTGAGATTTTCCAAGTTCATAAGCATTTGCACCCTGATAATATAAAAATCATCTCAAATATCACCTGAGCTAATGCTATCAAGTCAGATATTTTCATTTCAATTTATACACCTCCTTGATACTTTCTCTATAAGAAAACTCTTTTTCATCCAATTTTTTTCAATTTTAAATTTTCATTGCCCTTAAAACTCCTCTTCATCATTTAATGTAACTTCCTCCTCTTCCTCACTCACTCAATCAATATTTTCCCAGAATTTATATCTAAAATGTTCCCTATCTTCTCTCACATAAAGTTTCTTTCCGAACTTACTTTTGGATTTCAAATTTTTATCTCTGTACTCTTGCCTACTACAATGCTTCAAAGGTCTACTTTGAATCTTTTTTTCACTAATTACAAAAATTTCAAATTATTCTTTTAGATGGTGATCTTTAACTTTATTATCTTATACTCAAAATTTGGTCTGTCTGATTGACCTAATGCATCCAGAAATCCACTCCTTTCAGTCTCACCTGAACTACTTAACCTATTTCACTTCCACATGCCTTCTACAGATCTTAATTTATCCACTACAGGTCATTCTATGGTTCCATCCAATTTAAAATTCCTGTTTTTACACTAATTTTACCTAAATATTTGGTTCTTATCAAGACTTTTAAAAATAATTCTCACCAACAGGATTTAAAAAATGATCAGAAACTATTCCCCTAAACTCAAAAATTACTTACCAGAATCCCCCTCAAGCCTCAAAGATAATTCTACTTTCATCAAATATTTTTCTGAAGTATCTTTTACCATTAAGGGATCAATTTTATCCTTTAACCAAAATTTTGGCCTCATGCTCATATTTGCTATTTCATCCTTGGAAGAGTTGCAGGTTCTCCCATACCAGTTACAGATTCCAAACTCTTAAAAATTGGATTTAATCTTTTTGGTTTGCATTAATTTGTCAGGGTTCATCATTTAAAATAGTACTTCTGGACATTGTGGTAGCTATTAGTTTTCTCCATGGGGAAGGTAGGAGTATGCAATCATTTCAATTAGAATAATAAAGGGCAATGTGGGACGGTGATGGAAAATTAAATTCAGACATTGGATGAAAAATGCATACATTGAACCTCCTCTAGACTCTATTTTGATGGTCATCAGTATGTGCCCCCACCTTGTCCCCAGGGGGTACTCTCACAATTGAAACAACTTGATCATGTGGCCTCCTAAATAAAAGGAATACTTTAACCCAAAGGAATTCTTTATGGCCTAACCTCAGGGATATCCCAGTAAAATTCTAGCTAGATATTCAAAGTATCCCAGAATTCCATATTGATTCAAAATTATTTAATCTTTTTTCTGTGTGCGTGTAATCTCCACACATACCCCGGGAAACCAATATTGAGTAAAAATATATACATAGTCCCTCTAAGGTTTGCATACTACTTTTCATCACAACATGTGTACACTGTCCTGGTACATCATACACTTGGTACATGTACCCACCCAGCCTAGAAATCTCTCATTCAATGAGACCATCCAATCATTAATCCCTCTCTGATAAAGCTTTCAAAAAATACATTCAATATTTTAATATTATAAAACAAATTCCTAGTACCCTGTAACTCCTTGAACTGTGGTACTCCTTACCCACCTCAGCTCTTGCTTTTATTTTCTTGGATCACTCTTGTCTATTCCTCATCCCTTCTCCTTTTCCTTGTGAATAATTTTCCCTTTTTCCTTCTTCTTGTATTTATTTTCAACCTGGGGAATCAGTTGAATAATTATTATTGCAAAGTCCCTCAAACCAATAAGTCTCATTAAGCACTTTAAAGCCTTTATGAACCATTTTCAGCATTACTCTTCAAGATAAGCCTGAGTTCCTCTGAAAAAACTCTTAAATCCTTAAAAATTTGGTTCTGAGCTTTTGTGAAGGAATTATCTAGTTTCAAGCCCTGCTTGTGTGCTTCAGACTTTGTGGCAGAGAAAGGGGGCCCTCTTTGTATTTCTTATTTTCATTCTTTTATTCAGTTTTTAATTATTTTTTATGAGGGATTTTTGAAGAACAGGAGATCAATTGAAAATTTAGAATAATTGAAAAATTGGACTATTAGATTGTTTTGAGGTGTGGGAGTAGAATTAAAACTCACAGAATGATTGGACTTGAGAGATCTTTAGTTTCCCAAAATCACCTCAGAATCAGTAACAAAAACAACAATTTTCAAAACTGTAACAAAAAAATTCCTTCCTTTTGTTTAAAAATATAATTTTCATCAAAAATTGACTATCCTTGAGTTTAGGAGTAAATTTTAATCATGGAAGAGTTCATTCAAGAGCCAGCCCACAGAGTCTGATCCTAGAATGTTTTTCAAGGATTTTGATTTGGACTGTGATCCCCCCTTTTAACCCTTGAATCCAAAGAAGAAGCTCCCAGATTGGAGCAGTATCCCACAGATTTGGTTATCAGACCAGAATTTTGAACTATACAGCATTTTCATCTCTTGCAGTGACAGGAGGCCAGGCAGGGGGAGGACAAAGAAGATTCCCATACATGGAACCCTTCACAAGGAATAGTATCATGGACCATACATGGAAACCTTCACAAGGCAGAGCATCATGGATTTTGTGTTTTTTTTTCATAGGGGGTTGTGATCCTTTTGACCACGCCAGGCATGAAACCAAGGTTTCCTCCTCACTACTCTCTTCCTTTGCATCATCCCTCATTGGAATTCAAATTCCAATGAAGAATTGTATTCAAAGTGGGTGTAAAATAGTCATGGGACATTTTTTTAAAGCACCCACACCCACACACTTCATATTGACTGGGGATCTTTGCACAACTTTGGTTTTCAAAGATCTTTGATAATCCTTGTCTTTACCACATTGATTAATTCCCTCCCTCTATCCATCAACCTGATTCCTTTTGTCAGTTTTTTTTCCTCTTCTCTTCCCTTTTCAACATTATTATAATTTTTTTCTTTTGACTATTTGATTTTGTATTTAATTTACAGTTAAAAAAACTGAAACAAAAATACAAATGCAAGGATTTTTGGTATGTAAAAAGGATGCACATCAGGTAAATTCAATTGCCATCAAAATGGCCATTCTGAGATCAACAATCTATGATTTCCTCAATCCATTCAACAAAATAGGAACCATTTGATCTACAAAACAACCTGGAAGACCTCAAAAATAGATTAATTGCAACCTTTGGTAGCTTGGGTCTGTCATCAAGAATTTGTAGGAGATGCTTCAAACTAAGAAGCCTAATCATGAAGGATTTCTCAACACAGAAAATTCAACAAAAAGCCCATGAGATGTTTTTTTTTCAAGAGTGGCTGCCAAGAAGCTGTTTATCAATGAAGATAAAAAAAAAAGAAGAAGACTTGGCTTTGCTTGCAAACACCAAGACTGGAATGTCAAATATTGGATAGAGATCATTTAGACTGGTTACTCCAGCTTTGAGATCCAAAAAGACTCCCAGCAAGGGATGGCCTGGCAAACTCCTCAAGAAAAGTGAAAAAACAACAGTTTTCCCCCATGCTCAAGGGTGGGAGGTCTTTGATTGTGCTGTGGGGTGCTTTCATGCATGAAAGCACCTCCCCACTTTTCATCATGCCACAAAAACAATGAACCACAAACCATTTCATTTAAATTGTTTAAAAAGGTGCTCTTGGTCCCTGGATCAGCAAACTCAATTGATCCAATCTTTTTTTTTATGGAAGATGGAGCCCCAGTCCATAAGTCAAGAATAAGCAAAGAATGGTGATTTGATGCACTAAAAAAATCACAAAATGGTTTGACCAGGTCAGTCCCCAGAACTAAATCCAATGAAAAACCAATGGATTTTTTTCTTTTTGGAAAAAAAAAAACAATATTCAGTAACTTAACCAACCAAAATTAATCCCTAAGATGGAAAGGGCCCTCCAAAGCACCTGGGACAACTCTCTGCATCAAGCCCTAAAGAATCTCAACAGCTCAATTCCTGATTGCTTGCAAGCTGTCATCACAGCTGCTGGTGGTTCTATCCAATCATAGAATCACTTATTTTTGTTTCTTTTTACTTTCTAGGCTGCTTTTGGAAACTGCAAACATTTATCTATATGTTTTTTTTGGGGGGGACGCGGCCTAAAACAACATTTGCCCCAAATCACATACACCTGTTGAGGTTAAACCTGCTAACATGATGTATCACCACAGTACGGAGGCTGTGCAGTTGAACCTAGACCAGTAATACCAAACAACCCTGGCAGCCACAAGCGTCTGTAGCCTAGTTGGTAAAGGCAGCACTCTAGTATGTGTCTCAGTCTATCTGAGGTCGTGGGTTTGACTCCCACCAGACACATCTTCATTTTCACAGTCTCAACAGTTTATGAGCCCAGAGGTTACCTGAGCGTATACTCGCTTACATAAGAGACTTGAATAAGATGTGAATGCTTCCTGTAAGACCATAATCCCCTGTAAGCCTACCCCATGATCACGGATTCAATCCCTGCACTGATCACTCTTTCACCTGGGTATCGCCGTACCCATTTCTACATCACGTAGCAAGGGGGGGTGTTGAGGTTAAACCTGCTAACATGATGTATCACCACAGTACGGAGGCTGTGCAGTTGAACCTAGACCAGTAATACCAAACAACCCTGGCAGCAACAAGCGTCTGTAGCCTAGTTGGTAAAGGCAGCACTATAGTATGTGTCTCAGTCTATCTGAGGTTGTGGGTTCGACTCCCACCAGACACATCTTCATTTTCACAGTCTCAAAAACACCCTGGGGGCCGCAACATACACCCCTGTTGCAAGTGTATGTGCAACCCCAAACAAATCAACAACCTCACCAGGAACAAACCCAATCACTCAACACAACCAACAAATTCAAAGCCTCCCTCATCAAGTTGGTCCCCCTGCCACCTCAGCTCCAACTAAAACCCTCCCACCAGCAAGCCAATCCCACCACCGCCTAACCTCTGATTCATTGAATCTGCCTTGGGTGCGGTCAAAGTAAAACCCTCAACAAAACTTCCCTGCCGATTTCCATCAAAACGCCACCATGCCCCCATCATTCATCACTCACCCTT
The DNA here is from genome assembly GCA_025617555.3 of Puccinia polysora. Lineage (NCBI taxonomy): Eukaryota > Fungi > Basidiomycota > Pucciniomycetes > Pucciniales > Pucciniaceae > Puccinia > Puccinia polysora. Next base: position 11,104,812 of record CM062629.1, read on the forward strand.
ACCACCACCAACAAACAGCCAGTCACAACATGAAAGACGCCGTTGACAACTGTTATTTCACAGCCTCATGGCTGTGAGTTTATCAAATCTCTACCTTAAAACCATGATGGAGTGGTCAACCTCAAAAATTCCAAAAAATGTCTCCTCCCTTTCTGGTTCTCAATGGATCCAAGAAATGATTCAAAATTAACATAAACTACCAATTTATGTATATTTTGGAATGAACAAAGATTGCTTCATATCACTTTTAAATTTAATAGTAGAAAAAAAAGTAATCAGCCCCTCTAGATATGTTTCTCCTTTAGAGAAACTTGGTATTTTTCTTTATTTTTTGGTTACTGGAAATTCAAATAGAATTCTTCAGCAAAGATTCCAAAGATCAGCCTCCACCATCTCCAAGTAAGATATTTTTTTCAATTTTTTTCTATTGATTATAATCATTTCTTATCATAAGGAAACATTTTCAATTAAAAATGAATAAATATATTTTTTTAACCATTCTTAATTGATTGGAAATATTTAGAATAATGAACAAATTTGTCACCAAACTGGTCTCCAACCTAGAATTAATTGTAAAATTCCTTACACTTCCCATGTAGAACACTCCAGGTTCCAAGTTCATCTCAGAAAATACCAAATTTTGATCATTCTTCAAAGACTGTATTGGTGCAATTCATGGCACACACATTCCAATCATGGTTCCAGCTTCAAGGAGACACCTTCATAGAACGCAAAGGAAATTTTTCCCAAAATGTCTTGGCAGCTTGCAATTTTGAAATGGAATTTGCCTATGTTCTAGCTGGATGGGAATGAAGTGTTTCAGATGGAAGACTATGGCAAATTGCAAGAGAAAGCTCACTCAAAATACCTTAAGGCAAATATTTTTTGGGGGATTCTGGTTTTTCTTTGTGTGATAATTTTCTGGTTCCATACAGAGGAATAAGGTATCATTTTAAAGATTGGGATCATGCTGGAAGCAAGTGATTTTTTTTTTCTTGTCAATTTTTTTTTGGTTGGTTCTCAATTTCAGTATTAATTTTCATTCAATTTTTATTTTATTTTAGACCCCAAAATAAAGAATAATTATTCAAATTTCACCATTCTTCTGCAAGAAATGTGATTGAGAGGATCTTTGGCATCATCAAAAGTAAATTCAAGGTTATGGCCAAAGGAAGTGAATATGCACCTGAGTTACAATCAAAAATGGTCACTTGTATGATTTTCTTCCACAATTTCATCAAGAAAACTTGCCCAGAATTACCAGAAGATGAAGACCCTCTAGAAGATTAATCTTTTGAGCCAATGACTCAAGAGCCAATTAAAACTCAAGATAATGAAGGGTCTAGTTTGGGATTTTCAAATGCAGTATCCAAGAGGGCATCCAAAAAGAGAGATGCCATTGCAGAAAAAATGTGGAAAAGTTACAAAAAACATCTAAATTATGTTACTGTTTGATATATATTTTATTTCTATATTTTATTACTCAATATTGTGAGGAAAAAGTATTGGCAGTAAAAGCAAGAACAGTCTGCATTTTGAGTGGGAACATAATCAGAAAAGAAATGAAAAGACAAGATTCATTGAGGCGCAGAATAGGAAAAGAAACAACACTGACAGGAGTCTTTCAGGAGATGGTTGGAATACAACCAGCTACAAGAACAGCATTGGATGACCGAGAGAGGCGCCTTGAACAATCTGGAGGAGATGGTTAGTACGGATCATAACCAATAGAGTCGGATTTGTTCTTACTTGGCTTGAGCTGGCTGCCGGCAGACACTTGATGGGGTAGACGGATGGAAACTTGAGTACCATCAGTAGGTGAATGGTTGTTGTGATTCCCAGGAGATGAGTTGTTGACTCTCAGCTGGACGCGCTCAGGGGTTGCCCACTCAGATTTGGAGTCTTGGCACCCAGTGAGACATGTTGGGCGGCAAGAGTGAGAAACAGAAAACAAACATAAAGGAACTTAGATAGAAAATAGAAATAAGAGCTATGAGTGGAAGTCACAACAGTAGTGGTGCTTCAGCTCAACACTCCCCCTTGACTCAGAGGCTAATGATACAGAGCAGAGAAACAATTTACCAATCTGCAGTTTGAGATTTTATTGGCTGCCTTGGTCAGTGCATTGGCAGCCATCAATTCTGATGGAATCAGCATGACATTGATATTTTTGTTCTTGTGATCATCCCGGAGACTTTTTACTTTGATATTGATATGTTTTGCTTTTGAGTTAGTGCCAAATTTCTTAATTTTGTTGTTGAGTCCTTTGTTGTAAATGAGGTGAAGCGGGCATGAAAAGGTTTCTTGATAGATTTTGGATAGGAGTTGATGGAGCCATCTTCCTTCTAGGTGACAGCTGGATAACGCTAGGCATTTGGATTTCGTGGAGGAGTGAGTGATTTTGCGCTGTCAATGAATTTTCCAATAGAGGGGGCTTCCTTTGAATGAGCAGAAGTAACCGCTCTGGGAGATCCTGTTGTCAGGATTGTCCCCCCAGGTGGCGTTGCTGTAGCAGACAAGCCTATTAGATACAGATCGTGGACCAAGAGTTAGGGCAATGTGCCTGGTAGCTGAGAGATATTGCCAAATGTGCACTACTTCCATCCAGTGAGAATAACCAGGTTTTTCAGAAAATCTGGCCAGACAAGATACAGCGTAGCTGATATCAGGCCTTGCCAGTCCAGAGATAAAATTCAGTCTGCCAATTGGCGACCAATAGTTTACATTCAGATCTAAGAATTTTTTATGATTTTCTTCTGTCTCTGGAGATAGGTGCATTACTGGATTCCTGGGAGTGGTAACAGGTTTGCAATTGTTCAAGTTCATGGCCGTCAGCCCTTTCTTGATGTGCAGGGGTAAACTAAGATGCATTATCCCTTTTTCTCTTACAACTTTCATTCCAAGTAGGGTGTTGGGAGGATGAGCTGTGGAGTTCTTGAAGCCGTCAAGGAACTTGCGTTGGAAGTCTGCCGTGTTTCCAGCGACTATGAGATTTTCCACGTGAAAAAAAGAGCTGAGGAATCAAGTTTGCATAGAAAAAGGCATGGATTGCATGCTGATTTTTCAAACCCTGGCTTTCAATCCACACAGTCAGCGTTCTGTACCAGTTGCGAGGTGCTTGTTTTAGTCCATAAAATGATTTCTTCAGTATTAAGTATTTTCTGCATTCACTGGATCCAGAGGGGTTTACAATGAACAAATCCTCGTCTAGGTCAGCATGTAAGAAGGCACCCTTGACATTGAGCTGAAGGAGGTCAAGTTTCTTGTCCACAGCAAAGTTGAGAAGGGCTCGGAGAGAAGCAACCCCTCCAGTGGGAGAGTAAGTTTTGAAGTAGTTGATGCCGTATCTTTGGTTGAAACCTTGGACGCATAGTTGTGTCTTGTAGGTGGGAGCTTTGGCATGCGTATTGTGCTTCACTTTGAAGAACGCCATGGTCTTGAGAGGATTTGTCACAAATTTTTCATCAACTTCCTCCCAGAAATTTTGATTTTCAATAGATTTGAGTTCTTTTAGGGTGGATTCTTTCCACACGGGAATGGTTAGGGCTTCTTCAATGGAGTTGGGTAGTTTTTCAGAGTGATAACCGTACCTGTCGGGTTTGGCTAGCAGTTCTCTGTTTCTTAAATTTGGTCTCAGACTGGTGGAAACCTCTTCATTCTTGTTGGTGTCGTTACTATCCTCGTCAGAGATTTCTTCTTGTTTTATTGACTTGGTGGTGCACTTGTTGTTGGAATCTTGAGATTTGTCATTGGGCAGATTGAGTGGAGCTAGAGTTGTCTGAATGGCAGGTTTGGTCGATGGATCGAGATCTGTCTGATCTCTCTGCGCAATTGCATTGTTGTGAACTGATTTGGAAAAGATGACATGTTTTGTGTTGACAATCTTTCCGGAGGTCAAAAGAACTTTGTATGAGAGCAAGCCAGGGTTGAAACCTAGGAGCTTGCCAGACTCCCCTTTCTTGGATAGTTTGGATTGGATTTGAGGATTGTTAAGTCGATACGTGAGATTGGTGCCAACAGGTCTTAGATAACCCTCCAGGAGGTCTTTGCCGTGCATATGTTTCCATGGGGATTCCATTCCTTTTTCTTTAGGTATTTGGTTGAGTAACAAACAACAGCTGCAAGCAACCTTGTGCCAGTAGGATTTAGGGATTTGGCCTTTGGAGAGTATTGTTGTCTTTTTCTGTTCATATTTTGTAACTGACAAATTTAGTCAGCTTTATTTCTATCTTACTGCTTTCATTAAGATATTATTCCTGTCTCAGGCCCCCTCTGGGGGCTCTCTAGTTGTCTTAACCCTGCTACCTTAGGCCCCCTTTGGAGTTCTCTAGTTGTCCATAAATACTGGTCCTTCCCTTGGACCAGGAATGCAAACTAATCTGATTACCAGTCAATAATACCGGAGTTCCCCTTCCTCCTCATCAGATCAGTTCCTCTTGACTATACAAGAATTATCCCCTCTATATTGGCTCTTTGTAGCCTTATTATTCCTCCTCATCAGGCTCCTCCATAGCCTACCATTACCTTTTCATCTCTCCATGGCATCATAGCCTTTTTTTAACTCTTCACGGTTAAAAGCCAAAACTCATCCCAATGAGTCATCTGGTCAACTTCATTGTTCCAACTGGTTGTCTCAATAACCTTCTCATCAACTCCATCCTTCATCTGCTCTCCTCCGCTTCCTCATTCCCCAGATTTAACATTCACCTCTTTCCCTTCTCAATCCCTTCTCCTTTCTTTTCCACCCATCTCCACCTTCAACATCCATCCCCAAGCTTGCGACGTACAATCCTCAACCTGCCACTTTGCCTATGATCATCATCCTACAACCTTCCATCATGATTTAGATCCATCCGACCCATTCCAATCAAACCTCATTCCTCAATCCCAATTGGATCATTCAACCCCAACCTCGACCTCAACCTCAACCTCAACCTCAATCTTAACCTTTATTGATCTCAAATCCAATCAAAAAAATCAACTCACTTTGACAATCGACCGATTGCCCATCCAGTTCATCGGCAAATTTTGACTGTCCTCAACTTGTTATATCGACCGATCCAAGGATCACTTCACTCTCCTTCCTCTTCAAGATCATGATCCAAGCTCAATCAATGCTATCGAACCTCGTGAGGTCTCCCCAGAGATTTCTTCAACCTCCGACTCACTCCTACTCTCCTTGATTCATCATCAACTCTCACTCCTTGAGATCCTACCATCAAAAGGTTATCAATCATTACGAGAACCCTTGTAACGTTGGATTGTTCCCTAAGACTGACTCAGACGTCGGTACCGGCTTGGTCGGCGCACCAGCATGTGGTGACGTGATGAAACTTCAGATTAAGGTGAACAATCAGGGTATCATCTCCGACGTCAAGTTTAAGACCTTTGGATGTGGCTCTGCCATCGCTAGCTTGTCCTACATGACTGAACGAGTTAAGGGAATGACTCTGGAAGAGGCAGGCTCCATCCAAAACACTGAGATTGCTAAGGAACTCAGTCTAACCCCGGTCAAGTTACACTGCTCGATGCTTGCCAAAGATGCGATCAAGGCGGCCATTCAAGACTACCAGAACAATCTCCTCCTTGATTCTTCCCATCTTCCTTCCTCAAGCTCTACTCCGACTACCATCCTCCCTTCCTCGATAAGCATTTGTGATAAGGCCCTAGCAGCTTGTGCAGCTGGCCTCCTCACTAGTTTGACCATGACCCCCTTGGATGTCCTCAAGACTCAACTTCAAACCCAACTACAACCCTCGAGCGTTCCTCCTACTAACCTACTCACTCAACAACTCAAGCTACTCCCTACTCCCGAGCTCCCTGCTTCCTCCTCCTCCCTCTCCCACCCTTTGGCTTGAATGTTTTGCTGCCAAGTCATCAGAAATCCTAGCCTGAACCCTACTCGAGTCAATCGAAGACCTTCTTGGTTCTCTAGAATCACATCATTCTTCACCTCATCATCTCCTACTCACTCCACTCATCATCCTACCTCTTCCAATTGTCCTCAACCATCATCAGATCTAATTGGTCTCCTTGTCTACCAATCTCATCCTCTACCGATCCCTTGGCCCTCTCCAACCTCTCAACCTTGCTCGCGACATCGTTTGCGTGCTCCTCCTTGCTTGTACGCTCCCTCTCTCACTGCCTTGATGAAGACTTTGATGGCGACCTTGTTGCTCCCTCGCTTGCATCTTCAACAACTAGCAACCTCGGTTGCATCCTCTCTTGCGATCTTGCTTGCTCTTTCCTTGCAATCCTGCTTGTTCTTTCACCTTTCAACCTTGCTCGATCCCTCTCCAGTCCCGCTTTTCCTAACTTGATTGCTTGTCACCCCAATCTTTGCAAGCTCACTCTCTCTCAACATCTTCTCTCCCAACCTCACTTGCGATCTCAATCGCTACTCATCTCTTGCTCCGCTCTTCATTCATTGATCCAATCTCAATCATCCATTTGGGGTGGTCCATTCATTTGGCCCGTCCTGTCACCTCTCATCCCCACATCGCTCCATTGGTCCATCTCAACCGCTCGCTCGCTCCCATCCATCTCCTCCGCTCCACCTGCTCAACCACCAATCGCTTCATCTCCTCCATCTCCTCCACTCCATCAACTACATCAATTCGCTCCATCTCCCCATCAACGCTCCCATCATCCTCAACCTACACCTCTGCTCCCTCCAACATCGCATCTCATCCTCTAAAAACTCATCCATCAATCACTCACTCCAAATCAACATCAACCATCAACCATATCAACCTCTCAATATCATCCATCAACAACATTAACAATCAACTTCAAAAACAAATCAATGTTCCTTCCCATCTAGTATTGAACAGGCTGGTGTGTTGGAATCCTTTCCTCCTTTTGTTCGATACTATCTGTTTATATCTTCCTATTTTCCACCCTCATTCATTACAATAAACACATTCATTATTATCCAATACTGTCATCACCCACCATTATCCTATAACTGTCACCAATCCATTTCAACTCCATCACCATCACCATCACCAACTCCATCACCATCACCATTACCATCACCATCACCATCACCATCACCATCACCATCACCATCACCATCACCATCATCATCCCATACCCATCACCATTACCATTACTCTCATCATCATCATCATCATCATCATCATCATCATATCATTCTCCCCATTAAGCTAGGCAACTATGCCTGAGGTCCTTGTTGCTCCTCTTAAAATAGGCTATCATTCCTCCCATATTAAGCTAGTCAACTATGCCTGAGGTCCTTGTTGCTCCTCTTAAAATAGGCTTTCATTCCCCATCTCATATGCTGACAAGGTGGTGTCTTGTCATCCTTTCTCAAATCTCATATCTCTCATTCTCATATTCTCTTCTCATATTCTCCTCTGAAATGTTGATTGGTCTCAAATTGGTTCCTAAATTTGTCAGTTAAGGTGGTGTGTTGTCTTTTTCTGTTCATATTTTGTAACTGACAAATTTAGTCAGCTTTATTTCTATCTTACTGCTTTCATTAAGATATTATTCCTGTCTCAGGCCCCCTCAGGGGGCTCTCTAGTTGTCTTAACCCTGCTACCTTAGGCCCCCTTTGGGGTTCTCTAGTTGTCCATAAATACTGGTCCTTCCCTTGGACCAGGAATGCAAACTCATCTGATTACCAGTCAATAATAACGGAGTGCCCCTTCCTCCTCATCAGATCAGTTCCTCTTGACTATACAAGAATTATCCCCTCTCTATTGGCTCTTTGTAGCCTTATTATTCCTCCTCATCAGGCTCCTCCATAGCCTACCATTACCTTTTCATCTCTCCATGGCATCATAGCCTTTCTTTAACTCTTCAAGTATGGCATGGGTTGATTCCATGACAGTCCTGTTAGCTTGTTCTACTCGTCCATTATGTTGGGAGTGATATGGTTCTGAGACAATGTGGTTGATGTGGCGCTCTTTCAGGTAAGAAGAAAATTTGTTGTTAACAAACTCACCTCCGCCATCCGAGCATACTTCCATGGGATAACGTTGGTGTTTTCTATGTTCATTCTCAAGAAAAAAGATCAACATTTCAAAATCCTTGTCTTTGGTTTTGAGCAGAAAGCAGGCAAGATACCCAGAAAAGGAGTCAATGAGATTTAGGATGAATCTGAAACCACCTTTGGCCGTGGGGTTGAGAGGTCCCATTAGATCCACATGGATTCAATCCAAAACTCTTGAGGCCGCTTGGTGGACTTGCAAAAAGCTATACTTTGTAATCTTGGCTTTGTTACAGTTGAGACATTCAAAGTCCTCCTTGTCTTTGGAGGTGATGGTTTTGCTGATAAATTTTTCCATCCATCCAAGCAAGGCGTGGCTGAGTGTTCTGTGAATCTTGGATAGATCCTTGCTAGAGTAGAGAGCGGCCTTGGTTTCTGTTTTAGTGTTTATGACAAAGAGATTGTTGGATATCCTTCCGGTGAACAATTCCTTGTCACCGGAGGAGACGGAAAAGGTGCGTGGAGACACCGTTGAGTCGATTTTCAGCTTTGCCCCTTTTTCTACCAACGCTCCAAGCAATATGAGATTGGCTGTTGATTCTGGAACCCACGTGATGTTACTGAGGTGGATTTCACAGTGTTCAAAAGGGATGGAAGCGGTACTGATTCCCTCAATCATGATCATAGCGTTTTTCTTTCTGGTTTGGATCTTGTGCTCTCCATCAGATCAGGTAAGGGACTTGAATTGATTCTTGTCTGTTATCATATGGATGGAACATCCAGAGTTGAGTATGAACTGGCTCGGAATTAGTCTCTCTTGACAGTTCAGATTGAGTCCACAGAAAAACAAGTAGTAATGTGCTTCTTCTGCAGTTTTCTTTTTGTTCTTGTTTCCTTGGTATTGAGTATTAGCCGGTCTAAGTTCAGGGAATTTAATCCAGCAGTTTTGTGCCGGGTGAGATGTTACGTCAGGGTTATGCTTTCCATTTTTGCATCTTGGTCCATTGTATAGGGCTATATTGACAGGTTTGTTGGGAGTTTCTTGGGCGCTGATCTCGTTTTTGTGTTGGATGAGATGATCTAATACGGTTTCAATCCTCATTTCCGTGGTTGAATGCATGATTTGAGTCTTCATGTTTTGCATTGAGGCGGGGAATTTGAAAAGTACCATGTAAGCTATTATATTGGATGGGAGTTCAATACCAACTTTGGTCAGTTTTTTAAGGAAAATTTTGACGTTTGTGACAAACGCCTTGATGTTGGAGGACATGGAGAGATGGAGGAAGCTATTGAAGCTGGGAGCTCTGTTTGCTGATTGGGACAAGGCAAAATGAGATTGGGTTGCCATCCATATTAGTTTGGCGTTGTCTTTGTTGCGGTCATCAATTATGTTGTTGTAAGTGTTTGAATCAAGTTTGGCAATCAGGGAGGCTACCATCTCTTGATTGGTCTCTTTATCCAGTGAGGAAAACTCATCCAACAAGTTCATAACTTGAAAGATTCCCCTGAGTTTAAAAAGCTTTTCTATTTTCTTACACCACATACTGTAGTTTTCTTCATTCAGTAGGGGTGTTGATTTGATGAGTACTTTGAGGGTGTGAGATTTGAAATTCATGGGGTCTCCCCCTGGTCCTGGCGTTGACAATGATCCTGGCTCGGGCATGTTGCTTGTGACCAGTTGGTGGAATCGTTTTGGCTTTTAACCGTGTGAGGAAAAAGTATTGGCAGGCAAACCAAGACCAGTCTGCATTTTGAGTGGGAACATAATCAGAAATGAAATGAAAACACAAGAGTCATTGAGGCGGAGAATAGGAAAAGAAACAACACCGAAGGGAGTCTTTCAGAAGACGGTTGGAATACAACCAGCTACAAGAACAGCATAGGATGACCAAGAGAGGTGCCTTGAACAATCTGGAGGAGATGTTTAGTACAGATCATAACCGATAGAGTCAGATTTGTTCTTAATAGGCTTGAGCTGGCTGCAGGCGGACACTTGATGGGGTAGACGGATGGAAACTCAAGTACCCTCAGTAGGTGAATGGTTGTTGTGATTCCCAGGAGATGAGTTTTTGACTCTCAGCTGGACGCGCTCAGGGGTTGCCCACTCAGATTTGGAGTCTTGGCACCCAGTGAGACATGTTGGATGGTGTGGAAAGAATAAAGGTTATTCCCCTATAATTGTCCCAAGGTTTGGAAGTTAACTGTTCCCTGCGTTTGAAAGGAGATGGGGATGCCCGGAGTCGCACTTGAAATGAGAGATAGAAATAAGGAGATAAAAAGATAAAGAAAAGTAGAGAGAGAGTGAAATCACCAATCCTTCAATCCTAAGAACTTTCCACCTGGATGTGTATCCGGTATGGGTTCCTTTAATCTCCTGGTGAGATGAGTGATCCAATCCAATGATGTGATGATCTGATTCTCTTCATGCATTCCATTTTCTCCCCTCCTCCCCAACCCGGAGTTGAGAGTGAGAATAAGTCCTCCCCCTCAACCCTAACCTAAGTACACGCACAAATAGCACTATGACATAGAAAAAGAAAACAATCCCAAAACAGAAACCCTAGCCTCCTCTCCCCACCTCTGTACCAAACTCCCCCCCAACGTCCGTACGCCGTTCCCTCCATCCGGTTTGTCCTTCTCATGACGCGGTCCTTGCACCGCGCCCTACTTGGAGCCCCCCGCGCCTGTCTGTATCCGTTTGTCCGCGCCCCTTGTGGGTGTCTGGTAATATCCGGCATGATCCGCGTGCTTGCACGCGCGCTCCATCCGTTCCTTTACAGCCTGCGGATTACTCCGCCCCTACGTATCTGAACCGGCGCGCCGGCAAACCTAGTTGAGCGCACTACCTTCCGAATCCAATCTCCAGGGCAGATTGCCGCCCACGCCGCATTTGATGCTGAGCCCAACCCATCCACTAGGTGTGGAGCCAAACAGCGGCTGCTGCTGAGCACTCCGCATACCCTAATGCTGAGCCCGCTTGCCTTCAATGCTGAGCGCGCAGCCGCAACGCAGTTCCCAATCTGTGTCTATAAATTGACACCACATCCCCCCCAACTTGAGTTCTTTCCCCAGAAGTCTTCCATTGCTTCACCATACCACTACCCCCGCTACTTCCACTCCCACCCCCACCACTCCCACTACCACCTTCCCCGTCTTCCTTCCGCTCCATTGCCATCATGCTCCCATGCGAGTTCTGTGCCCGGAATGGGCACACGTGTTTGATCATCCCTGGTCGACGCACCTGCGTTGCTTGCCGTCGTGGCCACCATTGCTGCTGGCTTAGCGACAGCATGCCCTGAGCTCCCCCCCCAATCCAGCTCTTGCCCCAGGCCGCGCAAGAGGGCTTGTCCGGACCCGTTTGTGGTTTTGGACAACGAGTCAATCTTGGAAGGCTTGTGGACACCCCCTGTTCACCTCCATCCCGCCGCCCCTGAGCTCCGTCACCCACCACCTTGCACATGAGCCGCGACTCGGCATCACCTCTCCGCCGGGCCGGACCTCCGCAACGGGGCAAATACAAAACCTTGGAGGAATGGCGCGCGGCAACACGCGCTTGGGCCGCCGCTGTTGGCGTGAACCAAACGGTACCGGACCCAAAGCTTTTTGGAAGACCCGCGGCCGCGCCAGCACCCTCTCCTCCTCCTCCACGACCGCCAACACCGCCCGCGCCACCAGCGGCCTTGGATGAGAGGCCTACAACCCCCAACGTCCCTCCGCCTCCGTCACCCATTGTTGTCCCGTCATTGCCTCCAGCTGGACCAAGCCCCCTGGTTGGTTCCCCGGAGGCCCCATCTTCACTGGCCGCTCCTCCCCCAAGCCCTCCCAAGATCCCAGAAATTCCAATTGTAATGGCACTCCCGGCGGCCAGCTTCGAGGTTTTTGCGGAAAGGTTGACCACAATGCTTCAGAATTTCCTGGAGATTCCCGGAGCCCAATCCTCGGAATCCCTGCGCAAGCTCCTGGCGTCCTTCTGGGCTTTACTGGCGTCATCAAGGGTGGAAATGGAGGAAATAATGAAGATGGCTTAGGCGCATTGCCCCCCCTTTCCCTTCTTCCTTTCCTCTTTTCTTCTTTTTGGTTGTACCGCGCTTCGTTTTCATTAAGAAAATACACGTATCTGCACAAGGTCCTAACCTTCTGAGAAAAAGTGCACGACCACGCTTCCTGAGAGTGAGCTTGAGATTGAGTCCGCGTCCGCGCGCTTTGCTTCGTGAGCAACTGTAAGTGACTAGCCGTTCCAAAAGGGGCACCTGGACTGCCCCAGACAAACTGCCACACAGTTCCCCGTACTCATCCTGTAATAAACACAACAACCAAAACACCAGCACGCGCCACTGTAAGGGAAGAGAGAGAGAGAGAGTAAGAGAACGGACATTCTGGGGTGTCTAGTTGTCCCGGCTGTGAACCGGCTGGAGCACCCCCTCACCAAATCAAGCTTATTCCCATACCAACCACCCATCCTTGAGATATCCTGAGAAAAAAGAAAAAGAGAAAAAGAAACCAACAGAGAAGAAAAATAGAAAAGAACACTTTTTTTTTCGCGCGACGCCCGTAGACTGCCCGCAAATGGCTCTTTGTCCCGCTTCCCCCATCCGCGGGATTGTCCTCGCATCCTGGTTCCGCGGGGATTGTCCTTGCATTTACGGACCCGGCTTTGTGCCGCGCCCCCACGCTTTTCCTGCAAAAACCCCAAGCCAGCAAAGACCCCACAATCCAGATAAGAAAGAAACATAGAGAAACAAACATTCTGGGGTGTCTAGTTGTTCTGGCTGTGAACCGGCTAGAGCACCCCCTCACCAAATCAAAACTTATCCCCTACCTCCACCACCTCCCCCCCCAACTTGGCCACTGTCCTCAGCTGGTCGCAACTGCCTACTCCGTCGCAACGGCACGGTCTCCGCTTCTCCGCCCAAAGACAAATCCCCGGATCACATTCCTACACCATTGCTGCGCTCCACACTCCCCTTGTCAGATCTGTCACCCCCTTCCGCTGTTTTGTTGAACGAGGTAGATCCTTGCCCAAAGAAGCGCTTGACATGCAAAGCCGCTGCCTTCCGTTTCAGCGGAGTACTGTCTAATTCCTCCAACTGATAGCTGCCGCCCTTGAACTTGGACGACACGCGGAAAGGGCTGTTCCACCGGTTAGCAAACAACTTCCCCCACTGAGACTCCAGACTTTGGTTGTACAGGAGCACCAAATCCCCCTTCCGCAAGGGATCCCGGAGACAATGAAAGCAGCGCTTGTCCCAATAGCGCACCAATGCCGTCTGAGTCTTCTTCAGCCGGTCTGCGGCCTTTGTGAGCATCCCTTCCCATTGAAGGAGCTTTTTGGCACGAGCCTCAAGCAATTCGGCGGAAGTCTTCACCTTCCACCAGTCAACCCCCAGGAACGTCTCCAACTCAATGTCCACCGGAAGCATGGGGCGCTGCCCAAAAAGTAACTTGTACGGCAAGTAGCCTGTTGACCGCTTCACCAAAATCCAATCCGCAAACAGAACCATCAGAAGGGTCTCCTGCCAGCACTTCCCGTCTTCCCCGCACATCTTGACCAGGGCGTCCTTGATTGGTTGATGCCCGCGTTTGATCATGCCGGCCCCCTTGGGATAGTACTCCGTTACCCGGCCGAACTTGGCTCCGCAACTCTTCACAAACTCAACCAAACGGCCGCAAAACTCAGCCCCTCCGTCCACTGTAACCAGACAAAGCAACCCGTACCGCGTGAACCAATCTTCCTCCAGAAATAGAGCAACTTTGTCCGCCAAGAGCTTGACCAAAGGACGCGCCTCCGCCCAACCGGACAGGTTGTCCCGCGCGACAAGCAGATAGGCAAACTTACCGGCCTTGATGTGGACGACATCAAGCAAGACTCAAACAAAGAGGGTGTCTTCCCCTGTGGGGTTTCCGACTTCCTTAGGCAATCTCGCGCTCCGCTGTTGACAGGCTTTGCAGGACGCCAACCATTCCCGTACCGCACGCACTACCCCCGGCCACCAGAACCGCTCTTTCACCCGCCTCTGCGTTTCAACCTCCCCTTGATGACCAAGATTGTTGTGAAGGCTTCGGAGGATTGCTTCCTGATCCGCCCTTGCAGTGGTAACCGCAAGAGGAACCAGAGTCTTCCGCCGCCAAAGCTGCCCCTCCTGTACGTAGAAGTTCCCCGCTTGCCGCTTTGCCCATTGCATGTCCTTGTCCGTAGTTCCATTGGGAAAACAAAGGTCCCGCAAGTAGTCACAAAGAATGGCATACCGCCCGGTCTGCCGGAGCAGCAGCTGAAAACCTGCCTCCACAACCCCTACCTTCACAACTGGGGTCTCCACATCGAGCAGTTCCGCGTCCTCAAATGGGTTGTCCCTCAGATACCGCAAAAATGCGTTGGGCATAGTGAACGCTTTCCCCGGAACGTGAACAACAGAAAAGGAGAAAAGTTGAAGAAACGCCACCCACCTGGTCATGGGAGCTTTGGGCAACGCCGGGGAATTGATCATCCGCGCCAGCGCCTCCGCATCCACCAAAAGCTCAAAGTGAACCCCTCACAAAAGATACTGGAGCCGCCGCACAATCTTGGTGACCCCGCACAACTCCAACTTTGGCTGAGAGTACCGGCTTTCCGTTGGAGTGAAGGTGACTGACTCATAAAGCACCGGCCTATCCTTGCCATTGTCCTCTTGAGTGAGAACCCCCCCTGCGCCGAATTTGCTGGAATCAACCGCTAGCCTAATTCCTCCTGCATTGTAGTCGAGATCGCGGAGCACAATGTCACGTCCCACAATCTCCTTGAGCTTCCAGAACGCGCAATTGCATTCTTCCCCCGACTTCCACTCCGCGCCTTTCCGTGTTAGTGATCGGAGCGGGCTCGCCACCTCCGCAAACCTCTCAATGAACATACAGACATAGCTACATAATCCCAAGAACTGAAGAATATGCAACACTGTCCGCGGGGTTGGCCATTTGAGGACCTTGTTCCACTTTTTCTCTGCAATGCGCCGGCCGTCAGAAGCAACAACATGGCCAAGGACTTTGAGCGCCGGAACACAAACCGCCAACTTCTTCCCCTACACCATCAGACCTGCCTCATCACTGCAAAACAGGATGTGTTCCAACGTCTGCGCGTATTCCCACACAAAACGTTGGATGCCGGGAACTTCAACCAGCCCCCGTAATCGGATTTCGGACCTTTGATGCCCGCGTTGTCAATGAAGATTTGGACTCCCTCCGGAGGATCATCTTTCAGGATCCAAGCCATTTGCGCCTGGTAAACCGCCACGGAATTGGTTGTGCCCTGCGGTAGCCGAATCAGCTGCATTCTTCCCAACCCAGTCTTGAATGCTGTTAGAGGCCGCAAGTGAGGATCCAACTCGCGCTGGTTGTATCCCCCCGTCACATCCACTAACCCGTAACAAGAGCACCCCGCCATTGACTCAAGGAACTCGTCAACGCAAGGGGGCCGTCCTGCGTCCCGGATTGTAAAAGAGTTGAGCCGCTGTAGATCATGGACAATCCTCAACAACTTTCTGTCCTGCTTAACTACCGCAAAGATCAGACTGGAGTAACTAGACGTTGACTGTTTGTAGAGGCCAGTCTTCACCCGTTCCCGCACCAACTCCAGAAACTGCTCCCGGACCGCCCGCGGTATCGGAATCAGCTTGATCTGCCACGTCTTGTGATCGACAGTGGGGATGACATAGGGGTTGCCAATATCGTTCTTCAGAAGCCCCCGCTCTTCAGGTCCAAACGCAAGCGCTCTTTCCCAAAGAACCAGAACCAAAACCAGCAACTCACACTCCTCCGTACTCAACCATCCCATTGGGCCAAAATTGAAAGCTGCAATCCGCTCCTCCGTGATCCGCGCCAAACTAGTAACCCACCCCAAAGCCTTAATTGGCTTGACCCAAGGGTCCTGCGACCAAGCAATTGGTCAAAGCGGTCCGTTCAATTCCTGGGGCATTGGCTCATTCCTCGGTTGGACCTTCCGCAACACCGGCTTGTACTTGCCAGCGTTGCACCGCATCATCTGCACGCATCCTTTGCTGTAGGTCCTGCACAAAACGGAACCGCGGCTTTTGCCTTTGCTCACAAGTGTGGCACAATGATAGGGTTTTTGAAGCGTAGTACCCTTGGGCGATGCATACTGAGAAAAGGGAATTACTTCTGCAACGTGCGCGCCCTGCACCTTCCTTCCTCCCCCTCCCTGCTCCTCATTAGTTGACTGCCTGCGCAAAACCAGAGCTTGTTCCGTGCGGTCTCCTCGGTTGACTAGAAAAAATACTCCAAGGGTCGCCCATCGCAGACCAACTCCGCATCCGGTTCCTCCTCATTCTCTGACACTCTCCTTTGCTTTCCTTTACCGTGATTGCAGATAGTTGTCTCAAACCTTCCGCTGGACAAATCCTCCACCGTCAACGCCTCTGTTCCCGCCTCCGGATTGAAAACCATTTGTGCTCGGAACCCAAACATGAACAGCCTTCCCAAAATCACATCCCCACAATCAACCAAAAGAAAAGAAAGAGGCTTACAGAAGCTTGCTACCTTGACCTCCTCCTCCTCAACTAACCCATCCACTCAACACTCCCCTCCGTTAAGCGCACGGAGACCCATTGTGCATTTCCACCAAACCAACCCCAAGTCATCCACCATCCACAACGGCAGCAGGTTCACCATTGAACCGCTGTCCACCATAGCCCACACCTTCCTCCCCGCTATGACCATTGGAATGTAAGCAAGCGGATTCAAAACCAATATCAACTCACACTCCTTGCGCCACATGAACCCGCTGCACCGTCTGAGGTACCCGGCCCTGAATGCAATCCCACAACGCCTGAACCATCTTGTCTACCACCACTGGAGACACAGCTGCCAGTTCCCGCAAGGTCAGCGGAACTGGAGTCTTGTTACCCATCACCCTTTGCACAATGTCCGCCGCTTTCTTCTTCCCTACAGGATTTGCTGCCGTCGCCTCGATTCCGGGCCCGCGTGCGGCCGGTTTTGGAACGGTTGACGGGGGTTGCTCCTTTGCATCCACCTCCATCTTATCGGAGACCGCCACCTTCTCTTCCAACCCAAGGTGGTTGCCACAATCCGGGACCGGTAACAATGCCTAGTGACGCTTGCGCCGTTGTTCCCGCCTCCTGACCCCGTGTGCGCACCTGCTGCATTGCGGTCGGCCGGCTTGGCTCCATTGTAATCTGTTTGCCCGTTGGAAACATGTACCCCATCCTTGCTGGTCAAACCAATCCCGCGTGGAGATCCTTTGTAAGCTCCTTGCATGCCAATTGCCAATGACTGTTTGCCCCACAGTACAAACACCCCCTTGGCACAAAGGTACCGGGCGGCCAAAACCCTTCCACCATGTGCGGTGGAGGCCCTCGCGGCTGCTGCTGGCCCATACGGCTCATGCAGATCTTCAAATCCTTCATAAGCTCCGTCAATTCACTTACCAGAGGGGCAGACAAGGGTTGAGGAACCAGAGCACGCGTGGCAGTAGGTGGAACCGGGGCCGGAAATTGCGCCAGAGCCAAAACCTGGGGGACGGATTTCTTTGGTCCTTCTGGGAAGGACTTAGCGGTATCCTCAATAAGCTCTTCTAAGTCAAGCTCGCTCTCCACAGCCTGGCGAATGACAGCCAGCTCTGCAAGGAGCGCAATTCTCCCATCCAATGACTGCTTTACCAAGTTGTGATTGTAAAAATGCCGCTGCACCCTTGCCCGGAGTTGAGCGCCTAAACCGCCCAGAAACGCGCGTTTCATGGCCCCCATCTTTCCCGCCACCACCTCGTTCCTTGACAAGTATCAATAGATCTGATCAAATGTCAAGGTGTAATCCGCCAGCTCCACCCGAGTTCTGACTCCTCCGCGCGCTTTCGCCTCCGAGGCCACACAGTCAAAATCGCTTTCCCGGAATCGAGGTTTGCGCCTACCCCACCGCCTTAGGATCTCCGCCTTCATTTTTGGCCAATCTTGATTCTCGTAGCCTTCCATTTCCTCCACATCCCGGAGCTCCTCTTTGTCCATAATGAACAGGACAACAAGCCGGGCCTTATTGGCGTCCGACGCACCTTCCGCATCTGCAATACCTTCTTATCTCGAGATGAATCGTTCCACATCCGCAGTTTGAATCGGATGTGAGGGTAGTTGCACGGCCTGATTCGAAACAGACAAGTGGGTTAATGGTCACTGGAGACCAATGGGGGAACGGCGTAGCTTGTCCTGGGTCGAGCGGAGGGAGGGGGAGGAGGAGGGATGGAAGACAAGAGTGGGGTCAGAGTAGCGGACCTGGAAATGGAAGGAGAAGAAGAAGAAGAAGAAGCAGGAGCAACTGTAGGGAGGTATGGATAGGAAATTGCGCCCGGTTACCTTTGAAAGACAAGAAACGGAAGGTTACTTCCCGGCAAGACCCCCAGATGTGGAAAGAATAAAGGTTATCCCCCTATAATTGTCCCAAGGTTTGGAAGTTAATGGTTCCCTGCGTTTGAAAGGAGATGGGGATGCCCGGATTCGCACTTGAAATGAGAGATAGAAATAAGGAGATAAAAAGATAAAGAAAAGTAGAGAGAGAGTGAAATCGCCAATCCTTCAATCCTAAGAACTTTCCACCTGGATGTGTATCCGGTGTGGAAACTTTAGAGGTTATCCCTCACGAAGTTGTCCCTAGTTATGGGATCGATGGTCCTAGCGTCTGTAAGACCGAGAATGCCTCCTTTTCTTTACTCCAAGAGAGAGAGTGAGAGAGAGGTAGTCGATGGATCATGAGATCCCCCCTACAACCCGGAGTCGAGGGGAAGGGTATTTGAGCCCTCCCCCTCAACCCTAACCTAAGCACAAGCACAAAGACAGACTGACAACCATGAAGAAGGAACCCTAGACCCAGAACCCTGACCCATCCCTAAACCCATACCCTATCCCCGCCAGCTCGCCTGTCATTACGCGCATCCGGTTTGTCTTTTCGTGGCGCGGCCCTCCGCCGCGCGATACCCAAGGTTCACCGCGCTTGCGCGCATCCACCCGACGCGCCGTCATGGATTTTCCCGTCCCGTGGCCGGCCCGCGCTTGCGCGCGGCCGCCCACGCATATAGCCCCGCTGTCGCCCCGCTTTTTCCTCCCCCGACTAGCCGTTCCGAGAACCTGGTCGGCCCAGCTCCATCCATGAGTCGGACACCCAAGCGGGTCGCGGCCCGCCTCCCTTAGTCAGGCCCGGCCTGCAGTCGCGTGCCTGTTCCCGCCGCGCCCACTGCTGAGCCCGCAGCGGCTACTGCTGAACCCGCAGCGGCTACTGCTGAGCCCGCAGCGGCTACTGCTGAGGACCGGCGCACCCCCACTGCTGAGCCTAACCTACCAGATGCTGAGCGCGCAGGCCGCGACGCAGTCCCCGACCCGAGGCTATATAATGACACCACATCCCCCCCCAACTTGAGTTCTGTCCCCAGAGGTCCGTTCCCATTGCCACCTCGACTACCCGCACCCCGCTCCTCTCTACCCACTCCCCTTTTCACACTCCACCAACTCCCCTTCCACGCTCATCGCCGTCATGCTCCCCTGCCAATTCTGCGCCCGGACCGGGCAGGCGTGCTCGATCGCTCCTGGTTGACGCGCCTGTGTCGCTTGCCGTCGCGGCCATCGCCGTTGCTCGCTTAGCGATGGCATGCCCCAAGCTCCCCCCAACTTCGGCTCCCGCCCCAGGCCGCGCAAAAGGGCTCGTCCCGACCCGTTCGTGGTTTCGGACGACGACACCATCTCGGAGGACTCGTGGACTCCGCCGGGCTCCCCTTCCCGCCGCCCTCCGCCGAGCGAGGGCCGCGACTCGGCTTCCCCCTTTCGCCGCGCGGGACCGCCGCGGAAGGAGGACTTCTTGTCCGTTAAAGACTATCGGAGGGCCGTACGATTCTGGTCGGACCGCGTTCGGATGAGGGAAGGCGCGAGGGACCCGCGCCTTGATGAGATTCTCCGGCGTTGCGCTGCTGCAGCTCCGGTTCCCCCTCCGGCCCCTACACCAGCTCCTTCCGCCCCGGCTCCGCAAGGTACTCCACCGCCGCCCGCGTCACCAGCGGTCTCGGATGGGAGGCCTACTACCCCCGAGGTCCCTCCTCCGCCGTCCCCAATCATCGTTCCGTCATCGCCCCCAGATGGACCGAGCCCTCCGCGCAATGCCCCAGGGACCCCCTCATCACCTCCTCGCCCGCTCGGATCAAGCCCCGTCCCAGCACCGGCACCGCCTTCCTCCAACTCCCCCGAGATCCCGGAGATCCCGGTCGTGATGGCACTCCCGGCGGCTGGCTTTGAGGCGTTCGCGGAACGGTCGACCGCGATGCTCCGCAACTTCCTGGCGACCCCCGGAGCCCAGTCCTCCGAATCCCGGCGCGAGTTCTTGGCGTCTTACCGGGCCCTTCTGGCATCATCAAGGGCGGATATGGAGGAAATGATGCGAATGGCTTAGACGTCCCGTCCCCTTCCTTTTCTCCTTTCCCGCTTACTTTCTTGTCCTATTGTTGTACCGCGATCCTTGGAGAAATACATCTTGCTGCGCGAGGAAAAGAAAGGGCCGCGTCCGCGCGTCCGGGTGGAAAGTGAGTGCCGAGATCCGCGTCCGCGTGAGAAGTGAGTTTAAGTGAGGTTGAGGTTGAGATCCACGTCCGCGCGCTCCCTCCGTGAGAAACCGTGAGTGACCAGTTATTCCAAGAAAAAAAAGGGGTACCTGGACCGCCCCAGACGGACTGCCACACAGTTCCCCGTACCCGTACTACAAAACAAAACAAACACCGCGCCAACAGCACGCGCTCACAACCGGGAGTATAAGGGAGAAGCAATGGGAACGAACATTCTGGGGTTTCTAGTCGTTCCGGCTGTGAACCGGCTAGAGCACCCCCTTACCAAGCTAAGCTTTAATCCGCGTCCATACCATCCCTGCCCGTTGCGCCCGTCCGTTGAAGAAAGAAACAGGAGAGAAATAGGAAAAAAAAGGAAAGAAAACAGCCCAAATCCAAAGAAGAGAAAGAAAATATCCTATATTTATTATTCCATTCATTCCATTTTTTTTTTTTTTTTTTTTTTTTTTTTTTTTTTTTTTTTTTTTTTTTTTTTTTTTTTTTTTTTTTGCAGAGCTCTTTGTCCCGCCATCCGTGCGCGGGGCTTGTCCTCGCGTTTGCGGGCCCGACGCCACGCCGCGCCCGCGTACCTGCAATAAATAAACCATAGCCAGTACCAATCCAAAGCCAAGCCCAAACCCAAGCATAAGGAAACAAACATTCTGGGGTGTCTAGTTGTCCCGGCTGTGAACCGGCTAGAGCACCCCCTTACCAAGTAAAGCTTAACCACCTAGCACCCCCCCCCAGCTTGGCAGCTGTCCCCAGCCGTCTGCAACCTCCTACTTCTCCGGGGCCACGCGTCGCGCGCCGCTACTTCGCTGTCCGAACGATCCGCGCCGTCGTCGGACTCTGGAACCGATTCGCCCCCGGGCCCCGAATCATCGCTCGCCGTCTCGTCGAAGGAAGTGGAACCGCGTGCAAAGAAGCGTTTCACGTGCGAAGCCGCGGCCTTCTGCTTGAGCGGCGTCCCGTCCAATTCCTCAAGTCCGTAGCTGCCGCCCAAGAACTTAGAGGCCACGCGGTACGGCCCGTTCCACCGGTTGGCGAAAAGCCGGCCCCACTGTGATTCCAGACTCCGATCGTTGCCGTCGTAAGTCCTAGAAATGACCAGACCGGGGCTTTCGCCTTTGCTCACGACTGTGGCACGATGATAGGGTTTTCGAAGCGTAGCGCCTTCCGGCAATGCATACTGAGGAATGGGACTTACTTCTGGCACCTGCGCCCAACGCGCGCCCTCCCCCGCTTGCTCCTTACCTGTCGGCCGCCCGTGCTGAGCCGGAGCCTGCTCCGCACGGTCCCCGCGGCCGACTAGGAAAAATCCTCCGCAGGGTAACCCTTACGGTCAACCCCCACGCCGGACTCTTCGTTGCCGCCAGACATTGGGTCCTGTACCCATTTCCCTCTCCCGTGATCGCAGATCGTCGTCTCGAACCGTGCTCCAAGCGAGTCTTCGACGGTCAGCGCCTCCGTTCCTTCCTCGGCGTTGAAGGCCATTTGGGCTCGGAACCCAAACATGAATGGCCGTCCTAGAATCACGTCTCCGCATTCCACTGAGAGAAATGACAGAGGCTTACAGACCTTGGCGACTTCCACCTCCTCCGCCTCTACTACTCCATCCACGCGGCATTCCCCGCCATTTAACGCCCGAAGACCCATTGCACACTTCCTCCGCACCAGACCGAGCTCGTCCACCAACCTTGATGGGAGCAGGTTGACCATTGACCCGCTATCCACCATCGCCCAAACCTTCCGCCCGGCGATGGTCATTGCAACATAAGCAAGCGGGACGGATACCGACTTCGACCGGCACAGCCCGGGATCCACCTCCTCCTCCGCCACGTTAACCCGCTGAACCGTCGTTGGCACCCGACCCTGACCGCAATCTTTTAAAGCCTGGACCATCTCGTCAACGACCGCGGGGGACACCGCCGCTAGCTCTCGTAGGGTCAGGGGTATTGGCGAGTCGTTTCCCATTACCCTTCGGACGATGTCCGCGGCCTCCTTCTTTCCCGCGGAATTAGAGGACGGCCCGTCCGAAATTGGTACTCGCGCGACTGGCTTCGAGGCCATTGGTCGCTCGTCGACATCCATCGCAATACGCTCATTTGCCGCCAATGCCCTGACTTCAGCCTCCACTCTCGGCGCTACCCAGGTTCCGGGCGCGGTGACAATCCCGAGCGAGACCCGAGCAGTCTTGGTCTTAGCCTTCGCTCTTTCCCGCACTTGCACCATTGGTGGCGGCTTGTCCTTAGTCAGGTCCACCGATTCACCCGTCGGAAATATGTACGTCATCCCGGATGCGCAAACAAGCCCTTTGTCCATGTCCCGAGTGAGGTCCTCACAAACTGACTTCCAGTGCCCTCTCACCCCGCAATATGAACATCGCGGCGACCCGTACGATCCGGATGATCCGCTAGGGGGCTGGAACCCCTCCGCCATGTGAGGCGGCACCGCGCGCGGTTGAGAAGGAGCCGCCGGAAACGGTGCGGCTGCCGGAGCTGTAGGAGCCGGTGTCCGGTTGAGGAAAACCCTTATGTCCCGCAGAATCTCCGTTATCTCCCCGACTGATGGTCCCGGAGGCTGCTGGGAAAGTCCGGCATGAGAGGGCGTCGGCAGCCGCGCGGCCGAAGTTTGGTCGGGGGCCGGCTCCGAGATCGTGACCGATTTCTTGGAGGAAGACGGGTACGTTCGTGCCGTATCCGCGCTGAGCTCGTCCAAATCGATTTCGCTTTCCACGGCTTGACGGATAACCGAAAGATCGGGGAGAATCGCGACGCTCCCATCCAGCGACCTCTTAACCAGGCCGTGGTCGTACAGGTATCGTTGCACTCTGGAACGGAGCTGGGGCGCGAGACCCCCCAAGAAAGCCCGCTTCATGGCACCCGTCTGACCCGCAACGACCTCGTTCTTTGCAAGGTACCCGTAGATTCGCTCGAACCTTGACATATATTCCACTAATCCTTTGCGCGATCGCACCCCGCCATTCTCGATCGCCTCCTCCGCAGCTCGATCGAAGTCGCTTTCCCGAAACCGAGGTTCACGCTTTCCCCACCTCGCCAACATCTCGCTTTTCAACTTCCCCCAGTCTTGCCTCTCGTATCCAACCATTTCTTCCACGTCCCGCAGCTTCTCCTCCTCGGTAATGAACAGCACAATAGTCCAAACCTTATCTGCGCCCAACGCGCCCTCCGAGTCCGCGATCCCTTCGAACCTAGAAAGGAACCGCTCGACATCCAAAGTACTGAACCGAAGATGAGGGAAATCCCTCGGCCTCAACCAAACGCGGCGAGGGGCCTCTGCCGCCATGTCTGACAACCCCTCCGAGGGAGGAGCGAACCCGCTAACTCTAGGAGCATGAGCGGACGGCGGCGGAGGGGGTTGAGCAGAAGAGACGGGAGTCGGGCGTGGAGGGTAGGGAAGGGGAGCATTGGATCCCGGAGTGGTTGTCGGTAGCATTCTGCGTAATCTTCAAGAGACTGAGAACGGATCGAAAGTTCCCGGCCAGACCCCCAGATGTGGAAACTTTAGAGGTTATCCCTCACAAAGTTGTCCCTAGTTATGGGATCGATGGTCCTAGCGTCTGTAAGACCGAGAATGCCTCCTTTTCTTTACTCCGAGAGAGAGAGAGAGAGAGAGAGAGTGAGAGAGAGAGTGAGAGAGAGGTAGTCGATGGATCATGAGATCCCCCCTACAAACCGGAGTCAAGGGGAAGGGTATTTGAGCCCTCCCCCTCAACCCTAACCTAAGCACAAGCACAAAGACAGACTGACAACCATGAAGAAGGAACCCTAGACCCAGAACCCTGACCCATCCCTAAACCCATACCCTATCCCCGCCAGCTCGCCTGTCATTACGCGCATCCGGTTCGTCTTTTTGTGGCGCGGCCCTCCGCCGCGCGATACCCAAGGTTCACCGCGCTTGCGCGCATCCACCCGACGTGCCGTCATGGATTTTCCCGTCCCGTGGCCGGCCCGCGCTTGCGCGCGGCCGCCCACGCATATAGCCCCGCTGTCGCCCCGCTTTTTCCTCCCCCAACTAGCCGTTCCGAGAACCTGGTCGGCCCAGCTCCATCCATGAGTCGGACACCCAAGCGGGTCGCGGCCCGCCTCCCTTAGTCAGGCCCGGCCTGCAGTCGCGTGCCCGTTCCTGCCGCGCCCACTGCTGAGCCCGCAGCGGCTACTGCTGAACCCGCAGCGGCTACTGCTGAGGCCGCAGCGGCTACTGCTGAGGACCGGCGCACCCCCACTGCTGAGCCTAACCTACCAGATGCTGAGCGCGCAGGCCGCGACGCAGTCCCCGACCCGAGGCTATATAATGACACCACACCGGTATGGGTTCCTTTAATCTCCTGGTGTGATGAGTGATCCAATCCAATGATGTGATGATCTGATTCTCTTCATGCATTCCATTTTCTCCCCTCCTCCCCAACCCGTAGTTGAGAGTGAGGATAAGTCCTCCCCCTCAACCCTAACCTAAGTACACGCGCAAATAACAGTATGACAAAGAAACAGAAAACAATCCCAAAACAGAAACCCTAGCCTCCTCTCCCCACCTCCGTACCAAACTCCCCCCCAACGTCCGTACGCCGTTCCCTCCATCCGGTTTGTCCTTCTCATGACGCGGTCCTTGCACCGCACCCTACTCAGAGCCCCCCGCGCCTGTCTGTATCCGTTTGTCTGCGCCCGTCGTGGGTGTCTGGTAATATCCGGCATGATCCGCGCGCTTGCACACGCGCCCATCCGTTCCTTTACAGCCCGCAGATTGCTCCGCCCCTACGTATCCAAACCGGCGCGCCCGCGAACCTTGTCAAGCGCACTACCTTCCAAATCCGATCTCCGGGGTGGATCGCTGCCCACGCCGCATTCAATGCTGAGCCCAACCCGTCCACTAGGTGCAGAGCCAAACAGTGGCTGCTGCTGGTCCAGCAGCTGCTGCTGCTGAGCACTCCGCATACCCTAATGCTGAGCCCACTTGCCTCCAATGCTGAGTGCGCAGCCACAACGCAGTTCCCAATCCGTGTCTATAAATTGACACCATAACGGCAAGAGTGAGAAACAGAAAACAAACATAAAGGAACTTAGATAGAAAATAGAAATAAGAGCTATGAGTGGAAGTCACGACAGTAGTGGTGCTTCAGCTCAACAAATATTACTCATTTAATTATTCCTGAATTTTCCCAAAAAATGAAATCTCTCAAATTATTCTTTATCAATAAATATTAAATAGAAATGAACAAATATTTTTTTACCCAATAATAGAAATGATTTTCTTTATTAATCAATATTAAATAGAAATGAACAAATATCTTCTTACCCAGATATAGAAATGAACAATTATTTTCTTAACCAATATCACTCAGTCATTTCTGAATTTTCTTTCATTTCTCAGTCATTTCTGACATTTGTAACTCATGTTAACTCACACTCAATTCTCACATCATTATAGCTCATATTACCTTAACAAAAAATAACCCCCCCCCCCAAAAAAAAAAAAATCCAAGAAAAAAAAACAAAGAAAAAGAAATTGTGTTTTATTGATTATTTTGATAAAAATAAAAATAAAATGAAACTCTCAAAAATAAACTACAAAAAACTGAAATAACCTCCAAAAAAAAAAAAAATCCAAAATAAAATTACAAACAAGGAAAAAAATTAAAAAAACCAAAAAAAAAAAATAAAAAAATAAACCCAAATAAAATTACAATCAAGGAAAAAATGGTGAATAAGAAATATATTTATTTGAGAAGAAAGAATTTTTTTTTTTTTTTTTTTTTTAAAAAAAAAAAAAAATATCAGATGGAACAAAAGAAGAAAAAAAATGATAATTAGTTTTCAAGGACAAATTCCCTGACCCACTTGCTTTGGAGATTGGGGGCCAAGGCTAGGTAAACCTTGGACGAGTCTTGGTTCATGGAAAATGCTTTGCTGGAACCCATCACTTTGTGCAGGGTCAGCCTTGAATCCTTTTGAAGCTCCTGGATCGCATTGGAGAATCCCCTTGAGCCCAACAAGAATTCTTGTTGGATTGACTTGAGGGTGCTGTTGATCATCTGGTTTGTTTTGTTTTCCATCTTCCAGTGAGCCCATTTCCTTCTAACCAATTGGCTTTGAGTGTTGGCCAATGAGCCTTCATTGTTGGATGTTGGTGGGCTTCCCGGCAATTGACTGGTCCCTTGGCTTGAGGTGATTGAGGGGTTGATGGAGTTGGTACTTGCAAACCCCATGGCTTGCTTTCCATCCAGGATCAAAGCCATTGTATTTTCTAGGCAGAATGGAGTACCCCCTCCATTTAACAAGCCTCTTGTTGCGCTCAGACTTTATTTTTTTCACAAAAAAAAAATTATTTTTTTTTAAAAAAAAAACAATAATTAAAAAGTAAGTACAAAAAAAAAAAAAAATTACATTACTGCTTTCCAGATGGGCCCATTGCTCAACTGGGAGCTCAATTGTTTGATTTAGTTGATCCCACCCGGCCCCACTAAGGTTGCATAGTTGCTTGACCTTGCTGTACTGGGCCTTGAGAACGTTGAAGCGTGATTGACATGCTGATCCATTTTTGGTCTTTGTGCTGGGTTCCTCAGTGCCTTTGAGGTCCTTTGTGATTGCCCTCCAAACCAAATCCTTGCAACCATTCAGGCTGCTTGGATGGAGGGAGTGTTGCTTCAAATAAGCTTGCATCAGGTTGTTGTTGTTCAAGGCAGTCCATTTCAATTGGGAGACCAATGGAGGTGGTGGTGGCGGTTGGGTTTGGAGGGTTGGTTGGGTTAAAGGGGGAGGCTCCATCCTAGACCAAAGAGAAATGTCAAAAAAACAAGAAAAAAAATTGCAAAGAGAAATGTCAAAGAACAAGATAAAAAAAAATGAGGAAAAAAATCACTTACAACAATAGGGTTGTGGGGGTAGGGTTTTAATGAAGGCAGAGGATCCATGCTATCAATCTGGGGATCAATCAAAGGATGATTAAAGGGGGGGGGGGGAAAGTAGAAAATGATAAGTTTGATATGAGAGGGAAAAAAGAAGAGAAAAAAACAACATTATTGGCTGGTGGGGGGATGGTGTAGGGTTCCTAAGGGGGAGAGATGGATCCATCCTATGATAGGGGATTGATTGAAGATTAGATGAAAAAGAAAATTGAGGCAAAAAAAAAAAAAGGAAAAAGAATGACTCACAACAAGAGGGAAAAAAAAAATTGAGAAAAGAAAAAAAAAATTGATCTTGGGGGGGGGGGGGTGGGGAATATTGGTCAATTGTGGGTGGTGGGGGGAAGGAGAAGGGCATGAAAGGGGGGAAGATACAGGGTTGACCCTGTATCTCCAGCCCCACTGGAATTGGGGCCCACAAGATACAGTGTACATGGAGATGTACACATACACATACACCTTGCCAAACCACCCTGTATGTCATGTATAACTTTTTTGGTGCAGGGGCGCACAATACACCCCAGTTGCCAAATGGAGCCTTATCTTTCTCCTCATCAGCTTATTTCTACCTTAACCAACTCCCATTGACTTTCAATGGGACACTACTTTTTCAATATTTCTTTAAAATCCATGCTCCCTTCAATGGCAAAATCTCAATTTTACATCATTTCCATTTTTTTTTCTTTTTTTTTTTTTCTTTTCTTTTTTTTTTTTTTAAAAAAAAAAACAAGTTGTTTGTAAATTCAAATTGACATGCTCAGCAATCAAAATAATTAACTTCTAAACCAAATTTTCCTTTTATTTTTTCAGAAAACAGATATCCTAAAAGGCTACAAGAAAAAAGATGGGCAAAAACTGGGGGGGGGGGTCTGTCCCACAACTTTTGTCCACTGACTGTATGTACAATACATGGTCATCCAACCACCCCATTGTATGTACTTATGATCATCCATGATATTGTACCTCACCTCTTTCTGTTGGTGGGTTGGTTGGATTGGGCTTGGATCCCATGCAGATGTCCCACAGAAGTAGCTTGTGACACCTTAGATCCTCTCTTGATTTTTAGATTTATGCAAGATCAAGATCCTGGGCCTCTCCCTGAATCACTGGTGGCGATTGTGGGGGTAAGGTCTTGACAGGTGTGCCTGGATCAACAGATGATCACATACTATCGGTTTCGAGTAAACACGCATGCACAAAAGCAAGCAGAGAAACACAGGAGCTCGGAAAAGAGGAGGAGGAAGATAATCATGAATGGATCAAGTTCTGTGGGTCTTCTGTTGTGTTTTGTAGACCAGAAGAAAATGAGTTCAAACAAATCCATCCATCAAATCCAAAAGAAGAAGAGACATTCGTTGAAACAATCATGCAAGAAAAAACATACAAGGGAGTCACATGGTCAAACCCAAAAGAGCGAGATCCAAATCCATTCAAACCTGCACATACATACATAGAATTGATTGACTGAAGTTCGAATCTATCTATTCAATCGTCGGATCAAATGTAGGCTTCACATAGTTAGGAAAAATCCAACACATGAAAAATAGAAAATCGTCCGCGAACAATGATGAGAGAGATTGAAAGAGGCCTAAAATTTACAAGGTGTATTATCTATATTCAAGCGAATAATGTACGAGATAGATGTAAATGTGAGTGGGCAAAATCCCCTCATCCTCCAGTTAAAGAATGATTGGAATCAGGTGAGCGATTTGGAATGAGGAGGATGAAAGGTGGTGGTGGTATCATTAAGGGTATAGAGTCGATGGTTTTCGATATCCCTGCCACGACGACGAGGCGGTATGATTAACGGTTTGTAGGAAAGGCACTCAAGCTTGGAGGTGGGTCTGACGAGGAAATCAAAAGGCTGGTGAGGATAGCTTGGTGGTTGAGATGGATGATGAACGAGTTGACGATGAACAAAAACCGAAGATGGAAGACGGCGACGGTGAGGACTAGAAATGCTAATCGAGGACGAGTGTAAATCGGTCGGCGCTTGCATGTTGAGGGGGGATGGTGTCGGATGATCTTGAGGGGGTCGATCAAGGAATTCGAGCGTAAGCTTGACGACCTGAGATAGTTGGAAGAGGAGGAATCCCGCATGAGGTGTGGAGGTCAAGGTGGTGACCGAGCAATTGGGTTGGTCGAGCTGGGTGATATGGTTGATTAAATACTTGGAGACCGATCGGTAACAGACGATTGCATCATCTTCCGATAGGATAAAGTGATGATCAATCTTCCTCCTCTGAGTCAGTCGTCCCTTGGAACCCCGCGTAGGGGGTGGGGATAACAGGGCTACAGATGACCTTTCTCGTCGTTGATCAAGATGAGTGAACATGACAAATTCATGCCAATGAAAATGCCGCTGGATCACCGTAGCAACACCAATTTCCCGGGCAATCAATCTAACCAAGTATTCTCCAATCGTCTTGGGTTCGGCGTAGACAAAAGTACGGACCTTGGTTTTTGAAAAGTGATGATGATGGATCAGTACCGGCGAAGCCTTGGGATGTTGCAACGGAAACGATGCTTACCAGATGGGCTACGTAGGGCATGATGGAGATGGGATCGATCGATAACGTACCAACGACAGACTCACGAAAGTTTCGAACGAAGTAACTGGTGACGGTCGTGCCCAAGCTATGGCCAATCAAGAAGGCGCCACCCATCGATTCACCCGATGGAGTAATCTGGACCTGAGTTGAAAACCCGTGAATCTTGAGCATGCTCTTTAAGCATTTCGATTGTTCGCTGAGCGTCAAGATTTTCCTCCGAAACATTCGAACCGGCTCCGATAAACTAGACTTTGAGTTCTGGGTTGGCGGATAGGAAACTTGAACCAAATCAAAGTCCGGTTTCGTGATCGTCAAGGCTAGAGAAGCAGCAGCATTAGATTCATTGATGATCAGTTGGACGTTGAGTTGAGTTAATGAGTACGGTCGGGGAGTAGAAGGGATTGAGACTTACAAACACTCGAGTTACCCACCAAGAAGATGGGTCGCTCGGACGTCCATAGTAAGTAGATAGCATAGTGGGGTATCTGCGTAGATGATCTAGGGTCAGTGGGAGAAACAGTCAAGGGTGTCTGTAGACGTTGAGAGTGAACCCAACGAGGATATCGAAGGTAGGGCGAGCGGATGGATACCTACACTCTTGGGAGGTCAATGACTCACAGAGATCAGGCCGACGATGCCGGCGACAAGGATGATTGGGGGCGGAGGATTTGGATGATTGAGTTTGGAGGATGGGGAACGAGGATATCCGGGATGGAACCAATAGGTGAAATGGGTACCGTTGATGGGTAAGTGAAATCGACGAAAACCGACGAGGAAAAAGATGAGATCGATGAAGGAGCGAATGGCTTTGATGATCAGATAGAAGAACAGGGGACGATGTTGAGCCTTGATGGGTTCTAGACTGTGCTTCATACAGCGAATCAAAGGGTTCTTGCCGGGTGGGAAGGTATGTTGGATGGCCGATTGAAGTCTGATGAGATCATCGTCGATCTTACTTCGGGCGGCTGGATCGAGAGAATCGAGATCCGAGGAGAAGAGCATGAAGGCAAGGAGGTCTGCGGCATTATCGAGATGGATGGAGTTGAGATGGACGGGATCGGAGGATAAGGAGGGGGAGATGGATGTGGGAGTGGATGGGTGGGAATGATAGAACCAGAGGGTGAGATGAGATCTGAGTTCGGTGGTTGATTGGAAGCTGGCGAGGATACCGTCGAGGATATCCCGACGGAGATGAGAGGAAGGTGGAGGATGAGGGATGATGGTCGGATCGGTTCGATGGAGTGAACGGTATCGATGGATGAAGACGAGATGGAAGATGAGCTCGAGGAGGCAGTAGATGGTCGACAGGGGGCGGTGGACGATCGTCGACCACGAGGGTCGATCGATGGGTTGATGGTAGTCGTGATGGTAGACGTTAGAGAGGAGCAGGAGCAGGAGGGATGAGTAGATGATCCAGTGAGAGCGATCGATGAAGACGAGCGATAGTTGGGTAAGTCGGATTAGGATGGAATCAAGCGATGGAGGGTAGGAGCGAAGGAATATTGAGGACAGCCTGGAAGAGTTGGGGATGGAGCGAATGGTGAGATGGACGGGGCCTTTAAATATTCGAGCCATGAGCTCCTGCGGGTAGCCTACCTCATGGCTGGTTGGTGGATCATGGTGAGGATCCGGAGCTTGGCTGACGATGGTCATGATGATGATGATGATGATGGAGGGTAGAAGGAGTGAATCGAGGTGAGTCAGCCAAGCCAGTGTTTTTTAGTAAGGGAAAGCCAGCAGCAAGTCAAGGCAGGCGGAAGAGACAATGTTCGATGGCTGATTAAGGATCGAACGGGTGAATCATAAGTCAGCATATTGGAAGCGCACATCCTGAGATCGAGACGGACTTCTTAATAAGAGCGATCGCGATCGATGACTGAGCTCGATAAGCTTCATGAAGTCCGAACTCAAGTCTTGCGCACGTGAAAGTGAAAGTGTCTTCTTCTTTTTCCTTTTCTTTTCTTCATCACATGAAACAGGCCTGCTGAGGGTGATCTAATAATTAGGGTCCATTCCCTCGCCCCCGCGGTCGATTCACCAGCCGAGCCAGCCTGTCCGGTGACTTGCGGTCAGGATTCTCGCGACGTCGTCATCCCCAGGCGGTCGAATCACCAGCGGGACCCGCGTCGCTGGTTCGATCCCACTCGGAAACCGCCAGACTTGGGCTGGTCCCGATTGGGACAACTCCGGTAGTCGCGCGGATACTCAACTCCCGCGCGACTACAGCTCAGGTCGTCTCTCACCCCTTCTCCGTCAAACCTTCCACAGTTCCCCTATCACCAACCTTCAACAACCAACACAATCAACATTTGTTGGTTTTTAAAGAAGAGCAATAAAGAACCAAATCCAGGACTGAGAACCTTTCATTTCAATAATTTCCTTTTTTAAAAAAATATATATCTTTTAAAAAAACAATCAAGCCTCCAGTTAATTTGAATACTGATTTGTTAATTTTAATACTGATTTGTTGATTTTTTCTAGTGATTCTACTTGGGAGGGATGGCATTTAGAAATTAAACAAGATTTAAAGCATCACTTGTGAAGTGCTGGCCTCAAGAGTCAAGGGAAGTCCTTGTCTTGGCTCACCCCACCTGGCTATGGCTGAGGTCATACACTCCACCCATTGGCCAGGTTCAATGGGTGGACTGATCAACCTGGCTACTGACCTGTGATCCTCAGCTGCATGCAATGAAGCTGATTTGAGGATCCAATGAATTTAGCTTGAATGGATAACTTCCATGGTTCTTTGAGAGGTATCTTGACGCTCAACTTGGGAAATGTGAGTTTTTTGAAGCTGGCAACTCCTATCATGGCAATTGTGCTGCAGGTTCAAGCAGGCTTTGATGGCCTGTATTCAACGCAACTCAATTTTTTTTAGAAATTATATTTGTAATCTGAAACATAAAAAAATTCAGTTTTTGCTAACCTGACAATTTATGGTTCATTCAGAGCTTGTTTCAACAAATTCCCTCATGTTGTAAAATGGATTGATTCCCATAATTGCAAGTTTGTTGAATTGGATAAAATATCTGTTGGTTAAAATTCCATTAGTCTTCCATAATGAAGTGAGCTTGCCAATAAAAGCCACTGAGTTGGGAGATTCAATCTGATGCCAAAAAACAAAAAACAAAAAAATGTCAATGTTTGGAATTTCCTTATTTCAATTCAAGCTAAAAACTTTCCATGATGTGGTAATTCTTCTGGATGATATCATGTTTGTTT
Source organism: Puccinia polysora (assembly GCA_025617555.3). Taxonomy (NCBI): domain Eukaryota; kingdom Fungi; phylum Basidiomycota; class Pucciniomycetes; order Pucciniales; family Pucciniaceae; genus Puccinia; species Puccinia polysora. The sequence goes on from CM062629.1 coordinate 11,138,036, forward strand.
AATTGAATTTTGGTGATTTGTTCAACATTTGAAGGTAATTTTTCTCTTATTATCTGAGAAACTTGCACTATTTCTTCATTGGGAACAGATTTTCTTTTAGAAAAGGGATATTGGTTGAGGGGATGATAAATCTGTCTATTATAACCCATGGAATGTTGAATAACTTGATTATCTTCAAATATGCTGGTGATTTTTTAACTTTCTTTGAAAATTTGTTTGAGTCTCTTGATTTTATAACACACCAGCAGAGATAATAAAACCTCAAGACTGATGATTACTGAAGCTGATGGCCAAATCACGTCCTGGACTGATCTTGTTTGAATGAATTGAAGCTTGGCGTAAAATTCCATTGTAACTTTCAAATTTTTCAGTTGAAAACAGACTAGCTGGACCAAAATGCAAAATTGAGTCTGGGAGTTGAAGAAGCATGTGAATCTGGGGTTTGTTGATCCATTGGCCAGAAATCTTGATCAAATCATATAAAAAGTGTTTTATTTGTGCCTTCAGTTGAGTTTGGTATTCATTCATGTCTTTGATGTGAGTCTGAAATATAAAGGTGCACAGTTGACAAAGGGAGGTCCACAGAATTCTTTGTTCAGATTTCATAAAGTGGAAAAAAGTGAAGGGTGTTGCTTGAAGTAATATTTTAAAATCTTTTCCAACCAGACTGAGTGAATGTTTGATTAAATAGTTTGACTGAAGGGATGGGATTTTGAGTGAATTGGTGTTGAAAGACTGGATGTATCCAATTAGTAATTGTATTTCAGATTTCTTCAATGATTGAATAAAATCTTGGACCAAGTATTTGACAATACCAAGAAGAACCACATCGAGAATTTCAACTGGAGTGTCCAGGAAGCCATAAATGCCTGTTAAATTTGGGGGAAAAAAATAAAAAAAATATCAATGTCTGATTATAATGAAAATGTTATCAATTTCATGAGAAAAAGACCTTCAAGCTTCAAAAATGGGTTGAATAGTTTGGAGTAGTCTGTTTCTTCCAGTTCTCTGATTTTTTGGAGGATTGATGGTTCTCTCTTTTGTTCCATAAATTTATTGTTAATTGAATCCAAAAGATCATAGGATGAAGACATTATTTGAAAGGATTTTTAGTTTATTTTTGAAAGTTCATAGAGATGATGGGTGTTTTCAATGGTTTCAGTCCAAAATCTAATGGGATTAGGGGCCTAGAATTATATCAAAAAAAATATTATCAATGGTGATTGATTTTATTCAAATAATTAAAGAATTCACCTCAAAGCCATTCCTATCAATTTAAAGAAAATTTTGCAGATAAGCAATTTTTTGCTTATTTGTCCTATTGGGTACAGATAATTTGCAAATTTGACATGGTTTGAGTGATATGCCAGGAACTGGAGTGTTGGTGACTTCTGCATGCATTGGGGAATCTGCCAAAAAACATAAGACAGTGGTGATAACCAAAACTGGTTCAGAAATGGTAATATCAAAAGCAGAAAATCCTTGGGTGGCCATTTGAATGTTTTCCAAACATAGATGTCAATTTCATTCCATTGGATGATTCATTTTGGGACTAACTTGATCTCTTCAACTATTTGATCTGCCATTTCAAGTAATCCAGCTCTGTTAGATGTTGACAAAAAATGAAAATTATATTCTTGGTTTAATAAGTGAGGAGGAAGACCGGATGATGTCAAGTAGAATGATTGGTGTTTGTTGAATTGATTTGAGATATTTTCTGAAGTATCATCTGAATATAATGTTATTGGTACATGTCTAATAATCTTTCCTTGTGCCTTAACACGCCATGGATTAGGAAGGCTGATGATATTTTCACTGTCTTCATCATTTTCTATGAAATGTCATAATTTAATTTGAAAAATGGTCAAAAATGAATTCTCATGATCATTTTATTTGCATAAATCCACTTACCATACAATTTGTTGTCACAGATGTCTGATAAGAAAAATCCACCTTGTTCTATTTTGGTGTACTCCTTGAGGAACTGATCACTGCAAATGTCCATTAAATTTTTGTCCATGAACTTTGCTTGAGCAGGAATGGTCATCTTCACTGTGGTTGAATTGAGCTTGGAACATTCCAGTGGGGCAAATTTGGTGTATGTTTTTGATTCCAGAGATTAAATAAAAACAGGAACCACAATTTCTTGGGAAATTAATTGTGCTGGTTCAAATATATAAAAATGTTTGGAGTCTTGAATAAAAATTTGGTTTCTTAGGTTGGGTGACAGAAGTTCCCGCCATTTCTTGGATTGAGATATCTTGAAATGATCCAATCCATGGTTATCTTCTGGTTCAAAGTCCAAAAATGGGGCCACATATGGATTTGAAAGCTCCTGAAATGGTCAAAAAAAATTAAAATAAATTAATAAAATAAATTCTAAAATTCTAAAAATTGTAAATCATGGAATTTTAATTTATTATAAAATAGCAAAAAAATCCAAAAAGACCTACACAGGATATGATCCCCCTTAACTTGAGTGAGAAGCATGGAATCCCTAAGACTGAGGTTTGTGATTTGGTGGGGAAGTCCAACAATTGGCAAATACACGTGCGCCCCCACCGGATGGCATTCAACCTGGGTAATTTGACCCCAAATAGGTTTAGGATCCCCCAAATCTGCCCATAGAGAGCCAGCAAGACAATGTGGTGTGTATAACCCTCCAGAATCAAACCAAACAACTCCTACAACAAATGATTGCCAAAAATTGTAAGTTTTCTTACATTAGTTCATTCTTACTGGTTTCCTGTATCATTTCATTTCATTGTTAATTTTTACTGAATAAACTACCCTACCTCTTTATTCCTAAAAGGAAACCATCCATCTTCCTCCCACTCCCAATATTGATCAAGCTCCTCATCATCTTCAACATCCACATCCCCATGGCCTGAGGCAAACAATTTGGTAAGTATCCAATTCACCTTGGCATTGATGAATTCTTCCCATTGATACTCATCATCTATTGAATCCTCCTCTTCAATTGGCCTTGATTGCATGCCTACAGGAATCATTTCAAAGGCTCCAATTGTTGGATCAATGTTGACGGGAAAATGCAGGCTTCCTCCATCAATATCAATCCACAAATCATTGTTAAACTCTTGATTCTCCAAGTGCAAGGTGGAATCCATGTATGGATGGTCTTGGTGAGTTTCTTTGGCCAAATTTCTAACTTTTACATGATGACTACCAATTCTGACATGTTTTTGTACATTTTCTCTATTCATTGGCCTTCCTTGACAGATTCAGCAACAATATTTGAAACCACTCAAGTTAGGAATTACTTCAAAGCCTTCAATTCATTTTTTTCCCAAAGCCACAAAAAACAAATTAGACTCTCCAAAGAATTCCTCTGTGCAATAGTGTGACAATGAAAACTAACCTGGGTCCATTTTTGGATGGATATTGATTGCTTATGCTGAGAAGGTGCCAATGGGCAATTTATGAAGATTGGACAGTTCAGAGACAGGATTATGAAGGGCGGCAAGCAGCCTTTGTCCCCTGGACACAACAGCAAGTAAAACCTGATGATATCATCAAGCCCTGATTGTAAGCCATAACCATTGTGCGCTGCATGAATTTTGAATAAATTAATTTTTTTGACCCCCAAACTTTTTCTTCTTGTCTCAGAACAATTTTCACAATTTCCAATTTCATTTTCCTAATCTCCTATTAGTTTTGCCTTGTTCATCATCAGTTTCCCCTTGATAAACCCCTTTTCCTTCTACCCCCATCCCAAACCACCCTCATCATGCGCCCATCATTCCGTAACCCCTTCCAAACTCAAAACCAATTGGCCCAATCAGCCACCCCTCAATCATCCCAGAACCATCCTGCGAAGCAAAGGCATCTCAAAGATGCCAACAAGGACAACATGGACTCCCCCAACCATTCTAGATTACCCATGCAATCTTTCCATAAAAGCCCCAACTCACCCTCATTCAATCAACGCATCCATGGACGACTCAACCGATTTCTTTCAGAGAAAACTAAGGGAATTTTTACCCCTTTCCAATGATGGAAAGGAACTTCTGGACCAAAGCAATGACATAAGTTCCATCCTCTTCCAAATCCACTGAATCAAAACCCCCTTCTCTCAGACTGAATCATCATCTTTGTTTTATCTTGATTAATCTCCATTCTCTATCTTGAATATGAAGATGAGTGACCATCAACTCATGATGGTCCTCTTTCATATGAACTTGAGTCTTCAACATCAAAGCCAAGCAAACCCTGCTTCCATCCCTGGACCATCCAACATGATCCATGACTCCAATAGGCAATTAAGACAACAGAACAAAATAAAATGCTACCAATTGATGAAAATAGGTCTGAATTTCTAAGAACCAAAACCAGTATGTCACATAGAGCAGCCAGTGTGAAATATGAGTTTAAGATAACATGATAGTCAAAATAAGATGAAGTGGCAGAGGAACCCACCACGGGTAGAGAGTGAGAAGGAAAGAAGACAAAAGAAGAGGATAGCAGATAGCAATAGGGAAGAACAACAGGAAAGTGGGGGTCTGTTAGGTACAGAGAATTAGTTATGTGTCCAAGTTATGAGAGGGACAGTGACAATCTCCCCAAATAAGAAGGAATTATTGAGTTGGGGAGTGTAGAGGAAGAGTTGAAGTAGTGTGAGGACAATTGAGTGAGTGGTTAAAATGAGAATTTGTAAAATTATGAGTGGAAGTAGTAGTCAAGGGAGGTGAGCAAGGGAGAAAAGATAGTTGAATGAAAAGAAAGCAGAGAGGTAAGAGAGAACAGATGAAAGAAAATGAATGGAAACAGAAAGGAGAATCACAAGGGAGACACAATGAGACAAGACAGTGGCACATGAGTGAAATCTGATGAGGAGACCACTCCCAGACAGAGACAAAAAATAGACAGAGAGAGAGAGAGACCTAGTGAGAAGAGAGACTGAGCATTTCCAACACCACAGGTTATTTGGTGAGAGAGAGTGTTTTTTTGTCAAAGATGGCGGCATTGAGAGCAGTGAGTGATGAAAGAGGAGAACTTTTTGACAGAGAGTCAGCCAGCATGAGGGAAGAAGGAATTAGATTGACAGTGATTTTGCCTTCAGAGTATAGTTGTCATATGAACTTCATTTTTATGTCAAGATGTTTGGTTTTAGAATTTGAGCCAAAATGGATAATTTTGTCCTTCAGGCTTTTGTTGTCAATTTTGAAGAGAGTGGGAGCCAGTTTTGCCTCCCATAGTTCTTCTACCAAGTGTTGAAGCCACAGACTTTCTTGAATACTGTCAGAGAGAGCATTGAGTTCTGATTCCGTAGAGGACAGGGTGATTTCTTGTTGCTTTTTGCTCTCCCAGAACACAGGGAAGTTCTTCTAGAGCCCCAGGTATCCAGACTGCAATAAGCAGTCAACTCTATTGTTTCCCCAGGTGGCGTCAGTGTAGAAGGTCAGTTGATTGGGGCTGGAGACTGACATTGGGTTTAGTCAAAGGTTGTAGTGCTTAGTCCCTTTTAGGTACTTCCAGCAGTGCAGCACCTCCTTCCAGTGAGTGAGTCCAGGCGAGTGCTTGAATCTTGAGAGGAGAGATTCAGCCGCAGATAGATTGGGACAAGTTCTGCAGGCCAGGTAGTTCAGCATTCCCGTGTAGGTTTGATAGTTGATGTTAATTTTGGCAAACTCCTGTTTGTCTTCCTCAGTGGCTTCCTTTAGTTGTATGCCTGGCGTCATTGGATTGCAGACCAATCAACAGTCAGTTGAATGAAGGAGCTCCAGTCCTTTATTGATGAGAAAATTTTGAGATAGAAGGCATCAAGAGCCAGTCAGATTCATTTCCATGCCTAGAAGAGTGTCTGGATTGTGTGCTGAGGACTCAGGGAACCTAGTGAGAAATTCAGTCTGAAAGTTGTCTACATCTCCAGCCACTATTAGATCATCCACATGGAAGAAGATGAACAAAGAGCAATTCTGGTGAATGAACAAGCAAGAGTTTGAGTCAGAATGATGATAGTTGAGAGTTTCTAACCATTGGGTGAAGGTGCGGTTCCAGTTGTGGGGAGACTGCTTAAGACTGTAGAGGGATTTCTTAAGTTTGAGGTAGGGAGCCTTGCAATGTGATTCTTTAGGAGTCTTGATGTAAATATCTTTGATAAGATTGACTAGATTTATTTATGAAATAGAACCAGCAGACTGAGAAAACACAAACATCATGAGAAACAGGACAATAGTGAAGAATGAGAATGAAATAATAGAGAATGAGAAAATGAGGATCCTATGCCTGAAACCAACAGATTGAATAGAGATGGATGGCGTAATTTGGGGTAGATATTTCCAAGGGACTTGAGTGGAGGCTAGTTGAAGAGGTCTGGAGATTAGATTTCAGACATGGCCAAGAATCCAAAAGAGTGGAGTCTTACCAGGCAGGGATAAAAGTTCAAAAGAGGTTGAGATCTCAATTGGGGTTCAGATGTGTAGCAAGGTTGAGAAATAAGATAAAAATGAGATAAGAGAGAATCAAAGGGGAAAAGAAGCAGAGGTTCTTGAAGTGGACAGGTGAGAAGATGATGATTTTTTGAACAGATAAGAAAAGAAAAAAAAAGAAAAAAAGAATGGTAGAGAGGAGAGGTAGAGGTTGAGAGAGATGACTTCCGCAGCAGAGACACAGTAGGCATGGAAGAAGAAGCGCTGGAGAAGTAGAGAGCGCACAAGGAGATCAGAGGTTGTGAAATCTCAATGCCCCTTGTGACTGGGAAGCAGGGAAACCAAAGAGGATTTGGGGAAAGATTCCATGAAAACCTTGTTTTGCAGAAGTTTGACACAGCTGACAGATGAGGCTTTGGTCAGAGAATCCGCTATTATTTCTTCAGTTGAGATTAGAGTAAGATCAAACATGGAGAGGCTGAAGTCTTTCTCATATGCCTTTTGTTTTGATATCAATGTGACGTGACTTAGAGTGTGAACCAAATTTTTTTATTTTATCTTCTAAACCTTTATTGTCTATGTAAATCTGTGTTTTTATTTTGAAATTGCAATATATCTCACTAACTAGGTGAGTAATCCACTTCAGCTGAAGATAGCAGTCAAGAAGGGCGTTGAGTTCAGATTCAATAGTGGAATAAGTGATGTTTCTCTGTCTCAATGAGTTCCAGACTATTGGGCTGCCGTAATGGAAGATGACATAGCGAGTCTGGGACTTTTGGAAGATAGGATTTTTGCCCCAAGTAGCGTCACTGTAACCAGAGATCATTTCTTGAGAGGGATTGAAGTTAATAGTTAATTTGAAGTTCCTGGTGGTTTTAAGGTACTTCCAGACTTTTTGCAACTCTCTCCAGTGAGTCATGCCAGGCTTGGTGTTGAGACTTGCAAGGCTAGATACGGCAAGAGAAATATCTGGACAAGTATACTGGGATAAGTGGTTAAGAAGTCCAAAGGAAGAGCAATAGTTGATATTTAGTTGACAAAATTTGGTGTGATCTTCATCTGTTGCAGGTTCAAGGGGCAGATTCTGAGTTAGTGGCGAGTAAGTACCTTTGCAGCAGACAAGTCCAAGTTTCTCCAATCCTTGGTCTATGTGATTGGGTTGACTTAAGAGAATTGTATCTCCTTTAAACTCCATGAGCATACCAAGGATTGTGTTGGGTGGATGACAGGAGGAGTTGAGGAATCAATTCAAAAAACTGTTAGAAAAGGAATTAGACCTTCCAACATGGATAAGTTCATCAACGTGGAAATATAAGATTTCTGGCGACTTGGATTTGAGGTAGAGACATGGATTGCTAGTCAACTCTTGGAAACCTTGAGATTTAATCCAAGTTGTGAGCATTTCTTACCAATTCTTTGGGGAATGGCAAAGACCATATAATGATTTGTTTGATTTTAAGTACGGTGATTTTCTGTTTGAACCCTTGGGAGTTTTGATTATCACTTTTTTGTTCAATGGGGCATGAAGAAATGCCCCTTTTACGTCATACTGGGTGAAGATCATCTTGTTCTTCAGACCATAGAGTAGCGCAAGTTGTAGGGAGCCAAGTTTGCCGGTAGGAGCCCAAGTTTCTTCAAAGTCAACAACGTGAATCTGATCAAAGCCCTGAACACATAACCTGGCTTTGTATTTCACAGGTTCACTGTGGCAATTCTCTTTAACCTTAAATACCCATGTTGTATTCAGGATGTTATTTGGAGTGTTTTAGTAATCCTCCCATACTTCCTGAGATTCTATAGAGTTTAACTTGTCTTCAGAAGCTTTCTTCCACTTTGGCCATTGAGGGCATTTGCGTGCTTCTTGGTAAGATGGCAGTTTGTAGTAGTGACAGAACCCGTATCTCTGGGTATTTTGAGTTTCTCTCCTGGGCCGTGAATTGAGATCTGAAGTAATTGGTTCTGCAGAAGGAATGGGAAGTACTGAAGGAGGAGAAGGAGAAGAAGGAGGACCTATGTCTTCAAGATTGGAGTTTGAATCTGAGGAATCAGAATTGGTCTCTCTAAGTAGATATTGCTTATTCTTTGTGGAGAAGTCAGAGTTGTTGGAGCTCAGGTCAGATTGCAAATATATATTGAGACCCAGAGATTTGAGAAAAGGGAATTTTTTGAGTTGAGACTTGAGAAATTTGAAGTGTTTAGTTTTGACAATACCACCTAGAGAGTTAAGGATGAGGTATGAATGGAAGGTGGGATTGAACCCGAATAAAATACCTTCCAATCCCTTTTCATCAAATTTCCTGCCCTTCTGGACAAGATCTGTGAGGTAGATTACAGCAGAACCTACAGGTTTCAATTAATTAGCAGGGACATTCTTACCAAACATGAGTTCCCAGGGAGATAGGTGTTTACCTTCTCTGGGGATTTGGTTGAGCATGAAGCAACAGCTTCTTGTTATGATTTGCCAATAATTCTTAGGTAGTTGTGAGGAGGAAAACGTACCGCAGGCCAATTTGATTATGGTCCTATTTTCTCTTTTGGCTTTCCCATTGTGTTGCAAATGGTAGGGTTCCAAAGTTTGTAACTTGATATGTTTGGTTTTTGCAAAATCCTTGAGCGTCAAATTAGTGAATTCAGTGACTTTATCCAAAAATATCTCTGATGGGTAATCCCCTAATTGTTTGTGTTCTGTTTTGAGTATCTTGATAATAGTTTCAGGGGTTTTGTCCTTGGAGTTGAGGGGAAATTCTGCAAGATAGCCAGAGAAGTTGTCCACTAGAGTGAGAATATAATGATGGCCAGCTTTGGATTGAGGAGTGATAGGACCAATCAAATATAGGTTTATTCAATCCAGAGGTTTGGCCGCAGGAGAGGATACATTGGTGAATGGGGATCTGGTAATTTTACTTCTAACGCAACTGTAACATTGGAATCTGTTGAGCTCCTTGTTGTGAATAGATCTTTTAGAAGAGGTTTTAGAAATGAGATTGATGCATGCCTGTAGATTTTGTGTATATCCATTAGGGAGAGTGGTTCTTGCTTTGGCGGGGTAGAAGATTTGTTTGATAGATTCACAACATGGTCTTGGCCCGCAGTTTGTGGTTTCTCTATGACAAACAGACAATCACAGATTAGACCTTTGAGAACAGTTTGATCTCCTTGGGTAAGCATGAAACTATCTTGTATTTGAGTGAGAGTACATCCTTTCTGGGACAGGAGGCCAGGACTGATTAGGTTTACAACAATATCGGGGACATATACACAGCCTTTGAGTGTAACAACTGAATCTTTCCACTCTAATCAAACAGTTCTCATCTCTCAAACATTCAGATTATCCTTGAGTTTTCCAGTTTTGATCTCATCTAGTTCTTCTTGCAGATTGATTGAAGAGAAAAATTTTAAATTGTTGAAGATGTGCACATTAGCTCTGGAGTCTAGTATCAGATTAGGGGTATTGTCCAAATTGATCCAGAGCGTAAGTAGTGCATGATAGTTGATCAAAGGATTCTTCTTGGTTTTATTCTCCCATTCATTCTTTTGTTTGATCCACCATTCCAGTGCAACTTGAGGATGTAAATGGAAACATGATGATTCAGGATGTGGCCCATTAGGATCATGATAGCCTTCTTTGCATCTGATCTTGTATTCTTTTTGTCTTTATTAGATCTTGACTTAGTCAACAATAGAGAGAGATCCGTGGAGGGTTTATTTGTCCTGGTTTGACCCATTCTCTCATTGTTGTATTGAATAAGGTGGTTGAAGACCACATCAACCGTCAGGGATTTTTCCACGTGCATGATTTGCTGCTTGAGATTCTCAAGAACTGGCGGAAATTTGAAGAGTAAGAGATAAGCAAGAATGTCCTTAGGCAGTTCAATTCCTACATCCAACATTCAAGTAATAGACTTCCGCATTTCAGTAACAAAACCTTTGACAGCATGTTCATTAAAGACTGAGTGGAGAAAATGATTGAAAACACAAGCTGTATTTGCAGTCTCAGGTGATGCAAATATTTGAGTAATTTTGGCCCAAAGTAACTTGGAGGAGGGTATGTTTGTGGAGTTGACAACGTTTGCATGTGTTGTGCTATCTAGTTTGGAGAGTATTATTGCTCTGATTTCCCTATCTTGCTTGACAGAAATCTGGCTAGCGTTTTGGGTAATGGCGTCTTTGATATCCTTGAGATTGAATAACATAAGCATTTTGTCATGCCATATTGAGTAGTTTTCTTCATTTAGGGGAGGTATAGCATCAACAAGGGCTTTGAGGGCCACCTGATGGAAGTAGTTGGCGGCTCCAGCTGGTTTGCTCATAATTTGTAGGTTAGATTGTTGGTTTTTGGCTTTTAACCGTGATAAGATTGACTAGATTTTTTTATGAAATAGAACCAGCAGACTGAGAAAACAAAAAAATCATGAGAAACAGGACAATAGTGAAGAATGAGAATGAAATAATAGAGAATGAGAAAATGAGGATTGTACGCCTGAAGCCAACAGATTGAATAGAGATGGATTGCGTAATTTGGGGTAGATATTTTCAAGGGACTTGAGTGGAGGCTAGTTGAAGAGGTCTGGAGATTAGATTTAATACATGGCCAAGAATCCAAAAGAGTGGAGTCTTACCAGGCAGGGATAACAGGTCAAAAGAGGTTGAGATCTTGATTGGGGTTCAGATGAGTTGCAAGGTTAAGAAACAAGATAGGAATGAGATAAGAGAGAATCAAAGGGGAAAGGAAGCGGAGGCACTTGAAGTGGACAGGTGAGAAGATAATGATTGTTTGAACAGATAAGAAAAGAAAAAAAAGAAAAACAGAACGGTGGAGAGGAGAGGTAGAGGTTGAGAGAGATTAATTCCGCAGCAGAGACGCAGTAGGCGTGGAAGAAGAAGCGCAGGAGAAGTAGAGAGTGCAAAAGGAGATCAGAGGTTGTGAAATCTCAACTATCTTTGTCCAAGGGAGCAAAAAGAAAGGCGCTTTTAACATTGAATTTTCTGACAGGAAGTTGCTTATCTAAGGCTAGGACTATCAAGATGAGAAGGGAAGAGAATTTTCCAGTGGGTGCAAACATTTCACTGAAGTCAAGGCCCAGAACTTGAAGGAACCCCTGGATGCAGAGGCATGCCTTAGTTTTAGCAGGTGACAAAACAGTTTCAGGTTTATCTCCACTTCCCACATTGTGTATAGTACTCGGTCAGGTTTATTCCAGCAATCCTCCTAGACTTTGGGCTGTTTGATGTTTGTCAACTCAAAATTTTTGGACTGCCAAATGGATTAACTTGTTTTGGAAAGATGGGAGTTCTTGACAGGTTTAACTTCCAGAGTTCTTTCTCTCAAGACACAACCAACGGGAGTGAGATTGTTGGAAGTGCTCTTGTCAACCTGATCAGAGTTGTTGGAACCAGCTTCAGAGGGATGAGTGACAGGGTCCACAGAGGAGGAGGAGTCTTCTTCCATAGGAGATTTGGGAGGTTCTTAGATGATGGCAGGAACTTGTTTCTTTTTCTGATGGGAGTTTTTGACATAGAAGTCATCAGCCTCTGAGGACTTGGTATTAACCTGTTAAAAATTGAGAAATCAGAAATTTTTTTATTCAACAATCTGGCAGCCCTGCACTAGTAATTGGTACAAGAGTAGTTCATGGTTTTAGCCTATCAGTATCCCTAAGGAACCTGGGGAATCAAGTTTGGAGTGGCTAGCCTTGGGAAGCTTGAGGAAAACCACAGGATTCCCAATTGGTTTAAAATAAGAAAGCGGTATAACTGAGCCCTTGAATAGTTGAAAGGGAGAGGGTTTGGACTTGTGAGGGGGAATTTGATTCAGGGTGAGCGTAGACCCCTTGGAAATCTCATGCCACCAATTGAAAGACAGAGCAGAGTCCTTCAGGATAGTCCGAATGGAGTCAAGGATGGTTTGATTAAATCTTTTGGCCAGACCATTCTGTTGAGGAGTGTACGGATCTGAGGTGCGTTGGCATATGGGGTTGTCCTTGCAAAACTTGTTCATGGTGGAGTTGATGAATTTTGTGCCACAATCTGAATGTATAAAGGAGGGAAAATTCTCAAACCATTTAGCCTCACAAGAGATAGATTCAATAAGTTGTAACGCTATTTTGTCCTTGGATTGCACAGGAATGGAGGAGCAGTAACAAGAGAATGAGTCCACAAGTACCACCAAGTACTTGTGAACTTTGATTGAGGCAGGTAGAGGGCCCATGGTGTCTAGGTGGATCTATGAAAGGCTTAGAGGTGGTCAAAGATCTTTTCTTAAAGGAGGCATGAGTGATCTTGGAGAGGGAACAGGGGATGCATTCAATAGGTTTCCAAACGGGAAGGTCAAGCTTGTGCTGCAGTCAATGATAGCTAACATGGCACAGGGACTTGTGTAAGAGCTTGGATTCTGTTAGATTGCAGGTAGAGGACTCAGGAAGCAGTTCAATGACAGGAATGTGATTTTGGTAGTGGCCTGTCACTTGGAAGTTAGTGGGATCAGTGAGAACAAAGACATTGGATTGAAACTTGATTTGAAAACCAGTGAGAAGAAGACAATGCAGAGAGAGGAGATTTGAGGATATATTAGGAACGTAAAGAGCATCTTCTAGAAGGATGGACCCAGAGCTGGATCAAAGATGAATCGTACCCCTTCCTTCAACCTTCAGTCTACCAGGACCACAGCTGGTGTTGATTAGCCCTTTTTGGGATTTGTCTAATGATTTGAAAAAGGACTTATCAGAGATCATATGATCTGAGGAGCTGGAGTCTAAGATAAACACTGAGGAGGTCAGAGAGGCAGTATTGGAATGGAAGCTGACATGCTCCTCAGGTTTGTTGCTACTGGTAGGCTTGAGGCGCAAGTGAGGGAACATCATCCAGCATCAATGCTGAGTATGATTGGCCAAGGTGTTGTGTTGACCAGGCTTGCATTTTCCAGAGGCTTCTGTAAACAAGGTTTTTAAGTTTTTCACAGTGGCAGATGACATCCTTTGTTTTTTGAGATGATGCAAAGATGGTCAAGAACAGCATTGGGAGTAATCTTGGATTCCACATTGGAGTGAGTAATCTGTTGTTTGATGTTCTTTAGGGATTTGGGTAGCTTGTCCATAATCATATAGGTAAGGATGTTGGACAGCAGATTGATACCAATTTTGTGTAGCCTGTTAACCCTGGTTTTAATAGCATTGATGAATGATTGAATTTCTGCTTTGTTGAAGGCAATAGATGCAGATTTGCTGTACAACCTGGCTCAATTTGCTGGTTGGGAAGACAGGAAATGTTTGAGGATGGACTTCCAGATTAACTTAGCGTCTTCCTCATTAGCAGAATTAATGATGTTGGAATGTATGGAGGGAGATAGCTTGGAGATCAGTACTGAGTTCAGGATGGTGTTGTCTGAGTCATTTAATTCAGATTTGGAGTTGACGGCTTCCTTTAGGTTGGCCAAGTTCAGCAAAGATAGTATTTGAGTTTCCAGATGGTAAAGTTGTATTCTGTCAATAGAGGGATAGCCTCAATAGTAGTCTTGAGAATAGTCCAATTGATGTCCTCCATGGTGTAGTGTGACTGGTTGTTTATGAAAAGTGGTATCTTGTTTGGGACCTTGGGGCGCATAATTCAACTGTTAATTGTGATGAAAATAGGTCTGAATTTCTAAGAACCAACACCAGTCTGTCACATAGAGCAGCCAGTGTGAAATATGTCAGCCTCCTGGATTCAAAGACCCTTGCTATCCTTTAGCTACCAGAGGTGATAGAATAAATAATTAATATATTATTTAATAAATGCAGAAAAAATCCGTAAAATATTTGGATAAAGCTTATTGCAAGGTTAATTGGTTTGATTATGGTTTATTGTTATAAATCAATATGAATAAATTGATTATCAAATATTTTTATAGAGGGGCCACAATTATATTGGGGATCTTTAACACCTCTCTTCAGGGATTTCAGTATTAAAAATGTAGTCCTGGTTACTTCAGGCTCTTTAGTTTAAAGGATATTTTTCCCAAAGATAATATGTATATAAAATACACTGTGGAGTGGCAGGGCTTTGTAACCAAGCTTCCATGACAGAGAAAGGATAATAGAACTCACTGGTATTTTATTAAATCCTTTGGGGATCTGTTTGGGACGTGCACTGATGGGTCAAACCTTTATACTGGGGTTATAAGGTTGTTCAGCAGTTTAAATTGATAAAAAGAGGTTGAGGACGGATATTATTGATCAGACTGAGCCATAAATCACTTAATTATCTCTTATAAGTACTTGATTACCTTGGCACGGCGTCTGGATATAAATATAACTGGGTCTCTGCCCATCAATATCATCAAAAGAGCTCTTTATTTGGAGCTTTTTGAGTCCCAATATTGTCCTTCTGAGGGGTACAGGGGCTCAAAGAGACGGACACTAAGGCTAGCAGGGTAACCAGTGGTAGCCTGTCACGTGTTCTGGGTGCTGTAGCAAGGGTGGCATCTAATTCCTCAGGGTATGGGAATTATTCTACTTTATGATTGACATCAGGACGTGTGAATAACACTAATCTGTCCTATTTATGTATTATTTAATTAATTATCCTTAGTAAATGGTCCCAGTCAGTTAATGATTTTTTAATAGAAATTTCTACGGAAATTCTGATGTAAGATGATTTCTCATGATGTATTAAATAATTGGAGTAAAGTCATGATATTGATTTTACTCCTTATTTTAGAGTTTCAGTTGATTTACTAAAATAATTACTTAAAAATATAAGTCATGGGAATTCATGTAATATTTTTACATCATTAGTTTTCTGAGTATGTAAAAAAGATATTGACGTCTAGAAATTCTCATAAAAGTATATTAAAGTATTTTAATATATTTATAGAAGTTGTCATTGTCTTATTTTTGACATTCTTGGTACTTTGAATTATATTCAATAAAAAATACGTATAAGGGTTATTTGAGTAATTTTATATAATATTATGTACTTTTAGACTATCTACTATCCACATTAAATATGTAGAATGTTCCCGTGTGGGTTGTAGCATGTTTATGCGGTACCTAAGTTTCTCAGGCCACCTGTCACTTTTTCAACCCGTAGTCCCCCAGCTGCGTACTTGTCAGAGGCCCAGGGCTGCATACACAACCTTGATGGAGTGACAGGGCTGTATTGCAGCCGCGCGCGGGTGCATTGGCTGCTGCGGCTGCATGCGGGAATTGTGACAGAACACATTTCCGTCCGTAACTCCTAAAATATACACAACACCTCAATTCTGACTGAATTTTAGGTGTGAAACCTATAGGTGACAATACGTGTTAAATATTTAATTGGCCAAAAAGTTCAATAGTGGTGCCATGGTATTTTGGTCTTTCTTTCCTTAATTATTTAAAAATATAAGGAGTTGGATTTCAATGGTAGGTTCAGTGAGTGACCCTACCTAATTTTGGGTGGAGAATCCATTTTTGTAATAATATTCATGGTTTTCCTACTCCTTCTTAGTTTAATTGTATTATTATTATTTTATGTTATTTTTGTTACTTTTGCAGCTTGCTCTGCAATAGTAGGAAGCTGACATTCCCCCACTCCAAGATATGGTCATATCTGAAAAAAATCTGGAGGAAGTTGGGAGAAAAAATTAACTGCATATGTGCTTCAGTTCCTCTTTCTGGATCTGTAATTTCTGAGATCTATTGGTCCATCAGGTTTATTATTTTCTGGTAACCATCCATCTTTGTCTGCAGATTCCCCTTTGTATCTTACTAAGTATAGTCTGATGTCTTTTCCTTGTACCCTCTCTTTCTTATCTATCAATATCCTGCTGACTTTCCCTTTTTCTTTTACAGGGTCAGTTTCTATTGGATTTATTGCTGGAGGGAGGTTGCTGCCTTCTCTTGGTTTAAAGTGTTTGACTAGGCTAACAGGAAATACCAGATGTTTTCTTGATAATTCTTCACTCAAGATTACTTCCACAGCATTTTTGCCATGCATCTTCTTGATAACCAATGGTCCAACAAAGTCTGGTTTCAGTTTCCTGTTGCCTGCCAGGTTGTTGAAGTTAGTTGTAGATATCAAGATCTGGTCTCCTATCTTAAAGTCAGTTTCTTTATGGGATCTGTCCCATCTTTGTTTGTTGTATTCAGCAGCTTCTTCCACACATTTCTGAGCATGGTTATTGGCCACATCTATCATCTTCTTAAATTCAAGAGATGTTGGATGAATAGTGGCTAAGTTATAGTTCACGTTATTCCTAGGGAGTTTTGGAATCCATCCTCTTTCTAGTATAAAAGGAGCTTCTTTGGTAGTAGAATGTTTACTGCTGTTATAAGCCATTTCTAGGGCTGGGAGTAGGCTTACCCAATCATGGCAATAACCTTCATAGTTTTTGTATTCTAGACCAAAGCTACAGAACCTCCTTAGCATATCTTCTAGGGTCTGTATCATCCTTTCAGCTAATCCGTCAGTTTGGGGATGGTATGATGTAGAAAATGCTAGAGTGGTACCCAGTATATCATGTAGATTCCTCCAAAATTCAGATGTGAATTTGGGGTCTCTCTCACTGATTATAATCTTGGGTATACCCACATGAGCTATAATCCTATTCCAGAATAGTAAGGCTACATCCATAGCACTATCTTCCTTGTGGTTAGGTAAGAATTTTGCCTTTTTGGAATATCTGTCAACTATAACTAGGACAGAGTTATTTGAATGAGTACCTCCGGGGGGGAGGCCGGTGACAAAATCCATATTGATGATTTCCCACCTGGTTGTAGGTTCAGATATCTTCTGTAAGAGTCCAAACCTTTTTCCAGTAGTTTTATTAGATTTCTGGCAGGTTTCACAGCTAGTAATATATTCAGTAGTGATTTCTTTCCAGTCTATCCACCAAGCAGTTTGTTTTACTTTCTCCAAGGTTGTTTCTGTGGATAGATGCCCTGATGAACAGTTGTCATGGCATTCCTGGAGTATATGTTGTATATTTTCTTTGTTGCTTAGTACTAATAAACTGGAGTGTTGGTGTCCGTAGTAAAGGAGACCATCCCAAAAGGTAAACCTTCCTGCTTTATAGTGTTTAAGTAATGAAGCAGGTAAACGATTTATCAGAGCTGCTTCTGGAGATTCAAATTCCATAATGGTAACCAGCAGCTTGATTTCAGGAGAGTAGTTGTCCCTTACTAGGTTGAAGAAAGCAGTATCTAATTCACATAATGGATCCCCATTATTGGAGCATTTAATGAAAAAAGATTGATGTTCAAGATAGGAAAGATATCTTTATCTTCAGGGTCATATGCTGGATTGTTAGATTCATTAGGCAAAGCATTCCTACTTAGACTATCAGCATTCTGATTTTTAGCTCCAGCTTTATGTACTATATTCATCTGACCTCTATACTGTTGTATAGCAATTTGCCACCTGAGCATATGTCTTCTGGGGGTTTTCATGTTCATAAGAGTTCTTACAGCATTACAGTCCGTGATAACTTGGAAAGTGGTGCCTTCTAAGTAATAGTGCAGCTTTTCTCAAGCCCATACTAGGGCCAAACATTCCAACTGACTGGCTCCATATCTCTTTTCTGTATCTTTGATCTGTCTAGATATGAAGAGTACTGGTTTCTCCATGGGTCTTTCTTGTTCTATCCTTTCTTGATGTAGAGCAGCTCGTAACCCTTCCATACAGGCCTCAATGTACAGTTTAAAGGGCTTGGAGTAATCTGGTTGGATGAGTAAAGGAGTAGAGGTCATAGCTATTTTTATTTCCTCATAGTTTTTCAATCTCTCATGTGTCATTTCAAATATGGTGTTGTTGTTGCATACTTCATACAGACTCTTAGTTAGCATAGCAAACTTTGGTATTTATTTTCTGTAGTAACTGCAAAAACTAATGAAAGACAGTAACCCTGTTTTGTTTTGAGGCATGGGTCTATTCATGACAGCAGCTATCTTATTTTGATCAGCAGCTAAAGTTAGAACAGAGACTATATGTCCTAGGGCTTTCAATTCTCCATAGCCAAGTTGCATTTCTTCATGGATACCTTTAATCCTGCTCTGGAGATAGTCTGGAGTACTAATCTGACTTGGTTGATATGAGTATCCCAATCATCAGAGTATATGATAACATCATCTATATATACCATCATCCATTGTTGTCTGATGTATGTACCTAGAGCTGTATCCATTGTTCTCTGGAAGTGTGATGGGGAATTCTTTATACCAAAGGGCATCCTAAGATATTCATATATTCCCAAATGACAGATTATTCTCATAAAATTCCTACTTTCAGGGCTTATAGGTATCTGGTGGAAACCTTTAAGAATATACATTGTAGTGATATACTTGGCCTTGGACAAGTTATGCAGAGCATGATCAATCCGGGGTATAGGATAATAATCTGCCTGAGTATAATTATTGAGTATTCTGAAGTCTCCTACCATTCTTGACTTGTCATTATGCCAAGCTATGATTACAGGTGTGGTCACATCTACCTGCTCATTGTGCCCTACTTTCCTTAATACTTGTAAGTCTATCAGTGCTTGGATATGTTCCTCAAGAGCTTTTCTAGACTTAGGACTAGAGGGATAGGCTGGTATCCTTAAGTTTGGAGGATAAGGAGGCTTAATGGTCAATGTTAATACCATATCATGTCCTTTAATATCACCAATGGGATGATCTTTAGTACAAAAAGCATTTTGGTTCTCAAAACAGACTGTCAATATATCTTTCTTCTGTTCTTCAGAAAGTTTCATATTCAGAGCTGCTTGAGAGAAGTATTCTTGGTCAAAGTCTTCTAAATACTTTTGATAAGTAGAGGAGGGGAATTTAGATTGAATGGTGCATATCTTAAACTTCTTTTCCCAATTACCACCCACTGTGAAGTATCTCCCTTTACTCTGGAACACATCTATACCATATAGACATAAGGCATCATTACCTAGTATCAGGTAGTCACATAGTCCGTTGAGAAATACTACAAATTTCACTTGTATTCTCAAAGTTCCTTTAGTATGGGGTAGTATTATAGGAGAAGTTCATACTCCAATAGCATTCATGGTAGAGTTTCAAGAGCTAAACTTTGCTTTTGGGACAGGCAGAAGGTGTTCTTTCCAATTGGGATCCCATTTGTTTAAGAATTCAGCACAGACACATGAGCAGAAAGCTCCACTATCCAGTAATAACCTTATACGTCTGTCTTTATACAATCCTGTTGCATAGCAAGTTTGGCCAGTGGTATAACTTTTCCCACTCATAGGTTTAACGGTTAATGGTTTAACATCCATAATATGTCTAGGAATTATGGTAGGATCCCATTTTTGGGGCAAACTAGAATCCCCATGGATTTTATTTATTTCTATAGAAGTGAATGTATCTCCTTCTATAACATGAACAGGGTTGGTCAGGATCAATTCACATTCAGAAAGAGATCCTTCAGTATCAGCTATATCTTTGTAGTTCTGATTCCCTTCAACCTCCCGCTCTCCTTCCAAGAGTGCTATCTTTCTTTTTGGTAATGGGCAGTCTTGTCTCATATGCCCTGTATTTTTAAAATTCCAAAAAGTTACAGGCATCCTCTCTTTGTCCCTATTCTCATTAGGTTTCTAATTATCAGAGGTATTTATCAGAGGGGGTTGTTCTCTGGTTTTGTTAATGTTGTAGTTCTCTTTGGGTCTAGAAGGGACTTTCTTGTCTAACCCATTCATGTCTATGACTTCTTCTAACACATTGATTAGAGTTGGCAAGTAAGCATCCATACTCATCCTGCATCTTACACTATGGTTAAGATTTCCAGGACACAAGTTGAGGAGTCTTTCATTTACTTCCTCTTTATCAGCATCTGGATAGAAGCAATCTAGTCTTTTCTTCTTTTCCAAGAATAATTTGTGAGGCTTATCCTTGGAGGGGTCAAATGAGGAATTTTCAAAATTTTTCATCATTTTTCTGTTCCACATTCTAGAACCAAATTGTTCTTTAATCAGAAGTTTCCAAGAATTCCATGGTAAGGATCCTACTTATTCTCTTTTACTGATAAACCAGCCCAGAGCTACTTCTTCAAATAGTCTGGGCAGCCTGACTACAGCTATAGCTTCTGGTAATTCATAAGAGTTAATAGTGTATTCAATAAATTTAATAAAATTTATATGATTTTATTCTCCTTCACCGGAGAACTTGGGCCATTCGGAAATAGGGGGTAACAGTTTGAGGGCTTGCTCCATCTCAGGGGAAGGACTAGGCCTGAAGGTGTCACTCCTATGTGTTGACTCTCTGCTATGTTCTCTATGCCAAGTTCACTGAAGAGCCCGCACAAGACTCTCCCTGTTACCCGCCTGTCACAACTCTCCACTGTCTTCATCCTTTGCCTGGTCTTCATCCTCTTCCAACCTCTTCCTCAATTCCCCAACACCAGACTTTGCTTCTTCTTTCTCCTTCACTATTCTCTTTTGTTCTCTCACTATTTCTTTCCTTCATCTCTACTTTTTCCTTCCCTCATCTCTACTTCACGCTACTTCCTACTGAGCCTAACACCAACATTGACGCCTAACACCAACATCAACGCAATCAAACCAGATCAAGCTACAACTTCAAGACCACTCCTACCGCCAATCAATATTGTGGACGTCTTTGGGTCCTTGCTTTATTTGGTGAGAAAGAGTTACTTACAACTCCTACATCAACAACTTCATCTGCTTCTCTCATTCTTCAACTGTGGCTCAATAACACCATGCTACCTTTTCTATGCGCCATTGTACCTCCTCAGAGCCTCCTTTAGCCAGTTTCTCAGTTGTCCTCACTCCGTCCATCTACCTTGTCTTTTAATCAAGATTCTGGCCTGGTTTTTCTTTATACATTCTCTTGTAGAAATCTCTATTAGTTCTATCAGGCTTAACAGTCAAATTTCAAGCTAAAGAACCAGGCCACTATGGACGCTATCAATCCTACAATTCTCAAAACAACTATCAAGGCTATTCCTTTACTCACTGAAGACAACTTCACCATTTGGTCATATCTAAGTTGTCTCCCAGCGTACACTCCAACATCATCACCGCTGCTAACAAGGAAGATGCTAAAGCTATCTGGAAGGATCTTCTCAACCACTTCATCTCATCAAAGCCCGCCAACTGGGCCCAAGTCTACAAAAACTTTGCCTCTGTCACTTTCAATGAGGCCAACATTCAACTATTCATAACCAAGATAAAAATGGGCATCACTCGTCTTCAGGAAATAGGAATTGTACTCCCTGCCAACATCCTGGCCTATATGATACTAGACAAACTGCCGTCAAACCCAGCTATGAAGGCCATCCAACAATTGATTACACACTTGGCGGTTGAATCTGAAATCACTCCGGATGCAGTCCTTGACCACCTAAGGATCCATCTCAACAAACAGAAGATGGCCAACAGCGCCTCGCAAGGAGGCTCTTCTGTTTCTCTTCTTACCAAAGCTAACAGAAAATGCAAGCCCAGGAAGCACAATCCTCTGGCAAACCATCCCAAAAATAAGTGCTTGATGCTCTATCCTCACCTTTGCCCGCAATCTTCCAATCAAGATGGAAGTGAAAGTGTCAGCTTTCTGTCATACACCTGCAAATCTGATCCCATTCACTTTGTTCTCAACTCTGGATCCTCCCACCACATGGTGGCTGACAAAAATCTCTTTGAATTCCTAGACAACAAGCACCAAGGATCCATAAATACAAGCTGTGGTCTTGGTAAACTGGAGATTAAAGGAACGGGCTCTATCAGACTCACTTCTCCTTCTTCCTCCATTCTCCTGGGAGACTTTCTCCTTGTTCCTGGCATTTCAGCCAACCTGCTCTTGCTTCATTGTCTAATACTCGACAAGTTTGATTTGTCTTTTCACCCCCACCATTTTTTGATCAAGAGAGATTCTCAGGAATTTTGCAATGGATTCTACTCTAACCACATTCCCTACCTTAACCTCAAGCCTGCTCCCAACTTCTCTTCTCATCTTTCCTCTGCTGAAATTCTCCATAAATCCCTTGGACACGTAAGCTACCATTGAATCCAACACAAATTGAACATACCTGTCAAGGAGGAGAGTCAATGTGAATCCTGCTCCCTGTCAAAGATTACTCGCGCCTCCTTCAAAGAACGTTCATCCAGAGCCACTAGAGCTTTTGAAGAAGTTCACCTTGACACTGTTGAACCTCTACCCACTTCCTCTGCCGGTCATAAGTACTTTCTCACCGTGGTCAACTCCTACTCCAGATTCTGTGCTGCGTTGCCCATGAAGAGCAAAGACGAGATCCCTGGGAAACTGATCAGCTGCCTAGAATTGGAAGCAAAACGATTTGGCTACTACCCATCTTTTATCCACTCCAATTGAGGAACTGAATTTTTTAACCAACAGATGACTGATTTCTGTGGTAAGAATCACATTAAGCAATCCTTCTCTGATCCGTACACCCCTCAGCAAAACGGACTTGCTGAACGGTTCAACAGGACCATCCTTGAATCATTAAGAACTACCATCCACAATTTGGGGTTTCCTTCCTGCCTCTGGCACAAACTAATCCTCTCATCCACTCTTAAACTCAATCAGATACCCTCCTTCAAGGCCAAAAAGTCGCCCTACAAGCTTTTTAAAAATTGTTCCCTTCCTCTCTCCTACTTCCACCCCATAGGCAATCCAGTTTCTTTCCTGATTCAGCCAAAATCATCCAGAGGGAAACTCAATCCTCCTGGCGCAAAAGGTTGTCTTGTTGGATACAATCCTGATCTTCTGTTGTTCAAAATCATCAACCAAACCGGAAAAATTGTGGAAACCAAGAGCGTTTCTTTTCAGGATTTCTCTTGCCCTGCAAACCATTCTTCAGTCTCATCCTCCGGATCTGACAATCTTGCACTATTTATACCTCCCATTGCCAAACCTTCTGGGCACTCTGAATCATCTGACGGTGGTTCAACCATTCTTGACTTTGAGACGGTTGGAGAAACCTCTACAGACAGCATCAAACCTGATCTTCCAAACAAAGCTTCTCCTCCCACTGCTCCTGAACCAAGCTACAGGGTACTTTTCAAACAAACCATCAGCGTCAAACCTGAAAAATACAGTCACTTTTCATCTGCTGCCAACACTCCCAAGATTCTTGCCTCCAAGAAGGTTGAGCTAAAAAACATAGAAGACCATGAGGTCTGGGAAGACTACAACGGAGTACCAGATTGCTATCTGAGAACCACTTGGGCTATTCGTGATAAACCAGCTACTAAATCTGCCCCTGAAAAGACTAAAGCTTGTCTTTGCATCCAGGGATTTCTTCAAGCCCCGGGGGTCGAATTTGGCAAAACGTTTGCTCCAACTGGTAAATTTCCCTCCCTCCTTCTTCTTCTCTGCTTTGAACTGGAAAGAGGTCTTCCAGTCAGGCAATTTGACGTAAGAAGTGCCTTCCTCTACGCTCCACTAGCAGAGAACATCTTTATCAAAACTCCTGCCGAGTCCTCAAGAAAAAGCCCTTTCCTCAAGCTACAAAAATCCCTATACGGTCTTTGTCAAGCTCCTCTGAATTGGCACAACACCCTGACTGAGTGGTTGAAGTCTATCGGGTACAATCAATCTCAATCCAACGCATGTCTTTTCCTTGACCATGAATCATCCTCCTACCTTTCCTTTCGCGTTGACAACCTGGTTGTTGTTGGCAATGTGGAACGCTTTCAAGAACTATTTCTGACTCAATTTCCTGACTCCTTGGCGCACTCACCCAAAACTCTACTAGGCATGGACATCAAAGTAACAAACACCTCCTGCCTCCTTTCCCAAAATGGTCTCATGAACAAAGGATTTGAAATTCTGAATTTCCAAAACTGCCGGCCGGTACTCACCCCTATGAAACCTAACGTGAAGCTTACACCTGCCTCAGACAATGACCTTAAGGCCTTTGAAAATCTGAACATTAACTACCAACAATTCACTGGCATGCTTAATTACCTATCATGCCGTACTCCCCCGGACCTGGAAGCTGCTGTGTTGATACTGTCTAGGTTTAATCATTGACTTGGTCTGACTCATTGGAAGGAAGTCATCCATTGCTGGAAATACCTAAAAGGGACCTCTTCTCTGACCCTTGCGATCTTGCCTAACCTCTCCCTGCCAAACCAACTCCATTTTTTCACTGATGCAACCTGGGGAAGCGATCTTCACAATTGCACCTCCCAGAGCGGATCTATCTGTCTATGGAAAGGCTGCCCTATCATCTGGAACAGCAAGAAACAGCAAAACATTACCTTATTGTCAACTGAGTCAGAAATGAACGCATTATCCAATGGACTTCAAGAGAATCAGTGGCTGAGTCACGTTGTCAGAAAGCTTTGGGGTTCCTCTCCCCTTGCATCCATCTTTCACATCAATAATAAGGGTTTTCTGGACAAAATTAAGAAATTTGGCTCAAACGCCAAAACTAAACACCTCGACATAAAAATCAAGTATATTCAAGAGCAGTACAGCTCCAAAAACATAGACATCAAGCTTATCAGCTCCTTGGATATGATTTCCAATCCGCTTTCAAAGGCAGCCTCCTCCACATCTCTCTCCAAACTAATATCAGCGTGCTTTCACGGCCAACTCTCCAACTCTTGACTCACCAAATATCCTGGCGTGTGGACTCTCTGCTATTTTCTCTATGCCAAGTTCACTGAAGAGCGCGCACAAGACTCTCCCTGTTACCCGCCTGTCACAACTCTCCACTGTCTTCATCCTTTGCCTGGTCTTTGTCCTCTTCCGACCTCTTCCTCAATTCCCCAACACCAGACTTTGCTTCTTCTTTCTCCTTCACTATTCTCTTTTGTTCTCTCACTATTTCTTTCCTTCATCTCTACTTTTTCCTTCCCTCATCTCTAATTCACGCTACTTCCTACTGAGCCTAACACCAACATTGACGCCTAACACCAACATCAACGCAATTGAACCAGATCAAGCTACAACTTCAAGACCACTCCTACCGCCCATCAATATTGTGGACATCTTTGGGTCCTTGCTCTATTTGGTGAGAAAGAGTTACTTACAACTCCTACATCAACAAATTCATCTGCTTCTCTCATTCTTCAACTGTGGCTCAATAACACCATGCTACCTTTTCTATGCGCCATTGTACCTCCTCAGAGCCTCCTTTATCCAGTCTCTCAGTTGTCCTCACTCCGTCCATCTACCTTGTCTTTCAATCAAGATTCTGGCCTGGTTTTTCTTTATACATTCTCTTGTAGAAATCTCTATTAGTTCTATCACTATGCATTCCTAGTAAGGGTGGTGCATAAGGAGTAGTAGTTTGTCTGGGAGGTTTCGGTTCCTCTGTGGTACTCCCCAAGGGGTTGGTCAGACAGACTTTTAAGTCTCTAAGATCATTCTTGATCAGATGAAGTTGCAGGTCCACTTTATTATTAAGAAGATCCAGTTTCTCACCAAGGAATAGAATGGAGCTGTTAGGATTGGTTACAAATTCTTCTTTTAAGGGTTGGAAAGACATAATAAAATCTTCTTGGATTCCTGATAACATGTTCTCAATTGTTTGAGTCTGTCTGATCCTACCTTGATTAATAGTCTCCAATAATTGTTCTGTTTGTTCTTTGATCTCTTCCATTCCTACCATCTTTGTTTGGTTATTAATCAATTTGGCTCCTACTGAGGTTAATTTATCCATTTGGATATAAACACCGTCCAAATTTTCACAAACCATTTTAAAATTATGACGCATATCATTAGAAAAGGAAGTAATTACATCAGAGGTTTGTTTGGGCTCAGAATTAGAGACTAATTGTTGTAAACCTTTTTCCATTTTTTAGCTAGGGATATTATCTGATCCCAATCTTTCTTTCCCTTTGGCTTTGGATGGGAAGAGGATCTCTTCTTTCCTGATCCTTTTGTTATAATTATGACCAGCAATTAGCTTAGGAAAATGAGCAGTAATTAAAGCAAAAGAAATGCTGGAATCCTTGTGTCAATAATTGCTTGATGGGCTCTCACAATGGGGCAACACATTGGATGATATTGTTGATGAATTCAATTGAATGATGAATGAATGGATGGAAAACAGCAGGGAGAAGAGCTCCTTAAGTACAAAAGATTGGCCTCTTGTGAGCCCATGATACAACAAGCCAAAAGGAAAATTTTCCGCCCCAAAATAGCTCTACAGGCTCTACAGGCCTTGTTACTTGGTTTGGGCAACATCAGCCCACATGGCATCAGTCCCTGTACCCTTACAACCAGCCTATTCCGGTCCATTCTGGTTTTTCCACAGTTACAGGGCTGAACCAGCCCCTTTTCTGTTGAATCCCCTGGCTGGTTGTCTGTTACAACCAGCCCAGTTACTCTTATTTCCTCATGCAACCAGCCCCTGGCCCCACATATGGTCCAGGTGGGACCCAGGACTCACCTGGGTCCAGTCTCAACCTCACTTGGGGGGGGGGGGTGTAACCGGCGGACATGCTGCCCCCCCTCTTTCTTTCAAATCCCTGGTGGGGGCGCTCAAATCCCCTCACCAGTGGCCCTGGGAGTCAATACCCCCAGGGCGTTGTCAGGAATAGTGGGCTGGGGGGTGGTCAGATCCCCTCAGCCCGTTGCTCCTCCCCCTTGGTAAAGGGAGGGGTGAGAGCGCCCCTCTCGCTTTGTTGGTGGGAGGGTGATCAGATCCCCCCCACCACCGGTCGCTCTCCTTGCGGCCCACCTTGTCATCCCCTGGGCAAGGGGGTGATCAAATCGCCCCTGCCCTGACCAACCGCCTTGTTGCGGTCGGTCGCTGGCTGGTTCAACCCACCCAGCCACCCCCTCCCCCTTGCAATGGAAAGCAAGGGGAGGGGGATGGAGCTAAGGCCGCTGGCCCTTGCTCCCGTGGCGGTGGCCGTCGTTTGTGACCGGCCGGGCCCGCGCAGGATCCCTTGGCTGCCGCAACCGCCCTGTGCGGGCCGTTGGGCCCCGCGTGGGCCAAATCAATGGATACAAGTGGTTCCAAGCGGTCTGCGGCACAAGCAGCAGCCCCAAGCGGGCTGCAACATGGGCGGCGGCCCCAATGGGCCGCACCAAGCCCAAACCTGAGAAAACCACACTTTGGAGGGCCAGCCCGTCTGGCCAAGTATGTCCAAAATAAACCTTGGACCCAATTATTCCCATACAAGCCCATCTGGCTGTATTTTCCCATATCCCCCACCGGGCCTGTTAGGGCCCGTGTACCAATGAGCCTGTTACACCCGTTTTGAGGCCAGTTTCCACAAATCACTGACATCCACACAGGCCCGTATGGTCTTTGTGAGTGTCCAATGGGCCAGAGAGGCCCATATTTACATCCTGTTTGAATTAGACTTATACGTAGCACACGCGTAAGTGCATACGTATTTTAACACCTTTGCCTTTCAGTTGGGCTAATTGATCCCAAGGATTCCATTTTTCTATAGAGGATTCTACCTCTTTCCTTGGAATCATTTTCTGAAGAGCTATCTGGGTAGCTTTTGCCTGGGAGATTTTTTTTTCATAGATACCATGTCCTCTTTGGGTGCCAATGAGCCTGTTTCAAGCGTTTTGAGGCCAGTTTCCCCAAATCAGTGACATCCACACAGGCCCGTATGGTCTGTGTGAGTGTCCAATGGGCCGGAGAGGCCCATATGTGCATCCCATTTGGATGAAACTTATACGTAGCACACACGTAAGTGCATACATATTTTAACATTGCACTTGGCACTTTCCAAAAACATACAAGCAAACTCTAAAGTGTTCTTTGTTGATAAAACTGAAGGATGGAAAAGCTTAATGACTCTGAGGGAAAAGTATGGGGCCTCAAACACCAAAGAGGGAGCGGAGTTCAATGATACAGAACTCAGAGTAGGTCCAAATGAGTGCTTTTTATTCTTCCTAGTTTTGGTTTTTGACCTTTTGACTTGTATAGGGTTTCTTGAAAGACTATGAGGATGTATTCCATTATATGGAAAATAAAATTTTCCCTATCAAAGAGACATTTGTAACAGTGTGGACTTGTATAAAGTCAGATTTTTGAAACAAAACAACATCTTGGTTTGAAGGGGCCCATGTGACTCTCAAACTATTCCTTGAAAATTCTTTGGGAAACCTATTTGATGTTTGGAAAAGCCTTGAAGGAATAGTTTTGAATCATATTAAATTGGTTAATGCATCACTTTAGAACTCTTGATTAAAGTTAGGGACAGTTCTTCTACATGAACTATTACCATTGGGTTACAAATTGTCTTTAGAGGCAATTCATCTAATTAGGGGACAATTTGAGAAATTCAAACGTGATCATGATGGCAAAGTGTGCACCAAGTCATATTCCAAGACTATGCGTTTTCCCTGTTCCCACCAAATAGGTGACTTTCTAGCATTCAGAGGATCCTTGGTACCCAAAGATGTTCATCCTAAGTGGAGGTTGGACTTTGACCCTTGCAGTTCTAGTCCTGTAAATTGGCTTAAGTTGGATTGTTCAAGTTGGATTTTTCAAATCACTATATGTTTAATGCTTTTTGATTAAAGCTTTTTTATTAATGATTCCTAATTCACTAATGGATTATCCTTTTGAATTTTTTAAGTGCAATTTTGATGAAATAATAATCATTCCTCAGTTACCTGAAAAAGTGAATGCAATGATCTTGGAATCTCCAGATCATGAACAAAGGGCCTATTGAAGTATATCATTCAGAAGACTACAAAATATTGATAAAAGACAAGAATTGAACCTGAAGTCTTACAATCAAGTAGGGGCAGGCCAAAATTGACAGATACACGGCAAGGACCATCTTGGTTTGAGCATGTTGAAAAACAACTCAAGGGGAAAAAAGTACTTGAGGGGCTCCAAACAAGAAAAGACAAAAGATTGTAAGTCTTTTCTTTTGGGATATGTTCATTTTTTTGGTTTAATGAACTTATTTACTAAAAACAATGAATTTTTAGTCAAAGTGGGCAGAATCTGAATCTGAATTTCATAGTTCAGAGGAAGAGACTGAAAGGGAATTGGGATCAATTAATTTGGAATGCAAATCCTCTTCAGAGGAAGAGAAAATGCAGCAAAGCTCAGCCAGAATCTCATCGTGAGTGAGTATTCATTTAATTGATCTGATTAAAGAAATGAATACTATGTTATTTTCATGATAGGAACCAAACGCGAAATACCTCAATCAAATATCCAAGAAATTCCATAAGTTCTTGGGTGAGTTTTTTGATCCAATTGGAGATGGGAATTGCGGATTTAGAGTCATTTCTAAATCTCTTGGTTATGAAGAACATGGTTGGTTTAAAGTTATGAAGGAAATGATTGAAACATTAGAGATGTTGAATATTTTACTGCTCTCTTTTCTCTTCTTTTATTTCCCTTTTTTATTTCTTCTTTTCCCTTTCCATGTTCTTTGTCTTCTCTCCTTCAAGCTCCTTACTTCCCAGTGCCTGCTCCCCCGCTTCACCTTCCTCTGTTACTCAGCTTTCACTGTCTTCCCTCATGCGCGCGCTCTCAACTCTTAAACCTAACCTATCTTCATCACCTGGCGGTGATCAAGGGAAGTCCTCACCAAAACTTGACCATCATGAACCAACATCTCAACTCAACCAATCCTCAACCTCAACACGCATCAAGCCTCAAAGTCCCAACCACTACAATTGATCTCTCTCTTCAGAACCACCTTCTTGCCTATTTACTTTTCTCTCTCTCTATATTTCCTTAACTCTTTCCTTCATTCTCACTCAGCCTCCTCCTCAAATCCCACTCAATGGTGTCTTCAATCTCAAGTATGTCTGCTATGGCTGGTTTCTTTCTATGTTGCAACCTCCCAATCTGATCCTCAGTGCATTTTTATATCAGTCCGCTCAACCCTCATTCATCAATTCTACTGGCAACTCTTCTTCCAATGATCATCACCACCTTCTGCTATCTCTTGAATCTATCCGCTTGATCACTTTTATTATTGTTTTCTCTTTGAATTCAATCTCAGAAATTTATCACGGTTAAAAGCCAAAGATCAACCCAACTATCCTCACTGGAACTATGGAGGGATCAAGCAGCAGCAATGGATTTTGACAAATCATCCTCAAGGCAGCTCTCAAGGCAGTACCCGTTCTCACCGACAAAAACTACTTAATATGGAAGGATAAAATGACTATTCTCTTGGAACTGAAAGGCGTCAAGGAA
Source organism: Puccinia polysora (assembly GCA_025617555.3). Lineage (NCBI taxonomy): Eukaryota > Fungi > Basidiomycota > Pucciniomycetes > Pucciniales > Pucciniaceae > Puccinia > Puccinia polysora. The sequence continues at coordinate 11,168,512 of CM062629.1, forward strand.
GCTCTCAAGGACAACTCTAAATCTCTCAAGACTACTGACAATATGGGAATCAGAGTCATAGTCCTCTCTCAAATCAACTTGATTACGCGCAACAATGTTGTCAATCCCACCAACATCACCTCTGCAAAAATTCTCTTGCAAATCATCAAGGAAAGGTTTGCCTTGTCTCAAACTTCCAATAGAGCAAGAGTGTTCAAAGAATTCCTTTACCACCAATTCAAAACCGATTTGATTAATCTATTCATCACCAAAACAAAAATCTCCCTGAAGAAAATGATTGATGTAGGAATAGATCTTCCAGAAGACATTCTAGCCTATCTTATCCTTTTCAAATTCCATTCCACTCTCCAATCTCTGCGTCAACAAATAATGCATTCCAATGAGAACGTCACAGTCAATCTGGTTCTCAACCATCTCACTCAGCTCAACAACAAAACTAGATCAAAATCCAAAGACTCCAAATCCCTCAACACTGCCCTAGTTGTCTTCCAAAATGTCAAAAAGCCCGTACCTTGAGAGCTCCGCTCCAAAAGGGGTTACCACAACCCGCAATCACCCAATCACACAGAAGACAAGTGTTGGCACAAACATGAACACCTAGCACCAGATTGGTGGAAAGAAGCTCAAGCGAATTGGAGAGCGCAATTCAATGCCAAATCCAAAGAAAAGGAAGTGGCTCATTACCATGCACTTCTCACTACCTGGATTGAAGAAATAAACACTCATAATAAAATCATCCTCAATACCGGAGCCTCTTGCCACATGTTCAAATCAGCCAACTTCTTCATAAATCTCACTAAATGTTCTGGAGAAGAATCCATCAGCACAGGAAAGGAAGGAGCTAAGCTTCCCATCAAAGGAAAAGGAACTGTTCAACTCATCTGGAAGAACACCATGGTTACACTCTCTAATGTCTTCTACGTTCCCAATCTCTTCATTAATCTTATCAGTCCTGGAGAAATTATTGCCTCCAAGGGATGTTCTTTAACTGCTGACGGGAATCAATTTTGACTATTCTCTAAATCTTGTCCTGTCTTTTCTGGATTCATTTGAGGCAATCTTTTCATCCTCAATAACCCCTCCAGGGTAGGACTCAATTGGAAACTCTGATGCATCTCTCAAAACAATTGGAACTCCGACAAGCTCAAAAATCTGCACCTATCCTTTGGACATGCCAGTCCCTATCAACTCAAAAATCTCTTTCCTGATCTTTCTCCCAGCTCCATGTCAGACTTTCAACGCAAAGATTGTTTATTTTCTAAAATAACTAAAAGTTCATTCAAAAACACCTCAACCTCCACTACTCAACCATTTGAACAACTCCATATTGATCTTGTTGGACCCATCACTCCTTCTTCTAGAAATGGCATGAATTACATCATGACAATTATCAAAAACTTCTCCGGTTATGTCTCTGCAACTCCGCTCCAATAAAAGTCCAATGCCGCGCCGCAACTCAAGATCATCTTAAAATTTGAAAAGAAAAAATGTAATTCTTTTCCTGCAACCATATTCTTGGACAGAGGAGGAGAGTTCATCTCCTCTGACCTAAAATATTTCTTCCTCTCAAACTCCATCCAACATCTCATTACCAAAGCCTATCACCACAAAAACAACGGCAAGGTTTGACAAGCTAATAGAACAGTAACGGAATCTATCAGAGTAATCCTTTGAAGCTCCAAATTGCCTCTCAATCTTTGGGCCAAAGTTTCCAAATCCGCTTGTCTAGTAATCAACCAAATTCCTAAGACTCCAAACTTGCCCTCTCCCTACCAGCTGTTTCTCAACAAAACTCTTCCTCTCAACTACTTTCAACTGATTGGCTCCAAAGCTATCTATCTTAACACCAAGGTAGCTCAAGGCAAAAAATTCAAAGAAAAAGGCCTTGCTGGCATCCTTGTGGGCTACAACCCTCATTTTCTCTCCTATTGGATTCTTTGTCCTGAAAATTCCATTATTTATTCTAAACACGTAAAAATACTCAAAACTCTTCTTCCCAGATACCCTCATCCTCTCCTAATTCGGAATCCAACACTCACCCGCATTTCAACTTGGACATCAATGTTCCTCTTTCTTTCTCTTCTCCCAAATCTTCCTCTTCTCCCATTTCTCCTGAGAATCCTGTTGAACCCAACAGGAACAATCCTTCTCCCCCTCTCTCTTCCAAATCTCCAGATGATCCTCACTCAGACTCCTCATCCAAGTCCTCCGACAACCTTGCTGTCCAACTAAACCCTAGATACTCTTTGCAAGACCAATCATCCATTGATCCCCCTCAACAATACAGCTATCATCACTACTTTGTACCTAAGACTTACAAAAACAGGCCAAGAAATGCTCCGACTCTCTCAAGTGGGACGCATCTATGGATGTTGAACTCAACAGCATCAAAGAACTTAAGGTGTGGGATGACTACAACGGACCTGAACCTGCCAACCCGCTGAACACAACCTGGGTCTATCTTCTGAAGGATAATTGCCACGGCAATCCTCTTGTCTAGAAAAGCCGACTCTGCGTTCAGGGATTTGATCAAATCTATGGACTGGACTACCTTGACAAATTTTCTACCACCGGAAAGGCTGCTTCCCTTTGCATTGCTCTTCTCTTTGGACTCTATCATTCTCTCCCCATCACCCAACTTGATGTCAAAAGGGCTTTCCTCCACGCTCCACTATCTGAAACAGTCATTATAAAACTACCCAAAGGATCAAAACAAACTTCAAAGTACCTCATTCTCAACAAATCCCTTTACGGACTGAAAAAGGCCCCAGAAAACTGGTTCAGTACTCTAACTTCTTGGATCTGCGAGCAAGGTTTCCACGAATCAATTTCAGATCTGTGTCTCTACATCCATCCTTCAACCAACTCAGTTCTCTTCTTTCACGTTGATGATATTATTCTTGTTGGTTCTGGCAACAATTTCTTAACTAACTTTCTCAAACGATTTCCAAACTCTAGTCATCACGAACCCAACACCATATTGGGAATGAAATTTGAAAGACATAACAACTCAATCTTGCTATCACAACCTAAGCACATCAAACATGGACTCAAAGAATTGAAAATGACGGACTGCAAACCTTCCTCCATCCCCCTCACTGTCAACACTAATCTCTCCCCAGCGTCCAATGAAGAACACCAAGAGTTCCTCTCCCTCAACATCAAATACCAATCAGCTCTGTTCCTGATGAATTACATAGCTTGTTTAACCCAACCCAACCTGAGCTTTGCTGTCTCAAGTCTTGCCAGATTTTGTGAAAAACCCGGAATTCAACACTGAAGAGAAGTCAAGCTTTTCTGGAAGTACGTGAATGCTAAAAAACATCTGAAACTTTCTCTTTCTGTTTGAAATTCCAAAACTCAAATTCAATGCTACAGCAACGCTACGTGGGGGGATGATCTAGAAACCAGAAGATCAAAATTGGGTCATCTATCTCTACTCTTTGTCTCCCTCATTTCCTGGAGAAGTTACCGTCAGAGAAACGTTACTCACTCAACCACCAAAGCTGAACTCAATCCCCTCGTCAACTCATTTCTGGAAGCCATCTGGATGAAAGACTTAGTATCTGAACTCTGGAAGAAAGAAATAGAACCAAGCAAAAACTTTGTTGATAATAAAGGCCTCATTGATAAACTCAAAAAATTTGGGTGTAACTCTAAAACCCGACACATTGAAATCAAAACAAAAGCCATTTGAGAAGAATTTAAACAAGGAAGTCTGGTCATTGACCTCATTCCATCTGAAAAAATGAATGCCAACGGACTTAAAAAAGCCTTGCCGCAAACTCTCTTAGCTAATCTCACCTCTCTTATTAACCCAAAGTTCTCTCTTGTCTCCAGCCCTACCAGACACGGGGGGTGTTGAATATTTTACTGCTCTCTTTTCTCTTCTTTTCTTTTCCTTTTTTATTTCTTCTTTGCCCTTTCCATGTTCTTTGTCTTCTTTCCTTTGAGCTCCTTGCTTCCCAGTGCCCGCTCCCCCGCTTCACCTTCCTCTGTTACTCAGCTGTCACTGTCTTCCCTCACGCGCGTGCTCTCAAATCTTAAACCTAACCTATCTTCATCACCTGGCGTTGATCAAGGGAAGTCCTCACCAAAACTTGACCATCATGAACCAACATCTCAACTTGACCAATCCTCAACCTCAACACGCACCAAGCCTCAAAGTCCCAACCACTACAATCAATCTCTCTCTTCAGCGCCACCTTATTTCCTATTTACTTTTCTCTCTCTCTATATTTCCTTAACTCTTTCCTTCATTCTCACTGGGCATCCTCCTCAAATCCCACTCACTGGTGTCTTCAATCTCAAGTATGTCTGCTACGGCTGGTTTCTTTCTATGTTGCAACCTCCTAATCTGATCCTCAGTCCATTTTTATATCATTCAGCTCAACCCTCAATCATCAATTCTACTGGCAACTCTTCTTCCAATGATCATAACCACCTTCCGCTATCTCTTGAATCTATCCGCTTGATCCCTTTTATTATCATCTTCTCTTTCATTCAATCTCAGAAATTTATCAAGAGAAACATAAAGAATGCTGAATTAAGATGCTTGGTGATGCAAAGGAGGTTAAAAAGATTAAACAAAGACTTGATGTTGAAGAAATCAATGAAAAGATTCCCTCCTCAAAATGGCTGGCTAAATTAGACATGGGTCAAATTATAGCAGACACATGTTCCAAAACTATATGTTTCATTTCATTGGAGTCATGTGATCCTTATACTCCAATGAAAAATTGTGTTACTGATCAATCAGATCCCATGTTAATTTCCTTTTTAAACAATAACCACTGGGTTCTATTACTACTGGAGGGAAAAATGATTCCAACCCTTCCCATTGTAGCAAAATCATGCTCCTTGATTTCTAAAAAAGCCTCTTGCTGGGTTGATCATCTCAAAGATCAACTGCAAATTTATTCTAGATTTTAATAGACTTTGTTTTAATTTCATCATTGGTTTTCTTTTAAATTTTAATTGTAATTCAGCTAACAAGTTCTATTAATATAAATGGTTATCAGATTTTGAACATCATTACGTTGAGTGTTTTGAGTTAAAATCATTATATTGAGTGTTTTCAATGAGAGTTTGATGGTAAGTCAGTTTGAATTGTGTTGAGCTGATTCCATCACAAGCTTAACTTATGTTAAGGTGGGATGGGATCAGCTTAACACAAGTTGAACTTGTTTGTTTTTTGGTGTTTTTACTTTAGTTATGGTCAAAAGACTTGCATTTTTTGGGGCACTATGACTTTAGGGCTGGTAAAAAGACTTCTTTAATTTTTGGGCCCTTTTAATTTAGGGCTAGTCAAGTTTAACTTACTTTAATGCTTGTCAAGTTACTTGTACTTTTTTTTTGGTTTTTTTTCTTTAGGGCTTGTCAAGTTACTTGTCTTTTTTTTTGGTGTTTTTGTCTTAGGGCTGTTAGAATTTGAGTTTATATATATGTGACTTTGACTGGAGTTTGAAGTATCATTGATTGGATTGATTTGATTTATATTATTTTTTTTATTGAAGTATTAAAATAATGGTTAAAATATAACTAGGCTGTGTTCTTTGTAGTGATTGTCAGACTGCCCACACATAACATTTCACTTACCATGTCACTTAAACTGCTTATGCTAATTTTGCCTTATTCATTTTGTACTCAACCACTTGTTGGCCAATGATGTATTTAGTCTATATAAACCATGGTTCTCTCAAGTGGAATTCATCATCTGTTCATTCACCAAATCAACTGGAGTGTCCTTTTCCTCCTGTCCTCAGGTCTGTTATGCTTGACGTTATAAGCTCCTTTTCATTCATTTCTCTTTACCTTTAATTTAACCAGAGCCCAAGCTCTTTTTATTTTTACAAGGGCTTGTCAAGTTACTTGCCTTTTTTTTTTGGTTTGTTTAGTTTAGGGATAGTCCAGTTACTTGTCTTTTTCTTTGGTGTTTTTAGTTTAGGGCTAGTCCAGTTACTTGTGTTTTTTTGGGTCTTTTTACTTGAGGGCTAGTCCATTGGGTAGTACCAGTTTTTTTTATATATTTCTTTATATATTTTGTTTTTTTTTTAACCAAAAAATGAACATTCTTTGATTTTTTGGTTGATTTCTGTTTTTTTGGAAGTTTTATTTAGTTTATGGGCTATGTTAGTACCCTTTCATTCCTTTTTGTTTTGGCTCACCACAGTACTAGTCTGCCCGCGTATGGGATGCCACACGACTACATTTGAGCTGTTTAAAACTCCACACCGCTTGAATGTAGTTGTGTGGAATCCCACACGCAGGCAGACTTGGCTGGGTTGGGCCTGCAACTCTTTGAGCTGTGGAAGGTTGTACATGGCTTGGATTAGACCGTGTGGCGTGCCACAAAGCCCCTTTTGAACTGTTTGAACGGCTCAATGAGCTGTGGATTTGAAATTTCCCTGAAATAAAATAAAATAAAAAAATAAAAATAAAATAAAATAAAATAAAATAAAATAAAAAAACAAAAAAAAATGAAATGAAATGAAATAAAAATAAAATAAAATAAAATAAAATAACCTAAACTAAACTAAACTAAATAAAAGTACAAAAAAAAAACAGAAATCAACCAGAAAATCAAAAAACGTTGATTTTTTGGTTAAAAAGAAATCAATAAATGAAAAATAAAACAAATATGGGTAAGGCTCAAATGAGCCATGTAAACAACTCATTTGAGCTGTGTGGAATGGCTACATGGCTACATCTGAGCCGTGCATAGCCTCACACCATTTGAGTGTGGTTGGACTGTACTCCAAAAGGCACTGGACCGCCGTGTGGGGGCTGCACAACTAAATTCAAGCAGTTTAGATCCCCACACAGCTCAAATGTAGTCGTGTTGCATTCCAAGCGGCCAGCTCAACCACATTCAAGTTGTGTGGGGCTCTACACAGCTTGAATGTAGTTTTTTAGTTGTGTAGCTGTGCAACACGCCTACAATTCCGGTGGCCCAACAAAAAAAACCCAAAGGGTCTAAAATAAACTAAAACAAACTCAATAAAACTACAAAAAAAAACAGAAACAAAACAGAAGGTCAAAAAAGTTTGATTTTTTTGGTTAAAAAAACAAAAAACCATAAGAAATAAAATGAAAATGAAACAAGAAAGAAAAAAAACAAAAAACACTGAAGACAACCAACCGGTTATCTTCAGATTCAAGTAAAAAATTAAACTTCAACTTGACTAGCCCTAAAGAAAAGGGCCAAGAAATAAAAGAATTCTTTTGAAGATCCCTAAAGGAAAAGTTCCAAAACAAATACCAGTTGTTTGACCAGACCTAAATTTAAAACACCAAAAAAAAAACAAGTTCAACTTGTGTTAAGCTGATCCCATCACAAGCTTAAAATAAGTTGAGATTGTGATGGGATCAGCCCAACACAAGTTGAACTGAATAACCATTAAATTCTCATTTAAAAAACTCATCATAATGATTTTGAATCAAAACACTCAATATAATAATTTTCAAAATGTCATAACCCTTTATATTAATAGAATGGGTAATTTTAAATTTACGGCTCATTGAGCCGTGCACAGGGTTGAAAAAAGGCCGTGTGGCACACAACACAGTCCAATTCAAGCCATGTACAACCCTCCATGGCTCAAAAAGTTCTGCAGCCCACTCAGCCCGGTCCGCCACCAGGTGGACTTCCACACGACTATATTCAAGCCATGTGGAGTTGTACACGGCTCAAATTTAGTCGTGTGGCATCCCAAATGGCACTGGACCGCAGTGACCAAAAAACAAAATTAAGAGGAAAAGGAATTAAAGGGTACTAACACAACACATGAACTAAATAAACCTTCCAAAAAAACAGAAATCAACCAAAAAATCAAAGAATTTTCATTTTTTGGTTAAAAAAAAACAAAAAAACAAATAAATAAATCAAAATAAAAAAACTGGTACTATCCAATGGACTAGCCCTAATGCAAAAAGACACAAAAAACACAAGTAACTGGACTAGCCCTAAAGTAAGAACACCAGAAAAAAGACAAGTAACTTGACAAGGCCTAAATTAAAAACACAAAAAAATACAACTAACTTGACAAGCCCTAAGTCAATTTCAACTTGACTAGCCCTAAAGTAAAAGGGCCCAAAAATTGAGAGTCTTTTGAAAAGCCCTAAAGTAAAAGTGCCTAAAAAAATACAAGTTTTTTTGACCAGCCCTAAAGTAAAAGTGCCCAAAAAAATACAAGTCTTGTGACAAGCCCCAAAGTAAAAACACCAAAAAACAAACAAGTTTAACTTGTGTTAAGCTGATTGTAATTCAAGCTTAACATAAGTTTAGCTTGTGTTGGAATCATCCCAAAAAAAGTTGAACTGACTTACCATTAAACTCTCATTAAAAGCACTCAATATAATGATGTTAACTCAAAACACTCAACATCATGATGTTCAAAATTTGATAACCCTTTATATTAATAGAAGTTTACAATTAAAATTTATATGAAACCCAATGATGAAATGAAGTCAAATCCTATAATCTCTATAATCTAGAATACATTTGCAGTTGATCTTTTAGATGATCAACCCAACCAGAGGCTTTTTTAGAAATCAAGGAATGTGGTTTTGCTACAATGAGCAGGGTTGGAATCATTTTTCCCTGAATTACTATTAGAACCCAGTGGTTACTGTTTCAAAATGCAATTAACATTGGATCTGATTGATCAGTAACACCATTTTTCATTGGAGAATAAGTATCACATGACTCCAATGAAATGAAACATATAGGTTTGGAACATGTGTCTGCTATAATTTGACCCATGTCTAATTTAGCCAGCCAATTTGAGGAGGGAATTTTTTCATTGATTTCTTCAACATCAAGTCTTTTTTTAATCATTTTAACCTCCTTTGCACCACCAAGAATTTTAATGTAGCATTCTTTATGTTTCTCTAATTTTTCAATCATTTCCTTGCTAACTTTAAACCAACCATTTTCTTCATAACCAAGAGATTTAGCAATGACTCTGAATCCGCAATTCCCATCTTCAATTGTATCCCAAACCTCACCCAAGAACTTAGGGAACTTCTTGGGTATTTATTTGAGGTATTTCACATTTTGTTCCTATTGTGAAAACTAACTCAGTATTCATTTCTTTAATTGGATCAATGAAATTAATACTCTCCAAAGATGAGTGTCTGGTTGAGCTTTGCTGCATTTTCTCTTCCTCTGAAAAGGATTTTGATTCAAAATTAAGTGATTCCAATTCACTTTCAGTCTCTTCCTCTGAAATATGAAATTAAGATTCAGATTCTGCCCAGTTTGACTAAAAATTCATCTTTAGTTAGTAAATAAGTTCATGCAACCAAAAAAATGAACGTATCCCAAAAGAAAAGACATAAAATCTTTTGTCTTTTCTTTTTTGGAGCCTGTCACGCTTTGAGCTTAAAGGTTGTTTTCCTCCTACTCTGAAATAATCTTTTTCTTCAAGTACCATCTACCTCAGTCCATAAGCGCGACAAAATAGAAGCACAACATTAATGGTGCCCTCCGCTTATCAACTCAGGCTGGCATAATGACCTTCCATTGTTAGGAACTGACTCAGAACCCACTTGCAAATCTTGCAGTCAACTCTAACTTGGTCAACCATCCATTCAGTTCTGGCCTCTTCACCCTGGGTATCAATAACCCTTGGGTTCCCATTTCTGGTCACATGCTATTGCTAGTTTGCACTCACGCTAGTCAAACCATCTCAACTGTATAGTTTGCAAACGGACTAGTCCCTTACCACGCATAAACTACACCTTCATTTTTTAATTGCTTCTGACATCATTCCCTCATGTCTCAATTGTTACATTCCAATACATTTGTCCCCTATTTTCTTGCACTTACGCTAAGACCTTGGAAACAATTCATACTGTCATTTCATTCTGTACTCTGTCCATTTCATTCATTTCCTCAGCGCTGGGACCTGTAGCTGACCATCCATCAGGTTGTATCTAGTCATCTTGGATTACCTTAGAAAGGCTACTCCATTTGCCTGAGGATTGTCTCCTCAGTTAGTTAACTTCATACGTTCTTGCATTTGATAATTCCAGTCATCACATTGGGCTTGGGTTTGGTTTTCTCCCATTGGAACATTCATCCCTCTTTCTGTATGTTGAGTTACTCTACCATGAGCTTGCACTTTTCAGTTAGCCCTTCCTACCTTGCACTTGCCCTTGCACTCATCTTTACCTTTGCGCTCACAATCATCTAAGATTTCCCTATAGTAGCTGGAGTGATTGTGTGACAGTAAATTAACTAACTCAACTCATTTATTGTAGCTTGCCAACCTATAATAGATTTCTTTTATGATGTCACGTACTTGCTCAACTGGGAACGCTTCCCTCACCCCTTAAAATGATGATATCCATTGGGTAGGAAGACCCAGCATTTCTTGGGCCAGACAAACTTTAGATTCTGTCCCTTCTTCTAAATCTCCCTTTGGTTGAAACTCTTGATGATCCCCTTGCTCCCTTGCGGGAGGAAGTGGACCCTCTTGAAGAAATTGAAGACTTCTCCGATGAAAACTTGAATTGTGGTAGATTGCGGGATTGCACTAATACTCCTGAAACCGGTGCTTCAACCTTACTCACAACTCTGATCCAGGCACTTAATCAAACTGCCTTGCAATCTGGTTGGAGTGGTCCTAGTGTTTGCACCCTGGGCATGAATCAGCCTGCTCACTTTACTGGGAACACCCTCATAAGCTTAGATCCTACCTGAAGTCCTGCAAAATAATCTTCTCAAATGATCCTCACAACTTCCCTACTGATAGACTTAGAGTTATGTATGCATCTTCCTTCCTTCTTTGAAGAGCCTTGCAGTTGTTCAAACCTTACCTTGAACTATTGGATAATAATAGCCCCACTTGTATTCTCAACAATTGGGAAAAGTTCAAGAAACAGCTGTTCACCCTGTTTGGCAATCATAATGTATTTTGAAACGCCAAATACAAACTCAATAATCTATTCATGAAGGAAAATAGTAGAGCTTCCGTTTATATTTCCAAATTTTTGAACTTTGCAGTCTTGCATCCAATGGAAGAAATCAGCCCTTTTAATTCATTTTTGAAAAGTTTTACTGGCATGCCTAATCAAACTACTTGCAGTTGGGGGACATAAGACAACCTCCCTTCAACAGTTAATTGACCGGTTGATTGAGCTTGATAATGGTTATCACAACTGATAAGTTGAGCAGGAGGAAACTGAATTGTTACTTGCAAAGACCAATGAACCAATGCACCTTTGAATTTGGCAACTGCGAGACAAAGGATAAGGAAAGAAAGAGATGGAGAAAAGAATAAAGAAGGAAAAAGATCTGGAACAGCAGGAGAACAAGCAAGGATGAGAAGAAGGAAGTCGAGGGACAATGAGAACGGTAGACAGATATCTCACATCTGATCAGCCTGAGTGATCTGAGAATGACGTCAAGAGTGATGTTGAAGGGATTTATAATTGGGGCTGAGCAAGGATTGATTGAGGAAGATTGGGATGGATGAGCGGAGGAATGGAAGGTAATCGGGAAGTTGAGGTGAATGGAATGGCGGGGAGTGATAGGATCGAGGGTTGGATGAGAAGCAAGAGATTGAATTTGAAGATTCGGAAAGGAGAGAGTTTTGAGGTGAGAGAGGGTGAGTTGTCAACAAGGATGGACAAAAGGAAATCTGAGATGAGGAAGAAGTTGGGTTGGAGCCAGGTTGGAATTGGGGGACGGGTGAGTTGAGGATTGAAATTCAAGTCAAGGGAGAGCCGGGTAGTTTGACTCTCTCTCCATTTGAGGATTCCGCACCGGTGTAAGTTGAGATGTCGCGGTGTCAGAGGGAAGTGGGAGAGGAGAGTGGATGAAAAGTGAGAGGGTGAAAACAGCAATAATAGGGAGATGAAAACACGCCGCCGTGATCAGATGTGAGAGGATAGGGTAGCGGAGGTGAGATTGATTACAGAGGATCTTAGGGCTGCCTTGGTGAGGGAGTTGGAAAGCATTTTGCCTGAAGGGATGAGATGGGTGATCAGCGAGTGATTGTTTTGCTGTTCTTGCAGCCATTTGATCTGCGTATCAACGTGCTTCAGAGCGCCGTGGTGGGATTCTTGATTAACCAAGTCATTCAAGGCCTTGTTGTCAATGAACGAGCAGTAGGTATGATTAATGAAGGGATTCATTTTGCGGAGAAGTTGAGACAACCAGATCTTTTCTTGCATTGCGAGGACAAGCGCTTTGAGCTTGCCTTTGTTGGATGACAGGGAGACCGTTCCTTGAAGCTTTCTGTGCCACAAGAATGGAAAGCCATAGAGCATGATCAGGTATCCAGTGTGACTTTGACACAATTCAGGATCATTTCCACCGTCGGAATCGCTAAAGACTTCTATATCATAATTAAAGGAGTTATTTTGAAGGCGCAAGGCCAAGTCTTTGGTGGTGTTGAGATAACGCCAGGCATGTTTTGATTCTAGCCAATGTTGGGTGCTGGGTTTGTTATTGAAGCGGGAGAGGTTGGAGACAGCGTAGGAGAGATTGGGTCGGGTTCGACTGGCGATGAAATTGAGGAATCCAGTGGAGGATCAAAAGTTGATGTGAAATTTGTGAAATTCCTTGTGCTCATTGTCAGAGGCGCTGAAGAATTTGATGTTTGGAGTGAAAGGGGTGCTGATCTGTTTGCAGTCAGTGAGACCAAGTTCTCTGAGCGCGGTCTCAATGTGATTGGTCTGAAGTAGTCCGTATCCGTCCTTGGTTTCAACCAACTTATTTCCAAGGATCTTGCAAAGCGGTCCATCCTGCAAAATTTTGAACGCAGTCTTGAGACTGTCTCAAAATTTGATGGAATTTCCAACAATCATGAGGTTGTCAACATAAACAAACACATAGAGCTGTCTCATTGTGCTGATGTATAGAAACGGATTGGCGCTGAAAGTGATGAAGCCCTCGCTCAGGAGCCAGGACTTGAGGGTTTTGTACCAACTTTTTGGGGCCTGCTTTAGTCCATAAAGCGCTTTCTTAAGTTTGAGGTAAGGAAAGGGGGAGTCGTAACCGAGAGGGGTTGTAATAAAGATGTCTTTGTTGAGCGGTGTAAGACTCCAAACGGTGCTAAGCCGTGGCAGTTCTGTGGAGGGGAAAGGTGCTGTTTAGGCTGCCCTCCTAGGAGTTACAATAATATTTAAATGTAACCGGAATCAAGGTCCAGAACCTTATGGATGAGAAATCAAAGTAAGGGAAGAGGATAAGAGTTGTCGGTAGCAACGGAAACAACACTATCTGAGGCAAGATGGTGCAGGTAAAGACTTGAACAAATAAGTCAAGGTTTGTTCAGAGTTCAATAGAACAAGGCAGTTGTAAGTAACAACAACCACAAGCTAATAACTCTGGTCGTCAGCAGCTGATTAGGAAAGATCAACTCAATCCCAACCAACCTCCAGGTTCTCAATGAACCTGCCCAACTCTCCGCAATCAAGCGCTTGAAGGGTACCAGATAACTGTGGGAGGCTGAACAAAACAAAAGCAATTTGTTTATGAAGCTCTAGAAGCAAATCAATAACAAATTTGAGCAAGAATATCCCAACACTTCTCAAGGAACTCGAGAATAGCGTGGCGAAATTCAACCTCAAAGAAGAATGGAGGTATAACACTCCAGGTTTTAAGCTTAATAAAACCTCTTCAATCAAAGGTGATTGGCTCCAGAAAGATGATCAAGGAGAGATCAATACCAGTATGGTCGGAAAAAGGGATCAGAGTGGTATAACACACTCAAGAATTCAGGCAGACAGGAATTCTTCTTCAACCAGCAAGGCTATTGGTTGGTGATAAGGATCAAGGTCACAAAGGACAGAGTTTGAGTATGGAGGCTCAAAGGATCAAGGGGCAATCATAGATATACCCGGATAATTTGCTCAGATAAGTGGGGAAGGATGCCCACGGATAAATTGCTTATGATGATGGTCTCATTGGATGGATTGGATTCTCTGATGCTCTGATGCTGGGCCAAAAGGCAGGGGAGAGCCCCTCCTTTTATAGACATGAGGCCCTGTATACTATGTACAAGAGAGATTTACAAATAGGTGCGGAAAAAAATGAAAAATGAAAAAAAAAAATTACATGAGAGGAAAAAGAGATGTCGCCCGCGTTGAGAATGACCGCGGGCAACCAGATGGACACCTGCGACAGCGGTCGCGGGTGTCAACAACGGTTTTCGTCGCCCGATTGGCGGCGACAACGGGGTGAAAGTTCCGACGGCCGCTCGCGGTCGCTCACAGTCGTTGGTTGGATCGGATGATGGGCGAGGAGGAGGTAGAGTGGATTGGTTGTTGAAGAGGGAGGATAATGACTGCCACTAGTGGCTGATGGAATGGTGGGGGGGATGATCAATTGAGTTGAGTAACTCAATTTTGGTTTTGGTTTGGGATTTTCAATTGGTGATCACCCTTGGTCGATCCTGAGAGCATTGGGAAGATTGATGGCAAGGAGGGCTTGAGTTGAGGGTCGGGTTGGAGATGAAACCAAAGGAGATGGATCGACGGATATTGTTTTGGGAGGATTTTGAGGACAATGGACCCTTCAAGATTGTGAGCCGGTAGGATTGAATTGGAGGAGGAGGAGGATGAGGAGGGATGATTGGAGGATGATAGGAGGACGTGGAGGAGATGGACCTGGAGGAGGAGGCACCGGGGATTGAGATTGAGGAAGGGTCGTCGGGAGTGATGGAGAGGGAATTGGTGGTGGATGGGATTGTCAAAAGTGGTTTGACGATCGCTCGCGTCGCCAAAAGTCGAGGCCGCGAGCGCGACAAGTGGGAGTTGAACATAGGAAGAGGGGAGCGAAGCGGAGAGACAGGCAAGAGGCCTGTCCTAGACCGCTAGGACAGGGAGGAGTTGAGAGATGGGGGGAAATGAAGGTAACCATAGGGGTACAACTGAAATCCGATTTTTTTTTTGTGGTGTCCTGGATTGGTCACCACATCTCTCCCCAACTTACAGACTGTCCCTAGTCTGCATCTAAAATTTGAAGGGATTAAAAAAAGCAGGGAACAAAGAAATTGAAGCAAAGATTGGCCATTTCTTGATTTTGAGAGAAACTGAGGAGTTGAAGAAAATATCTTGATTTTTCCAAATGAGCCCTAGAAGCGGCAGGAATAGAACAAGGAGAGCGTCCCAGGTGCTCACATATGTGGCATACAGTAGAGTTTTACAACAAAAATGCAGCAAATGACCCTGGTGGTGCATAATTGGGAGGACTTACTTCTGAGATAAGTTGCCCCCACGACAATGAAACTTCTTGACATGATCAGCAGAGAACCTTCTGGCCAACCGAGTACCATCCAGCTCCTCCAAAACATAAGATCCACCCCTAACTTGATGAATCACTCGATAAGGGCCATTCCAACAATTAGAGAAAAGCTTGCCCCACTGGGTCTCCAAAGATCGATTATAAGCTAAAACTAGGTCACCAGGGTTCAAGGGCTCCCTGATTCGATTAGATTGCTTGTCCTCCCAATACTGGACGGATTTTGCTCTGGAATCCATCATATTTTGATAAGCTCCATCACGAACGTCTTCACTTTGCTCAAGTTGCTTGGATCTAGCAACTAACAGATCAGTAGTTGAGGACACCTCTTCCCAAGAGACACCCAAGAAAGATTCCATTTCCAGATCCAAAGGAAGGACTGCTCTTTGACCAAAGATGATTTCATATGGTGAGTAGCCAGTAGTCCTTTTGGTTGAGATTCAATCAGAGAAGAGAAAAAGAGGAAGGAATTTGCGACGATTCTTGCCACTTTCACCAGCCAGTTTAACAAGTGCAGCCTTCAAAGGGGCATGGCCTCGTTCCACCATGCCTTGGCCTTCAGGATAATAAGGAGTAGTAACTCTATGTTGTCCAGGAAGGGATTGGATCATTTCAGCAAGCTTTCCCCCAAATTCAGAGCCACCATCAGTAGAGTAAGATCAAGCCAGGCCATAACGCATTGTCCAGGTCTCGTAGAGGAAAGCTGCCACTGATTCAGAGCTAAGGTTCTTAAGAAATTTTGCTTCAACCCATCTGGAAAAATCATCTCTAGCCACAATGAGGTACTTAGCACCACCTGCCTTAATATGAACCACATCCATAGCAATCCTTCCAAAGACAGTGGACTCCCCAGTAGGATAACGAATTTCGGCTGGGCACCTAAGATCACGTTTTTGACAAACTTCACAACTCTTGCACCATTGGGAGACGGATTTCTTCAAAGATGGCCACCAGAATTGTTTGGATAATCGCAATAAGTTTTGGTTTCCCCACAATGACCAAGGCCTTCATGGAGACTTTCAAGGATAGAATCTTGTTTAGAGGGAATAGTAACAACAATAAGAGCACAAGGATTGCCTCTCTTCATAAGTCTAGAGCCTTGAACAAAAAAATTAGAAGACTTTCGTTTAAGAGATCGAGATTCTTTAGCAGAGAGATCAGGAGGTTTTTGAAGAGTTGAAAGGTACTGCTCTAATTTAAACCAGAAGCCTTGTTGAAAGCCAGAATAATTTTGAGAAGAAAAAGAGAAAATAGGTCGAATTAAAGGTTCCTCTTCATTGAAATTGGTTCCAACATCAGATTTGTTGTCACCAAGAGGTTGTTGAGATAAACCGTCAGGCATGGTGAAAGATTTTCCCGGCCTGTGAAAAATATCAAAAGAGAAAAGCTGGATAAAGGCCACCCAACGAGTCATAGGAGCATTGGGAAGACTGGGAGCATTGATCATTTCAATGATGGATTGAGCATCAACTTGCAATTTGAAATGTTGGCCCCAGAGAACAGTTTGAAGTTTCTTCATCATTCGAGCCACACCACAAAGTTCCAGTTTGGGCTGGGAGTATCTAGATTCTACATCTGAAAACAACAAAGATTAATAAAGAGCAGGACGGTCCCAATCATTCTCATCTTCCTGAGTAAGGACGGCCCCAACAGATTGATAACTAGAATTGACAGCCAGCTTGATCTTGCCAGCTCCAGGTCCATAAGAGATCTTTTTCAAAACTATGTCTTTACCAACTATCCTTTTGAGTAGCTGGAAAGCACATTCACAATCTTGGGTCAAAATCCATTCAGCATCTTTTCTGGTTAGACGACGCAAGGGTTCACAGATTTTGGATAAAGATGGGATAAAGATTCTAACATAAGTGACAACACCTAGAAAGCCCCTAACTTCAGTTAGATTGATTGGGGTAGGCCAAGAGATGATTTTGTTGACTTTGGCTGGTGCCATCCTTCTTCCTTCCCTGCAGACCACATGACCAACAATTTCCAGAGCAGGGACACAAGCCGCCAGTTTGGATCCAGAGACAGTAAGGCCAGATTCCTTGATTCGAAACAGAATCCTCTCCAAGGTAGTAGCATATTCCCAGATAAAACAACAAATTCCTGAATGCCAATGTAAGAGCTCATTATCATAGTTAGATACTGGACCTTTAATTCCGCCATTGTCAATAAAGATACCAGCATGATCAGGGATTTCATCCTGGAGGATCCACATCATCTGAGCCTGATAGACTGCAACCAAGTTGGTGGCTCCTTGAGGAAATCGAGTAAGTTGAAATCGACCAAGAGGAGTATCAAAAGTAGTGAGAGGACGAGAAATAGGATGTAAGGATTGTTTGTCATAGCCACCCATAATATCCCCTAGACCATAGCAAGCTCTTCCCGCAAAGGATTCAACAAATTCTTCAGTAGCAGGAGGGATACCAGAGTCTTTAATAGTAACTTTATTAAGAGGTTGAAGATCATGAACTATTCTAAGTTTACCATTACTCTTGAGGACACAGAAGACGGGGCTGGAGTAACTAGAAGTTGACTTTTCATACAGGCCAGTTCAAACTCGTTCCCGGACCAACTTGATGAATTCGTCAACTTTAGCAGCAGGGATAGGGATATTTTTCTTTTGCCAAGGATCATGTTCAACTACAGGGATGATATAAGGGAGGCCATAGGATTCCCGCAAGAGACCTCTCTCTTCTTCACAGAGAGCAATAGATTTTTCTCTTAGAGATAAGACATTTTTGATTAAATTTAACTCATCAGGAAGAAGCCATCCATCTGGACCAAAGTTGACCACCTTCAGACGTTCTTCAGTGACCCGTCCATTAGGCACAAAGGGACCAGTAAGAGATTGAGGAAGACCACAGTAAGGATCGCGAGATAGAGGAGGACGCATAAGGGAAGGATTGAGGTTGAGAGGCATAGGCTGGTTGACTGGTTGGATCTTCTTAGCAACTGGTTTATACTTAGTTGCAAAAGAGAGAAGTTCTTGTTTCCTCCAAGAGTTGACCAGAGAGACTTGATTACAAAAGCTGAGTCCAAGTTCCAACATCTTCCAAGTCCAATGTTCTGCAATATCCCTGAAGGGTGCCTTTTCCATAAAAGGAGAACCAGTAGATAATACGTTGCTCACATGTGTGGCACAAGGTAGGGTTTCGAAAATGATGGTAAAAGATTGCCCCGGCAGTGCACAATTGGGAGGACTTACTTGTACCCCAAATTGCCTCCACTGAAGCCCATATTCCTTCATACCAAAATCACCAAAAACGGAATTGCAGTTGGGATCTAGTTTAGACTCATTGCGGAGATTTGAACCGGAACTGAGAGAAGATTGATCAGACTCAAAGGTAGAAGGAAAAGAAGACACAACAGATCCAGAGAGAAAAGGAGATGGAGAAGAAATATTTTTGGATTTTTCTATTTTGATATGTTTTTGTTTTTTAATATTCTTGAGATCAGAAGAGAATGATGAAAGGAATGAAAAATAAGCCTGAGGGATGGGAGTTGACCCTTGAGTTGCAGTCTGAGGCTGAAAAGAACTACAACCATTAGTAGGATCAACTATTCCCCTAAAAAATGAGAGGAACTAGAGTTATCCTTCTGCTTCCCCTTAAAAGATGATTTGGAAGAATGACCAGGAAAATCTCTTTCCCAACGACCAGAATCCAAAGAGCAAAGAGGAACTTCAATTTTCCTGCCATCAGCATCAGGGAGAAGAATTCTCTCCCAAACTTGATCAGAAAACATCAGGGTTGCACCAAAGTCCATTAAGAAGGGTTGTCTCAAGATCATAGGACTGTCCAAACAAGTGATCCAAAAGTGGCAAGTTCCAACAATATTTTGACCAATCCTGACCGGTACATCTTCAGCAATACCAACCAGTTCACAAGCTTGATTTCCTATCCCATACACTGCAGAGTTGAAGCTGACCCTAGGACTAAGTTTGAGCTTGCAGGCCTTAGCATCCGAGATTAAGTTAAGCTGAGATCCAGAATCCACAAGAGGAGAAACAGTTTTAGCTGAGTCACCAAGATAACAAGGAAGAAAGCCAAGGGGACAGGAATAAAGGTTGGATTCTATAGAAGGACTGGTTCCACCAGAGTCCTCCATTAAAGTGCCAGAGGAGACTTTGAGTTCTTCAGGGCCAATTTCCACACGTCGACAAGAGACCCATTTCTTCATTCCTTCAGCAACAGATGGAGAGATTGATAGGAGTTCAGCCACAGATAGATCAGGCATTTTGAGATCAGAAATTTTCTTTAATACTCCCTCCACAGCATTGGGGTGATCCTTGGAGATGCCCCTTTCAAATCAAACTTTGGGCTGGGTGGGGGGAGGAAGTTCAGGTGACGCCGAATCTAAGATAGGATTAGAAGGTTGAGGTGAGGGAGAAGGATCAGGGTGATCTGGGAACCTTTCCATGAGTGGTTCCTTTTCCACCTCCATGTCTTCTACATCAGAGGAAGGAGGCTCAAGTGATGATCGACGTTTAACGGGTTTTCGAAGGATTGAAGTTGGCAAGGAAGGAGCCTTATGAGGTTTAGGTTCCTCATGTCGTTTCCTGGCTGGATCAGATTGATAAGTAGTCCCAGCAAGACTAGAGGAAGAAATAGCTGGAGGGTACCAAGGTTGGAGGGTACCACAGGATGATCGAAATTCAAAGGAAGCAAGAGATGCTTTCACAGGAGGTGATGGCTGGTAAGAGGCTACCACATGTCGGATAGGACGAGACAAGTCAAAAGGGATTAGGGCACCATTAGGGAGGAAGTAATTGTTTCCCCTCTGTTCTACCAAATTTTCCTTTAGGTCCTTCTGAAGTTCTTGTCATCGTCCGGTTCCATGGCCTTCCCTATGACAGTAGTAACAGACCAGAGTTGATTTGGGGACAGAAGAAGGAGTGTTAGGCGTAGCTAGCGAGGAAATCTTTTGATCTATTTTGTTCTCAAAGGCTCTAAGTAACTTGGTGATTTCATCTATAGTAGTAGGTTCTCGATTGGAATTAGGATCTGCTTTAGGCCTACGATCTGCCTCCATTTTAATCATAATATCGTTTGACTCTTTAAAAGAAGGAGCATGGACCGGTTCAGTAGTTCTAGGCTTTTCAAAGGTAAGAGAAGTTTGACCTTTCATGACTTTATCCACAGTACTCCTAAGGGTAAGAAAAACAGGGAGCTTGAATCAATTATCCCTGGTGGTAATCATGGATCCAGATTTGACCAGTTCTTCTTTAATCCTTTCCTGCACAGCCGACGAAAAAGATTGGAAGAACTTTGCTCAAATTTCATCCACTGTGTCAATGTGATTGTTTCGGATAAGATAGTTTTGAATGGGATCCCAAGACTTCCTAAAAATCTGATAGTCAGAGGCTGAAGAAATACCACCATTGGAGATCCACTGAGAAACCAGAGCATCCAAATCCTGCAGAGTAAACCTAGCCACATCTATTTTACCCCAGTATGCCAACATAGCCTCCCTGAGAAGCGTCCAGTTGTGGGATTCAAATACCTCGAAAGACTTGATTACCTCCATAACTTCATCAGAGGAGATAAAGAATCGCAACTGATAAGCCATATCAAATTCACTAGCTCCATCCACTTCAGCAGCCATTTCGTAGGAGTCCAAGAATCGCTCGACATTTGTACCGTTGAAGCCTAAGTTCTTGTTCTGAGGTTTGATCTTTACCATCTTAGGTCGGAAAGGGGTGGTTGGAGTAGCGGAAGATGCCATATCGAATAACAGAGTTCCTAGGGGATCCAAAAAGCAGATTTCCAAAGTGGCTCACGAGTGTGGCAAGAGTAGGATTTCGCCAAAAACAACAAGTATCTTGCCCAAGCGGTGCACAAATTGGGAGGACTTACTTCTAGACCAAGCTGCCTCCACGGATCAGATCTAAAAAAAAAGAACAAAAAAAAGAAAGAGAAATCGGATAGGATTTCGGAGTTGATTCTTCAAGTTGGGACTGTAAATCCCAAGTTTGCTGGTTTGATCCCGGCCCGGGGGACCAAATGTAAGACTCCAAACGGTGCTAAGCCGTGGCAGTTCTGTGGAAGGGAAAGGTGCTGTTTAGGCTGCCCTCCTAGGAGTTACAATAATATTTAAATGTAACCGGAATCAAGGTCCAGAACCTTATGGATGAGAAATCAAAGTAAGGGAAGAGGATAAGAGTTGTCGGTAGCAATGGAAACAACACTATCTGAGGCAAGATGGTGCAGGTAAAGACTTGAACAAATAAGTCAAGGTTTTTTCAGAGTTCAATAGAACAAGGCAGTTGTAAGTAACAACGCCCACAAGCTAATAACTCTGGTCTTCAGCAGCTGATTAGGAAAGATCAACTCAATCCCAACCAACCTCCAGGTTCTCAATGAACCTTTCCAACTCTCCGCAATCAAGCGCTTGAAGGGTACCAGATAACTGTGGGAGGCTGAACAAAACAAAAGCAATTTGTTTATGAAGCTCTAGAAGCAAATCAATAACAAATTTGAGCAAGAATATCCCAACACTTCTCAAGGAACTCAAGAATAGCGTGGCAAAATTCAACCTCAAAGAAGAATCGAGGTATAACACTCCAGGTTTTAAGCTTAATAAAACCTCTTCAATCAAACGTGATTGGCTCCAGAAAGATGATCAAGGAGAGATCAAGACCAGTATGGTCGGAAAAAGGGATCAGAGTGGTATAACACACTCAAGAATTCAGGCAGACAGGAATTCTTCTTCAACCAGCAAGGCTATTGGTTGGTGATAAGGATCAAGGTCACAAAGGACAGAGTTTGAGTATGGAGGCTCAAAGGATCAAGGGGCAATAATAGATATACCCGGATAATTTGCTCAGATAAGTGGGGAAGGATGCCCACGGATAAATTGCTTATGATGATGGTCTCATTGGATGGATTGGATTCTCTGATGCTCTGATGCTGGGCCAAAAGGCAGGGGAGAGCCCCTCCTTTTATAGACATGAGGCCCTGTATACTATGTACAAGAGAGATTTACAAATAGGTGCGGAAAAAAATGAAAAATAAAAAAAAAAAAATTACATGAGAGGAAAAAGAGATGTCGCCCGCGTTGAGAATGACCGCGGGCAACCAGATGGACACCCGCGACAGCGGCCGCGGGTGTTGACAACGGTTGTCATCGCCCGATTGGCGGCAACAATGGGGTGAAAGTTCCGACGGCCGCAAGCAGTCGCTCGCGGTTGTTGGTCAGATTGGATGATGGGCGAGGAGGAGGTAGAGTGGATTGGTTGTGGAAGAGGGAGGATAATGACTGCCAATAGTGGCTGATGGACTGGTGGGGGGGATGATTGATTGAGTTGAGTAACTCAATTTCGGTTTTGGTTTGGGATTTTCGATTGGTGATCACCCTTGGTTGATCCTGAGAGCGTTGGGAAGATTGATGGCAAGGAGGGCTCGAGTTGAGGGTTGGGTTGGAGATGAAACCAAAGGAGATGGATTGACGGATATTGTTTTGGGAGGATTTTGAGGACAATGGACCCTTCAAGATTGTGATCCGGTAGGATTGAATCGGAGGAGGAGGAGGATGAGGAGGGATGATCGGAGGATGATAGGAGGACGTGGAGGAGATGGATCTGGAGGAGGAGGCACCGGGGATTGAGATCAAGGAAGGGTTGTCGGGAGTGATGGAGAGGGAATCGGTGGTGGATGGGATCGTCTAAAGTGGTTTGACAATCGCTTGCGTTGCCAAAAGTCAGGGCCGCAAGCGCGACAAGTGGGAGTTGAACATAGGAAGAGGGGAGCGAAGCGGAGAGACAGGAAAGAGGCCTGTCCTAGACCGCTAGGACAGGGAGGAGTTGAGAGATGGGGGGAAATGAAGGTAACCATAGGGGTACAACTGAAATCCGATTTTTTTTTTTTTGTGGTGTCCCGGATTGGTCACCACAGCGGGGCGTGAAGGAAAGCTGATTTTATGTCCATCTGGCAGAGAGTGAGTTTGTGGTGCAAGGCGTAGACCAGAAGCACTCGCAAAGTTGTGATTGATCCGGTAGGGGCATAGGTTTGGCCATAATCAAAGAACTCCACCTGTTTGAATCCTTGAATGCATAAGCGTGATTTGAAAGAGATTCCGGATTCATCAGGGCTGTCCTTGATTCTTTAGACCCAAACCGTTGTCAGGGCATTCTTGCCTTCAGGAAGTGAGTGGCATCCTTCCCACACCTTCATGGTTTCAATACCGGTCAGTTCTGATTTCATAGATTTGATCCAATTTGTGCTCTCTTTGCAATTAGTGGCTTTGTAATAGTTCTTGGGTACGGATTGGACCATGAAGCCATATCCCTGAGGTTTTTGGAGGGTGTTTTGATTGCGCAGAGTTGGTGCAGAAGCCTTGAGAAGGTCTTTGGCTATGGCATCATCTTCTTCCAAATCCAACTTTGATGATTCAGAATTTGAGTCAACATGGGAAGGAGATGGATAATTGAGAGCGAGATCATTCTGAGAGGAGTTTTGAGTGGAAGGAGTTTTGATAGGAGAGGATGAAGAGTCATTATTGGAGTTAGGTAAGGGGATAGGAGATGAGTGGGAGTTTAGGATGTCAGTGAGAAGAGGATCATCAGTAAGAAGGGATTCAAAAGGAGAATCGGAGCTGGGGTATTCATCTGAGGGAGAAGAGGGAAGGGACAGATTTTCAAAGATTTTGACATGTTTGGAACAAACAATGGACTTGGAGGAGGGACAATAGATTCAATACAAGTTGAGGTCTGTGTCAAATCCAGTCAAGATGCCGTCTAAGCCTTTCTCATCCAGTTTGCCAACGGTGTGGGATTGATTCACGACGATGGCCTTGGAGCCAAGGACGCGAATGAGATGGAGTTTGGGGAGAGTTCCGGTCCAGAGTTCATATGCTGAGACTTTGGACTTAAAAGAGGGAAGGAGATTGAGAATGAGACAGGAGCTGATCAAAATTTCATCCCAGAGAAAAGCGGGTATGCTCATGTCAATCATGGCAGTTCGTGCCGCCTTTAGAATGGTTTGGTTTCCTCTTTTGGCCACCGGGTTGTGTTGAGGAGTATAGGGTTTGGAAGTTGAGTGCTTGATGCCGTTTTCAGAGAAGAATGCGGAGAGGCAATGATTGACAAACTCGCCGCCATTGTCTGAATGAAAAATCTTTAGCATTTTTCCTTTCTGGTTGGCATGGAGTCTGATGAAATTTATCACTTCATCCGGTACGTTGTATTTGAGTCTGATTGGGACACAGGTCTTGAATTTTGACCAGTTGTCGGTCAGCAGCAGGAAGTAGCAACATCCGGAGAGCAATGGTGGATTGATTGGTCCACAAACATTGGCGTGAATCTGTTCAAAGGATTCTTGACTGGAGGGTAGGTGGTTTTGAAAGGGTTGTTGATGGATTTTTCCTTTAGCGCAGGAAACACAGTCAATTGGGTTGTATTTAAGATTAGGAAATTCTTTGGAGAGAAGGCGTGTTTTTTCAAGATGGGGATGACAGAAGGGTTTGTGAATAGTGGATAGGGAGATGAACAAGTAGGAAAGAGCAGGAAGATTGAAACCTTCATTGATAAAGAAAAGGTTATCCTCGATGATGCCGGTCATGATTTGAGCGCCGTCAAGGGTGATGGCGAATTGGTTTGGAGACAGAAGGGTCAGAGAGCACCCTTTTTGGATAAGTTGACCAAGTGAAACTAGATTTATGGCAAGATTGGGTACGTAGAGGGAGTTTTGAAGGTGGATGGTGGCAGAGGTTGTCGTTATGACGGCCGTTCCCTTTCCAAGGGAGGAGATTGGTGCACTTGGGTTGCCCATTTGCACTTTGGTTTTGTCGGGGTAGCGGTGAGGAAAGAAGTTTTGATTGTTGAACATGCTGCTTGAGGTGCCAGAGTCCAGCAGTACTCGATTGGGGCTCAAGGTGGGCGAGGAAATCATGGCGAAGATATAGGCAAGATGAGCTGAGGAAGATTTCTGAGGGTTTTGGGAAGTGCTGGATGGAGATGTCAATTCCGGGCCACTTTGTTGATTGCCGTAGTTGGGCCGAAGATGAGGGTAGAGCCACCAACATTTGCTTCAATTGTGGTTGGCCTGTGGATTGTGCCAGGTTGATTGGCACTTGATAACTTTGTTTTTGGTGACCAAAGCTGACGCACTGGATCCGCCTATGATCTTGTTTTTGACTTGATTAAGATGTTGTAGAACCAGATCGGCATCAATTTTGGCCTCTCCGAGTGAGTGGGTAATAGTGGTCTTGAGATGCTCAAGTGCTGGTGGGAACTTGTAGAGAAGCAGGTAGGCGGCTATGTCATTGTCCATTTGTATTCCAATCTTGGCAATTTGAAGAAGACACGATCGAGTGTTGGTGATAAATTTTTCAACTCTCTTGGGGTTGAACTGAAGGTTAAGAAGATTAAAGAAAACTCTAGAACAATTGGCAGTCTGAGACGAGACGTAGTACTCGTTGATCGATTTCCATAACTCAATTACATTGGTCAAATGATGATCCTTGATGCAGTTGATGTAGGTGCAATTGTCCAACTTGGCAAGAATGTATCTGAATATTTCAAGATTCACCTCCGGCAGACACTTATCAGGTTCGGAGGAATTGAGCCAATGAGAAATTCCCTTCAGAGAGAGGATGGTCGTGATCTTGGAATGCCAAAGGGAGAAGTTGGAGTCTCTAAGATTGGGAATGGAGTCCGTCAGGGTCTTCAGTAGGGATTGCGAGTGGTCCATTGGTCTTTGATGATCAAGGGTTTTACTGGCAGTTTCAGACAAGAGAACCTTTTGGCTTTTAACAGTGATAAGTTGAGCAGGAGGAAACTGAATTTTTACTTTCAAAGACCAATGAACCAATGCACCTTTGAATTTGGCAACTGCAAGACGAAGGATAAGGAAAGAAAGAGATGGAGAAAAGAATAAAGAAGGAAAAAGATCTGGAACAGCAGGAGAACAAGCAAGGATGAGAAGAAGGAAGTTGAGGGACGATCAGAACGGTAGACAGATATCTCACATCTGATCAGCCTGAGTGATCTGAGAATGACGTCAAGAGTGATGTTGAAGGGATTTATAATTGGGGCTGAGCAAGGATTGATTGAGGAAGATTGGGATGGATGAGCGGAGGAATGGAAGGTAATTGGGAAGTTGAGGTGAATGGAATGGTGGGGAGTGATAGGATCAAGGGTTGGATGAGAAGCAAGAGATTGAATTTGAAGATTTGGAAAGGAGAGAGTTTTGAGGTGGGAGAGGGTGAGTTGTCGACAAGGATGGACAAAAGGAAATCTGAGATGAGGAAGGAGTTGGGTTGGAGCCAGGTTGGAATCAGGGGACGGGTGAGTTGAGGATTAAACTTCAAGTCGAGGGAGAGCCAGGTAGTTCAACTCTCTCTCCATTTGAGGATTCTGCACCGGTGTAAGTTGAGATGTTGCGGTGTCAGAGGGAAGTGGGAGAGGAGAGTGGATGAAAAGTGAGAGGGTGAAAACAGCAATAATAGGGAGATGACAACAACACCAAGAACCTCTCTCAACAAAACAACCATGGAATGTCAAATTTGACTCCAAAGATGGACAAATCCTCAAAAAAATCTTTGAAGAACCCAAATAAATCCAGAAAAAATCCAACCATGCACTCCAACCCAAAAATAAAATCCATTGCCAAAAATCCAAAGTTCCTGGATAAAGAAACAGGGATGCTCCGGAATGAGGAACAGTCAAGGAGGGAAAAGAATGGGTTATGTA
Source organism: Puccinia polysora (assembly GCA_025617555.3). Classification (NCBI taxonomy): domain Eukaryota; kingdom Fungi; phylum Basidiomycota; class Pucciniomycetes; order Pucciniales; family Pucciniaceae; genus Puccinia; species Puccinia polysora. The sequence continues at coordinate 11,195,460 of CM062629.1, forward strand.
TGTATTGTGGAGGTAAAAATGATTTCAATAGTTGTGCAAAGCGGCTAGCGCGTGAAGAGGCTAAAAAGTCAAAAAATTAGCTTGTAGTTTTCCTGACACTTGCAAGGAAGGCTACACATTAACTAAATTACAGCAAGTCAATCTTTGCACTTGCAAGTCACTAGGTGCTCCAAGTTTGAGATTTGTCCTTTTACATTCCAAAAACTCTCCTTATTGAGTTTTACTCCATTCTGGGGCTAATTTTTCTTTTAGAAGTGAATCTTTTGCCACTTCCAAAAACCTTACATTTTCCAAGATAGATAAGTTTCCTATCTATTTAGTAGGTAGTGCGACTGAGCTGTCTCATTGGGTTTCCAAAAAGGCAAAATGGACCTTTGAATTTTCTGATTTCCCCAGATTTTAATGGGATTTATTTGTCTTGGATATCCCCTGAATGGTTGATACCATTCTAGTCCATGATCTCCTAGTCCACTGGAATCCAGATGTGAATTGGCAAGAAGGAGTAATTAACCTTTGAACCTTGCAACCCCAGGAGACTAACCCTTCTGTCAAACAGGAATTAAACAGCCTACCTGAAACTGTCATTGAGTTGGATGACAATTTTTGGCCAGGAGATTGTCAATATCTTGAACTTCATTCCCAAGTTCCCTCTTCAGATTTGGGAGTTATTGCTTATTTTTCCAACTTACCTCTTCCTTGTTTCTTCGAAGAGAAAGAGGCACCAACCAAATGGTGTATTTTGAGCTTCCTAATCCTCTCGCATCATGCAAGAACTTTGAATCTGGTGCTCAAAAATGACAAGATTGAAGATTTAGAAGTCATTTGAGAGTGTTTAACTTCTGTTTATCATGACTTTTCTGACATCTTTTCAGCTTTAAAGGCAGTAAAATGTCTCCATTCCATTCTTGCAATCATAAGATTTAACTTACTGGCCCGCCACCGGCACCCAGACCAGTCTACTCTCTCTTCAAGCAGGAATCAACCGTGCTTCAAGAATACATTGTGGAAAATTTATTGAAAGGATTCTTCAACCAAGCAACTCAAACACCAATTCACCCGTCTGATTCTTCTTAAAGAAAGATGGTGGACCTTGCCTTTGTGTTGACTATAGGAAACTGAACCAGGTAACCCGGAAGAATGCCTAACCAGTACCGCCTATGTTGTACCTCCTCACTCTCTTTCATGGAGGTGCTTATTTATCAAAGTTAGACCTTTGAGGCGCCTATAACCTAGTTTTCATTGCAAAAGGCCATGATTATTTGACCTCAATGAGTACACAGTTTGGCAGTTATGAGTATACCGTCATGCCCTTTGGCCTCTGCAATGCTCCTTCCACTTTTCAACATTTTGTCAATGACATTTTTTCTGACCTTGTAGAGAAATATCTTGTGGTTTATCTTGAAGATATACTAGTCTACTTGAAAACTATTGAGGATCACATTGCACATGTGCAAGAGGTGCTGCAGCGACTTTGCAAGAATGACCTGTTTTCAAAAGCCTCTAAGTGCAAATTTCATACTCCTTCTCTTCAATTTTTAGGTGACATAGTCTTGCAGCAAGGACTATTGATGGATCCATCCAAAAGCCAACGCATATTGGACTGGCCCCCACCTCCCTCTGTTAAAGCCCTTCAAGTTTTCCTTGGTTTCAGTAATTTTTACAGGAGGTTTATTGAGAATTATGCCAAGAAAACCGTAAACCTCACTCACCTTCTTCAAAAATAAACTCATTTTTTTTCACAGAACAAGCTGCTTTGGATTTTGAAGCTCTGAAGAAAGCTTTTACCACTGCTAAAATATTTTCTCACTTTAACAAGCTAGCTCACACTATTGTCAAAATGGATGCAAGAAAATATGCAATTGCAGGAGTAATCTTGCAGTTTTCCTCCTCTTATTCTCTTTTTCATCATGTAGCTTTCAAGTCTTGCAAATTGCTTGCTGAAGTGCTTAACTATGAGATTCATTACAAGGGCTTCTTGAAATTTTTTTTGCTTGAAAAAATGGGGTTCATATTGTTTGAGCCTTATGGAACCTTTTGAGGTCTTAAATGATCACAATTATTTGAAATATTTCATGACCTCAAAAGTCCTTACATGCAGACAGGCACGTTGGGCCAAATACCTCTCCAAGTTCAACTTTACAATCACGTACCATCCTGGGAAACAAGCTGTAGTCCCTGATTCTTTTTCACATTGGGACAACGTTTACCCAGGAGGGGAGAGCACCATTGCCAACTACAATCCTGAAAACCTTCTGACACTTTTCTCAACCCAGTCTGCCAAACTCAGTTTAATCATCACTCACCTTCAAGATCTTGCTTCCAAAATACAACAAGCTCAACTTGACAAACTTAAGTGTAGGAAACTTTACAAGAATGCAAACTCATTAGATAGTGATTATAGTATTGACAAAAATGATTATTTAGTTTATAAAAATTTTATAGTAGTACCAGATAATCCTTGCATTAAGTTAGATATCTTTGAGTCAAGGCATGATTCCCTGCTTGCTGTTCATTATTGGCAGGATAAAACCTACCAATTGATTGCACAAGACTTTTATTGTCCTGGCATGACCAATGAAGTCAAAGACTATGTTAAAACGTGCTACAATTGCAATTGGAACAAGTCCTGAAAACACCAGAAGTATGGGCTGCTTCAGCCACTTCCAATTCCACCAATTCCTTGGCACTTGCTTTCTATGCATTTCATCTTGCAATTACCTATTTATAGTAGTTATGATGCTATTTTAGTAGTATTAGATCCCTTCTCAAAGATAAATTTATTTCTTTGCAGTAATGTGAGGGCCTCTTCTGAAGACTTAGCTAATTTATTTATAGAATATGTATTCTCAAAACATGGTCTCCCTGATAATATAATTAGTCATTGTGGATCTTTGTTTGTCTCTAGCTTCTGGACTTGCTGTGTCAAAATTTGAAGATCACTCGCAATCTATCAAGTGCTTACCACCCAGAAATGGATAGGCAAACCAAGCGGATAAATTAGATTCTCAAACAGTATCTTCAAATGTACGTCTCCTACAAACAGGACAACTGGTCAAAATGGCTCCCATTAGCTGAATTTGCCTACAACAACTCCACTCATTCCTCCACCAAACAGTTGCCCTTCCAGACTCTTTATGGAAGAAACCCAACTTTCTCTTCTGTTCACGTAGCACCTTCTCAACCTGCTACCAATTACCTCAATCACATTCAATCCCTTCAATAGCAACTTTTAGCCAACCTTGAAGCATCAAACCAGGGCTAAAAGGAACAACCAGATTGACTTTGCACTTTGGCCCCAACCTTTGCAGTAGGAGATTGGGTATGGCTCAATGCTTGCAATATTTGCAGTACTCCCCCAACTTTTAAACTCTCTGCAAGAAAGCTTGGACCCTTCAAAGTCAAATCAATAGTCTCCCCTAACGCCTTTTAATTTACCTTACCTGAAAAATGGAAAGGTATCCACCCAGTCTTTCATGTTTCTCTCCTAGAGCCAGCTTGAGTCCTATACCTGGGCAAGACTCATCCCCTCCTGAACTAGTCCAAGTCCACAATCAGCTAGAGTGGGAAGTAAGCCATATTCTGGATTCCAGGTTATGCAAAGGAAAGCTTCAATACCTTGTCAACTGGACTGGCTTCCAGTCCAATGAAGATTGCACCTTGTGGGAACCAGCCCATCACCTTTGCAACTATCCCAATTTTGATTCAAGACTTCCATGCATGTTACCCTTGCAAACCTTGCCAATTGTAGCTCCCATTCCATTCCATTACTTCCATCCCATTCCACACTTCCATCCCGTTCCTTCCCATTAATCTCATCCCATTTCCTCACTTCATTTCCTTTTTTCTTTCTCTTAACAATCCAATTTTTTCTTTTCACAAATTTTATCCTTTTTTATTCCAAAATCAAAATCCTATTTTTTCCTAAAACAAACAAAAAATAATAATAATAATAATAATATAATGTAATAAAATAATAAAAATAAAATTATACATTTCTAAAGATTATTCTTGATTTCTCTTTCCGCTTCCTCCCAATTCTCATTCAATTCCTCTACCATTGACCTAAATTCTTCCAAGTCTTTGTCATCCACCAAAGAAGACAATCTTTTCAAGATCATCACTTGTGTCACTAGATGTCTCTCAAAGATTTCCTTGCAATTTTCAGTACAAACCCTCTTTGGTTGGGTATTCCATCCACCTTCTTCCATGAGTTCCTTGTGAGCTCTCTTCCTTTGGCCCCTTGAAGAACCTTCTCCAAGATTGCCAGTCAATCCCCTTGCATTGGTTTCAATTGGCCCTTCAACTCGCACATGGCTCCCCTCATTTTGGCCTTCCATCTCATTTCTTTCCATTCCACCCCGTTCCTCCTGTTAGATTAAAGGAACAGGCACTGATTGTGTGCCTTTAATCTTCCCTCAAAACTCTCACGTTGTGTGTTAACTACCCGCGTGCTGTTGGGATATTTTATTTATTCTATTTAATTTTATTTCTATTTCTTTCATCCTGGCCGCGCTCTTGGCCGCGCTAAACAGGCTACTCTGGTGCACATACTCCAGATGAGCGCTCCATCACCACTTTATCAACTGGCCCCGGCTCAGATCCTAGATGACTCTTCTCTTGTACGACTCCTCCGTCGTACCATCAACATCCTGAGATCTGAGCCCGGTAAGCCCTTACTCATTCATCTTGTCCTTATCTTTTCTTTCACTCTATTTCCATTACTCATTCGTCGACATAATCTCCTACAGTTATTGTCCTCCACTTTCTGATCTGGCACTACTCATCTGCTTCAGTCTACGGACTCTACTGGCTTTGAGCCTTTCTCTAAAGGTGTGACATGCCTTCTTGTTTTCTTCATCTTCTTTCATTTTCTTATTCATTTACTGAAATCAATCCTTTCTCTAAAGTCAAACATCAACACCTCCACCTCCTTTTCATTCCACTGATTCCTTCTATTCCATTTCCTTCTTCCTCATTTTCCTCCCTTTGCTCTGGTTCCACCTCCCCTTCAGCCATTCCTTCTTCCCTTGCCTCTTTGATTGTCTGCGTTTCTTTGGCTTGCACTTCAGTTTGCACCTTTCTTTGCACTTCCAACCCAATTGATCCAGTATATGGCGGTGGCAGGAGAGGTGTATTGGTGGTTTATTGTCAGAATTGTGGCAGTACTACATCAATCAGGATTATATTAGTTCCATTTCTCTTTTCTTTGTTTTTCTACTTATTGTTAGTCTCTAAGCCTTGACTCAACAGTGTTCCAAATACCTAAGAGCTCAATCTCCGGCACTGGCGTTATATGATAATTGACTCGCGGCGCGGGACCTTTGACTTGCACATCCCATCCGGATGCTTCTGGGACATCTACGACCAGCTTGCTACTTATAGGGAATGTACATGCAACCTTGCGCAAGCAACATTGTTTGAAATTGCCTCAAATACCTTGCGTGGCTTTACTAGGGACACATTGCTTGTTTAGTCAAATGCAGTTTTTGCAACGTCAGAATGATGATAATGACATAATTAATTATGAATCTATTTAAAGAAAAGAAGTAATGATTAATGGTTATACAGTAATTGTAACAACTTTTGAATCAATGGGAAAACTGTCTAAACAGTTGCAGGAGCTTGCGTCTTCATACCCAGGAAACTTTTACGCTTTGAGCTTAAGAGTTATTGTCCTCCTACTTTGACATATTGTTCTTCTTCAAGTACCATCTACCTCAGTATATAAGCGTGACAAAGTAGAAGCACAACATGAATGGTGCCTTCAGCTTAACAACTCTGGCTTGCATAACAACCTTCCATTCTTGGAAACTGACTCAGCACCCACTTGCAAACCTTGCGGTCAACTCTACCTTGGTCAAAAATCCATTCAGTTCTGGCCTCTTCACCCTGGGTATCAATAACCCTTGGGTTCCCATTTCTGGTCACATGCTATTGCTAGTTTGCACTCATGCTAGTCAAACCATCTCAACTGTATAGTTTGCAAATGGACTAGTCCCTTACCCTGCATAAACTACACCTTCATATTTGCATTGCTTCTGATGTCATTCCCTCATGTCTAAATTGTTACATTCCAATACAATTGTCCCCCAATTCATACTGTTGTTTAATTTTTTACTTTGTCCATGTCATTCATTGCCTCACCACTCAGAACTGTAGTTGACCATCCATCAGGTTGTATCTAGTCATCTTGGATTACCTTATGAAGGCTACTCTGTTCGCCTGAGGATTTTCTCCTCAGTTAGTTAATTTCATATGTTCTTGCATTTGCTAAATCCAGTCATCACATCGGGCTTGGGTTTGGTTTCTTCCCATTGGAACATTCATCTCTCTGACTGTGTGTTAAGTTACTCCACCATAATTTTGCACTTTGCAGTTATCCCTTGCTACCTTGCACTTGCCCTTGCACTCACCTTTCCCTTTGCGCTCACAATCATCTAAGATTTCCCTATAGTAAATGGGGTGTTCCTGTGACAGAGCCCTTCTAGTCCTTTTTTCCCACTTGCGTTGTTTTTCAACAAGCTCAAACCAAGATGGTTCTTCCCGTGTTCCTGTGAATTTTTTCCTGCCCCTACTTGATTGTAAGGTTTTAGGTTCAATTCTTGGCTTCAATCAATATTTTGTAATCTTCTGAATGATATACTTCAATAGTTGCCTTTGCTCATGATCTGGAGATTCAAAGATAATTGCATTCACTATTTCACATAACTGAGTAATGCTTAGCATTTCATTAAAATTGCACTTGAAAAATTTAAAAGGATCAATCATTAGTGAATTAGGAACAATTAATCAAAAATTATTAATCACATAGTGATTTGAACAATCCAACTTGAACAATCAAATTTAAGCCAACTTACAGAACTAGAACTGAAAGGGTCATAGTCCAACCTCCACTGAGGATGAACATCTTTGGGTACCACGGATCCTCTAAATGCTCGACAGTCACCTATTTGGTTGAAACAGGGAAAATCCATTGTCTTGGAATATGACTTGGTGCACACTTTGCCATCATGATCATTTTTGAACTTCTTCATTTTTTCCTTAACAAGATTGGTTGCCTCTAAAGAAAACTTTTAACCCAATGGTAACAGTTCAGGAGGAAGAACTGTTGCTAACTTAATTGGAGAGTTATAAATTGATGCATGAACCAATTTAATTTTATTTTAAACTTTTACTTCAAGGCTTTTCCAAACATCCAATAGGCTTTCTGAAGAGTTAGCAAGGATTTGTTTGAGAGTTGCATGGGACCCTTCAACCCAAGATGTTGTTTTGTTTCCAAAATCTGGGTTTATACAAGTCCACGCTGTTACAAACGTCTCTTTGATATGGAAAATGTTCTTTTCCATATACCCAAGTACATCCTCATAGTCTTTCATCAAACAATCTAGAGGCAAAAGGTCAGAACCCAAAACTAGGAAGAATAAGAAGAAGTGATTTGGACCTACTTTGAGTTCCACATCATTGACCTCTGCCTCCTTCTTGGTCTTTGAGGCCCCATAATTTGCCCACAGAGTCATAAAGCTTTTCCATCCTTCAAACTCATCAACAAAGCGCACTTTACATTTTGCTAGATGTTTTTAGACAAGTGCCAAGTGAAAAATTGTCTTGATGGCTCAGGGAAACTAGATTGAATAGCACTAATGGGAGCTTTTTCATGGTCCATCACAAAGACTTTTAGAAGTCTCTCAGGATCATAAGTCAAATCCTTTAATGCATTTACAGACAATTTGTAGAACTCAAACTTTTCTTTTGTTATAAAAACAAGAGCTTTTGTGAAATGTTTACGTTTGGCTGTCATTCCTAAAACATGCAATAGTGGGGTTTTGTACTTATTTGTCTTATAAGGACAATCCAACATAGGAATATGATGGAATTGTTTTGAAAGCTTTACTACCTCTGGATAAGCTAAGTACAGGGCCTCCAAGTGACTCTCTCCACTGAACTTTGACCGTTGAATCCAACTTTTTTCTTCAAGCTGTTCATATAGTACCTCCATAACACTTTTTCCCTTTAGTTCTGCAAGCATGACCTTCAGCTTAATGTTATAGATTTTTTGGTGATCAACATAATACTGCCCATCAATCTTTCTCAATTTTCTCTTCAGTTGTAATGTATTGAGCTCATCATTCATGCCTTGTACCAGATTGTCTAAGGCCATACCCAAGATTCTCCTCAGTTGAGGATGCCCAGAGGGATGTTCAGATGGTTGATGGTTATTTTGGTTTCTTTGTAGGAGAGGCGTCACAAGAGGTCTGCCTTTGTGTGACTTTCATGGATTAAAAAATTCCACCCAACCTTCCTTGTGTGAGTTTGTCTAGACCGTTTGGTAAGAAGATTTCATGAATAGGAACCATGTCTATCACAGGCTAAATCCACATATTGGTTACTCTTTGAGTTGAAAACTGTTAAAGTGTCACCATGCTTCATTTGCCATGTTTTACAATAGTTTTTTGCCTCTTCCCTAGTAGGAAAAGCTCTCAAGGGAGGTGGGTCAAGTGGATCTTCCATAGTTACATAGTTATATTGATGGCATGAAATCCATTGGTTTCAATCATATTAAATACGGTAAAGACCATTAACATAAAATGTTCCTCACCACCAGAGGTCATGTCCATTTTTGAATCATTTTGTTTCTCAATTGTCACCCCTGATGAGGATGCAATTGGGGTCTCCAATTTTTCATTACCCAAATCCTTTTTTTCTATTTCAAAAGCTTTTTTGATGGCACTATCAATGTAGACCTTCCACGCAGCCATGTCAGAAGAAGGATGGCATTCCACTGTTCCCATGCAAAAAAATGCAATGGTATACTTCAGTATTCAATCCAAATTTCAATTGATCAAACAAATTTTTCTCACTTTTGAGTTGATAAAGAATTGTTTGGAGAATTTTATATGATCTATTTGTTCAGTTTTCACTTTTGTTTTAATTTAATTTATCTTTGGGATGGCTAGGTGTGGAACAAAAGTCCCACAAAGTATGCGTTTATCCCAAATTTGGGTTGACAGAACCCAAGTGTGGTCCAGAGGGTGCCCAAAATTCTAAAAAAACTTCTGGGGGGTTGTGCGCCCCTAAACACGGCTCCTACATGACCCCCCGGGGGTCCCACCTGTTTAAAACATCCCTTTGTAGTTTTATTTGGTCCCCCACGTCTCATTTTAGCCGTGTAGGGCCCTACACCACTACCACATGGTTTGAGCTGTGAATTTAAAATCACCCTAATAGAATTTCAATATCAGAATATTAGACAAAACCCAAATGATAAAATTCATTGATAAGCTGGAATAGAACTCAACTTGATCTTTGAGGTGATCAGCCCAACAAGCAGATTTTTTTAAAATCAAGGAATGTGGTTTGAAAAATATGGGCAGGATCAAAATCACATTTCCCTGAAGTCATAGCTGGACCAAATGGTTATTGTTAACAAGGCAAATGAACATAGGATCTGATTTTTCTTTTAAACCCATTTTTTTAGGAGTGAAATTACAACATGAATCCAATGAAATGAAGCATATTGGCCTTCCATAAGTATCAGATATTATTTGACCCATTTGAAACTTTGAAAGCCATTTTGAAGAGGGAATCTTTTCATTGATGTCATTATCATCAATTCTTTGTTCTATCTTTTCAACATATTTACTGCTGCCAAGGATCTTAGAATAGCACCCCTTATTTTTCCTGAATTTTTCAAGAATTTCTTTCCAAACTTTATGTCAGCCTCCTGGATGCCAAGAACCTTGCTATCCTTTAGCTACCAGAGGTGATAGAATAAAAAATAAATGTATTATTTAATAAATGCAGCAAAAATTCATAAAATATTTGGATTAAGCTTATTGCAAGGTTCATTGGTTTGGTTATAGTTTATTGTTATAAATCAATATGAATAAATTGATTATTAAATATTTTTATAGAGGGGCCACAATTACATTGGGGATCTTTAACACCTCTCTCCAGGGATTTCAGTATGAAAACACGTAGTCCTGGTTACTTTGGGCTCTTTAGTTTAAAATATATTTTACCCAAAGATAATATGTATATAAAATACACATTGGAGTGGCAGGGCCTTGTAACCAAGCTGCCAAAACAGAGAAAGGATAATAAAACTCACTGGTATATTATTAAATCCTTTGGGTATCTGTTTGGGACGTGCACTGATGGGTTAAACCTGTATACTGGGGGTATAAGGTTGTTCAGCAGTTTTAATTGATAAAAAAAGAGGTTGAGGACGGATATTATTGATCATACTTAGCCATAAATCACCTACTTATCTCTTATAAGTACTTGATTACCTTGGCACGGTGTCTGGATATAAATATAACTGGTTCTCTGCCCATCAATATCCTCAAAAGAGCTCTTTATTTATAGATTTTTGAGTCCCAATACTATCCTTCTGAGGGGTACAGGGGCTCAAAGGGACAGACACTAAGTCTAGCAGGGTAACCAGTGACAGCCTGTCACGTGTTCTTGGTGCTATAGCATGGGTAGCATTTAATTCCTCAGGGTATGGGAATTATTCTACTTTATAGTAGATATTAGGACGTGTGAATGACACTAATCTTTCCCATTGATGTATTATTTAATTAATTATCCTTAGTAAATGTTCCCAGTAATTTAATAATTATTTGAATAGAAATTTCTACAGACATCCTGATGTCAGGTGAGTTCTCATTATGTATTAAATAACCGGAGTAAATCATGATATTGATTTTACTCCTTATTTTCGAGTTCCAGTTGATTTACTAAAATAATTACTTAAAAATATAAGTCATGGGAATTCATGTAATATTGTTACATCATTAGTTTTCTTAGTATGTCAAAAAGATATTGATTTCTAGGAATTTTCATAAAAGTATATTAAAGTATTTTAATATATTTTTAGAAGTTGTTGTTGTCTTATTTTTGACATTCATGGTACTTTAAATTATATTAAATAAAAAATACGTATAAGGGTTATCTAGGTATTTTTATATGATATTACTTACTTTTAGACTATCTACTATCCACTGAAACATTTATTACATATGTAGAATGTTCCTGTGTGGGTTGTAGCATTTTTACGTGGTACCTAAGCCTCTCAGGCCGCCTGTCACTCTGTCAACCCATAGTCCCGCGGCTGTGTACTTGTCAGAGGCCTGGGGCTGCGTACTTGTCAGAGGCCTGGGGCTGCGTACTTGTCAGAGGCCCGGGGCTGCGTACTTGTCAGAGGCCCGGGGCTGTGTACTTGTCAGAGGCCCGGGGATGCGTACTTGTCAGAGGCCCGGGGCTGCCTACTTGTCAGAGGCCTGGGGCTGTGTACACAACCTTGAAAGAGTGACAGGGCTGTATCTCAGCCGCGCGCGGGTGCATTGGCTGCCGTGGCTGCGTGCGGGAATTGTGACAAAACACATTTCCATCCGTAACTACTAAAATATACACAACACCTCAATTCTGACTGAATTTTAGGTGTGAAACCTATACGTGTCAATCCGTGTGAAATATTTAATGGACCAAAATCTCAATAGTGGAGCTGTGGTATTTTGGTCTTTCTTTCCTTAATTATTTAAAAATATAAGGAGTTGGATTTCAAGGGTGGGGTCAGTGAGTGACCCTACCTAACTTTGGGTGGAGAATCTATCTCTGTAATAATATTTATGTTTTTTCTACTCCTTCTTAGGTTAATTTTATTATTATTATTTTTATGTTATTTTTGTTACTTTTGCAGCTTGCTTTGCAATAGTAGCAAGCTGACACTTTAAACCATCTATCCTCATTTTAACCAATTGATTTAGCTATCACTAGATAACCAAAATTTCAATCACCAACTGGGTCCCAAACCTCACCCAATAACTTATGTAAGTTCTCAGGTATTTGATTGAGGTAAGTTACTTCCTAAAATCAAAAAGTAGTTAGCCAAAAGTCTGGTCTCATTAAAGGAATCAGCACTCAACAAAGATCAGCTTCTGATTGACTCCTCCATTGCTTCTGCTTCATCCTTTGAAAAGTAATTGGATTCCAATGGCTCCAAACCCATTCAAATTTCAGTCTCTTCCACTGAACTATGAAATTCAGATGAATAGCCTGACTTGGACTATAGAGATTTCTCAATCAGTTCATCAAACCAAAAAATTGAACCTTTCAAAAAACAAAAGACTTAAAATCATTCATCTCTTCATCTTTGGTGTCATTCTACTTCTCTTTGCCTTCTTAAGTTCCTTTTCAATTTTTTTAACTCAAGAAGTATCTTTTCAGGTATCTGTCAATTTTGGATGGCCTCTGCTTGATACCAAGACTTTAGGTTCAATTCTTGGCTTTGATTGATAATTGGTGGTCTACTTCATCAAGTGCTTCAACAGCCTGCAATAATCTTGAGGAGGATTATTCAAGATCATTTCATTTAGCTTCTCATTTAACTGGGAATTGTGGAGAAGTCCATCAACATCAAACTTTAAAGATTCAAAATTTTCAAATATCACTCAATTAGGAATTATCATTTTAGTGAAGTAGGAATCATCATTCAAAAAGCATTTACCAAATAGAATTAATCACAAAGTGATTTGAACAATCCAACTTAAACCAAATTACAGAACGCAAGGGTCATAATAGAATCTCCACTGAGGATGAACATCTTCAGGCACACAGGAGCCTTTTGAGGCTAGTAGGTCACCTATTTGGTGGGAACAGGGCAAACCCTTAGTCTTGGATAATGAGTTGGTGCACCCTTCCCCATGATGGTTCCTCTTAAACCTGTCTAATTGATCCCCAACAAGTTTGATTGCTTGTAAAGACACCTTGTATCCCAATGGTAACATTTCAGTAGGAAGAACTATTCCAATCTTTATTCAAGAGTTGTAAAGGTCAGCCTGAACAAATTTGATTTGATTGGAAACTGTTACCTCTAGTTTTTGCCAAACATCTAACATGTTTCCCAACAAGTTTGCAAGGAATTTCCTGAGTGTAGCATGGACTCCTTCAACCCAAGACTTTGTTTCATTTCCAAATTCAGGGTTTTTGCAAGTCCAAGCTGTTACAAACTTCTCTTTGATACAGAACATTTTATGATCCATACACTTAAGCAAATCCGCATGGTCTGCCAAGAAAAACTTTATACAATTCATAATGTAGGCAACCCAAAACTAGGAATAATGACAGTAGAGGCTGTTGTGATAGAGACATAAACTCAATGTAACCAGCCAGGGACCAAACAAGGACCAACAGGAGATTGAACCAAAAGACCTAAAAACACTCAAAAACCTTGTTTATCCCACTAGATTAGGTCTAAGCAAGAGCTTGTAACTACTATGCATACTTGTTGTAACTAGCTTTCTTTATGTTTCCTCACTCTTGTTTGTCTCCTTCTTTCTTACCTGATCAACAGTGTCATTTCTTTCTCATCACTTGTGTCTTCTCTCTAGTCCTAAGACCTGTCAACTCACCTTGAATCACTTGTGCTGGTATATTTCAATAGGTCTGCGCCTCTCATCTTTTCTTTTTCTTTATTTTCTCTCATCCCTTTTTTTCTACCGTCTTTCTTTTTCATACTTGAAATCCATCTCACTCTTGTTTGTCTCCTTCTTTCTTACCTGCTCAACATTTATTCATTTATTTCTTATCACTTGTGTCTTCTTTCTGATCCCAAGACCTTTCCACTCACCTTGCATCACTTGTGCTTTTATATTTCAATAGGTTATGAGCCAAGTTTTAAACCTACAGCTGTGAAGACAATAGGAAAGTGAGTTTTCATGGAACTTTAGGAAGATTCAATACTGCTATTGTGGGTCATACTCTTCACCTTGACAATGGTCTTCCACCCAATCCAGTAACCTCACCAACCGTCTCCACTAGCAAAAACGCATCATACTCCGATTCATCATTGCCTTCATCATTGGGACTCACCATTCAACATCAACTCACTCTTCACTCTACTCCAATCATCATGGGGGAACTTAATGACTCACAAATTCCTAACAGAGAAAAACTCACAGCAGCTGAAAATTTTGCAAGCTGGAGTAACAGCAGTTTCACCGGTTTGGGATACAAGGACCTGGACACTGTGGTACTGGAACAAGTTTATGCCATCACACCTGAGATAAAACTCAAAAAGAAGTACGCAACCACTTTCATTTGACTTCACTTAGATCAACAGAACTTCACTCTGTTTTTCAAAGATCTTACCTTTTACAAACACAAGATCCTTTGAGACTCCATTTGAAACCACTATGCCACAAAATATCTTGAAAAATTATTCAATCAAATGGATCAGCTCCATGAAATCCAATTCTCTGAAGGAAACCTCCAAGATTCCATTCATAAATTTTGGGAAACCTTCAAACTCCTTCTTGAAGTATTGGATGGAAGCTTTGATTTCACCAAAATCAAAACTTTCTGGGCTATCATCATCCTCAAGTGACTTCCTCCTTCCTTCTCAGTCATGAAATCATTAAAATTTGCTCAATAAAAAGTCAAGAAAGCAAAAATTACCCCTGAAACCTTTTTAAGCAATCTTAAGATTGAAATCCAGCAACAGGACAACTCTCACAAGCAACCTCAATCTTCTGCTTTTCAACTCAGTAAATCAGCTCAACCCAGTCAGCCAAAAACAATCAAAAAACAGAACTTCTGTGAAAATGGTGCTCACAATCCAAATACCACCCATACTCACAAACAATGCCATCAGTTGCATCCCAAACTTGCCATAGATTATCACCAAGCTTCCCTTCAACAATTCCAGAACTTGCAAGGGAAAAGAAACCCAGGAAAAGCTATTCTGAGCCTCAATCTATCAAATCCCAATGTTGTAATCTTGGAAAGTGGCGCCTCAGGTCTTTCCTTAAACACAAAGAATACTTTGTCAATTTCACTCTCTCTTCTTCTACCCTTTTTTCTGCCAACAGTAATCCTCTTTGTGTCAAAGGACACGGAAGAGCCATTATTCCCCTTGTCACTGGGCTTCTGGACATACCATTTTCCCAGTATTTTCCAGAAATTTCCAATTCCCTCATTTCCATGACCCCTTATCTTCAATCAGGCTATTCCATCTCTTCCTCCAACAACAGGTTTGTGTGTACAAAAGAAAACAAGTTCATCATGTCTGGAATATTTGTTGACAACATACTTGCTCTGGAAAGCTCCACCAATCAAGCCAACACTGTACTATCTTCCTTGGACCTTCACCAAGCACTTGTACACCCATACCATGTTTTTCTCCAACATCTCTTTCCTTCTTAAAAAATTGACAAAATTGAATTCCCCAACTGCCAAACAGCCAAGATGAAAAAAGCTCCTTTCCAAGAAAAATTTCCCCGTCCATCAGCTCCCCCAAACGCATTCACATGGACCTTTGTGGTCCCATATCTCTGGCATCAAAAGGAGACAGTAACTACTTCCTCAAAATCATTGATGGTTATTCCCAATATTCCTTCATTCCTACCATTTGTTGTAAGTCCAATGCTTACAAAGAATTTACTCTCTTCATGAACAAATCTGAACAAGCCTCAGGGCAAAAAATCAAATATGTAGTGTTGGATAAAGGGGGAGAGTTTTTAAATTAATCATTCAAGCTCCTCTTCCATCAACATGGCATCAAACATCTAACAACTGCTCCCTACACCCCACACAAAACCCATTTGCTGAATGAGGGAACCAAACTAAAATTGAGAAAGCTCAAACCCTCTTGTCCACCAGTGGTCTTCCTCTCAAATGGTGGCGCAAAGCTGTTTGCACTGCCATTTTTCTTTAAAATAAAACCCCTCACTTGTCTCTCAAGCTCAAAACTCCCTTTGAAATGTGGGAAAATAAACCTCCCAGCCTTCAACGCATCTATCCTTTTGGCTGCAAGACTATTTTCTTTATCAAGAAGAAATGGAGAAACTCAAAATTCTCCCCTTCAGGAACTGAAGGTGTGCTTCTTGGTTTTGACCCCCATCATCACTCCTAAAAAGTCTGGATCCCTGCTACAGAAAATATCTGTATTACACACCATTCAGGATTCTTTCCTAAATGTTTTCCTTTCAAATCAGATCCCTCCATTCTTGATTCAAATACTTCCTCTTTTTCTGTTTAGGAACTCTCTTCCATGCTCTCAGACTCCCCTGGAGATAATGGTATTGAAATTGTCTCCAATGACAGTGTATCAACAAATGATCACTCAATTCTTGACAATTATCCTTTGCATCAACCCTCCTTGAACACGCCTCCATCTCCCAACAACAATCTTCTTCCCTCCTCATCACCCTCAACCAACCCTCACTACTCCTTTGTGCCTTGGTACAATGAGGCCCCACGCAAGGTTGGAGCAGATATTTCCACTGATCAAATCTTCCCAACCAGCTGCCACCCTAGAGCCAATGTTATCTGCTCTGAACCTTCATTCTCCTTTGATCCAAAGAACATTCCAGAGGCTCAAAGCTTGGACAACTGGGAAGAATGGAAAGCCACCCTGGAAACTGAAAAAAAAAATTTTGAAAGTCACCAAGGGTGGAAAATTGTCCCCAAACCTGCTCACTGTTGCAAGCTAGGAACTACTTGGGTCCTCAATTCCAAGTATGGAGCCAACTGGGAATCTATCAAAAAGAAGGCCTGTCTATGTTCCCGTGGATTTTGAAAAGTTGAAGGAATCAACTAAAACAAAACCTATGCACCCACCAGAAGACTTGCATACCTAAGTATTTTCCTAAGTCTTATAGCCTCTTTTGACCTTGAAATTCATCAAATGGACATGAAGTGCAGTTTTCCCATTGGGAAGCACAAGGAAGAAATTTTCATCAAAGTCCTTCAAGGCTTTTATATCAAAATTTCTCCTTTTCATGGTCTAAAATTATTCAAATCATTATACAGACTGAAACAAAGTCCCCAATGTTGGTATTCCGCACTCTTGCCCCTTTTTAATTCCTTAAACTTTCAATTGACCACCGTTGATCCTTGCCTCTTCATCCATTCAAACACAGAAAAACACTGAATATTCTAGGTACAGGTGGACAATCTCATCATTGGAGAAACCAAAATTGGTGTCTCCAAATTCAAGAATCAAATTAAAAAACATTTCAAAATGGAAGACCTTGGCAAATGCAAGTGGGTGCTTGCTATGAGAGTTACTCAAAACCAACAAGCTTGAACTATAAAACTTCATCAAGACAAATACATCAACAACATGCTCCCTGAATTTGGAATGACCAACTGCAAGCCAGCCTTGACCCCATTACCACAAGGAGTCTCCAAAATTCCCATCTCCTCTTGCCCAGCTGATCCTTGATTCAACTACCGCAGAGCCGTGGCACACTTGAACTACCTTGTACAATGTACTTGACCCAATCTTGCTTTCTGCTGGAGCTATCTTTTGCAATTTCTCAATTCCTCCACTATCACTCATCAACAACAATTCACCCATGTACTAAGCTAGCTGAAGCACACAAAAAACCTTGGGATCACTCTAGGAGGACCAATTGAATCAGCCCTAACTCTCACCGCCTACTGTGACACCAATCATGCCTCCAGCACAGATTGACACTTGTTCACAGGGAGAATTCACCTACTTCATGGCCCTGTGATGTGGCGCTGCTCTAAGCAATCTGTCACTGTTTTATCCACCACTGAGGCCAAACATAGGTCTTTCTTGGAATCTGAACAAGACCTCCTTGGGACGACTCAGCTACTTTCAGTCTTAGCTCCCTATTCAATTGTACCCTCAAACAAACCACCCTTTCTGCAACAACCAGGGGGCTATTGCGCTCCTAGGAAATCCAATCTATCAGCATTTCACTCCCCACATTCATGTTCAACTTCACTGGATTCTTCAGCATCTGTTGGACAGATTATTTGAGCTAAAATAAATCCCCACTGGTGAAAATGTTGCGGATGGCCTCACAAAAGTTCTCTCACCACAACTCACTTGCAAATTTTTGGGTAATCTTTGACTCACTTCCCTTTGAATGGTTTACCAAGCAAGGGGGGGTGTTGTGATAGAGACATAGACTCAAAGTAACCAGCCAGGGACCAATAAAGTACCAACAGGGGATTTAACCAAAAGACCTAACAACACACACAAACCTTGTTTATCCCACTAGATTAGGTCTAAGCAAGAGCTTGTAACTACTATAACTAATTGTTGTAACTAGCTCTCTTTATTTTTCCTCACTCTTGTTTGTCTCCTTCTTTCTTACATGCTCAACAGATATTCATTTTTTTTCATCACTTGTGTCTGCTCTCTGTTCCCAAGACCTGTCCACTGACCTTGCATCACTTGTGCTGGTATATTTGAATAGTTCTGCGCCTCTCATCTTTTCTTTTTCTTTCTTTTCTCTCATCCCTTTTTGTCTACCGTCTTTCTTTTTCATGCTTGCAATCCATCTCACTCTTGTTTTTCTCCTTCTTTCTTACCTCCTCAAAAGGTATTCATTTCTTTCTCATCAATTGTTTCTGCTTTCTGTTCCAAAGACCTGTTCATTCACCTTTCATCACTTGTTCTGGTATATTTCAATGGGTATTCATTTCTTTCTTTTCACTTGTGTCTTCTCTCTGTTCCCAAGACCTTTCCACTCACCTTGCATCACTTGTGCTGGTATATTTCAATTGAGGCAGTTATTTGGCACTTACTGGGAGTTCTGCATCATTTGCTTCTGCCTCCTCCTTTGTTTTTGAGGCCCCATACTTGGACTTCAGAGACATAAAGCTTTGCCACCATTCAATTTCATTATTAAAGTGAACTTTACAGTTTGCTTTTATGTTTTTGGACAAGTGCCAGTGACAACACTGTCTTGTTTACTCATGGAAACTAAGTTCTAGAGCACAAATCAGAGCTTTTTCAAAGCCCATCACAAAGACTTTGGGAATTCTCTCAGGGTCATAATCCAGCTCCTTTAGTGAATTTGGAGACCAGAAGTAGAACTCAAAAACTTCTATTTTTAGAAAAACAAGATCTTTTGTGAAAGTGCTTTGGTTTTCTGTAATTGGTAAAACATGAAATAGGGGAATTTTTAACTTATTTTTTCATGAGTACAATCCAACAAAGCAATATGATGGAATTGTTGGAAAAGATTTAATGACTTGGGTTGGGCCAAGAATGGGGCCTCCAAGTGAACCTCTTCACTGTATTTTTCTTGATGAACCCAACCTGAATTACCAAGTGGTTCAAAGAGGACCTCCATAACACTTTTTCCCTTTAGTTCTGCAAGCACAACCTTAGGCTTAGTTTTATAGACTGTTTGTTAATGGTTGATATCTACTCCCAATTAGCCCTGCTGGCCTCCATTGGTCTACACTCTATGCGCTCCGCAACTACCCCTGGATATAGATTTGACCCCCTGTGTTGTCATGAATTCCCTTCCGGGGGGTCTATGTACTCTCTCTTTTTCCCAAGTCTCCAGATTATCCTTATGGGGGGATTGACTTTCTTCTCTCTCTTTTTGTCTTCTCTTTTCTTGCTTCAAAAATCATTCTCCTCTCTTCATTCTACTCTCATTCTCTTCCTCTTCTACCCTCTCAATTACTTCTCCGCTATGCCACCTTTTTGATTGCCTCAATTCAACTGTTCTCTCTTTTCAAGGCTTCACTAAACATCTCTGCCTGGGAAGATGGCTTGCAGTTCTTCTCAAAACTCAAACCAGCCTGACAATACCTGTTCAATGCCTCATTAGAATCTCCAACCAATCTTCTACCTCTCTTCTCTAGTCTTGACTCCTTATCTCATTGTCTGCCCATTCTGGAATCATCTTGTCTCCTTGTTGAAGCTGTTGGTATTCTACGTCTTTTCTCTTTTCTTCTCTCCTCACCCTCTCTATCTCTGACTCCAAATCCAGTCTGTTGGTTTTTAGTTCTGAGTCTTATCTGCATAAACTTATTACGGTTAAAAGCCAAATCAAAGCTCACCACCAAATCCAACCAAAATAATGAACAAACCAACAGGAGCCGCGGACTACGTTCACCAAGTTGCACTGAAGGCAGCCATGGATGCCATTCCTTCACTGAAAAAAGAAAACTACTCCATGTGGCGCGACAAGGTCCTCATGCTATTTGACCTCAAAGACATTAAAGATGCTATTACAAGAAACTCCAGAAAACCATCTATGAGACAGGACTGGGAAATCAGGGCTATTATACTATCCAAGCTGGACAGCACAACACACGCTAATGTAGTGAATTCCTCAAACATAAAATTGTCAAAAATCCTCTGGGCCGAGATAACCCACCAATTTGCCTCCTCCAAAACCGCTAATAGGGCCAGGGTTTTCAATCAATTCCTCCATTCTGTCTTCAAAAAACATTCCATCAAACGCTTCATCATGGACACAAGGAAAGCACTCACCCAAATGGCAGACGTTTGAATAGAACTTCCTAGCAACATCCTTGCTTATCTACTACTCTTTAAATTTCCTCCTGCTCTAGAGAACCTCAAACAACAGATCATGCAAGTTGAAAAGAATCTAACCATAAAGGTAGTCTCTAATCATATCATCCAATACAATAACAAACGCAAGGACCAAAAGAAATTTACTAAGTCCCTTACCAACGTCTCCCTAGTGACCACTAAGAATAAAAGCTGAGAAAGATGACAGAAAAGTGAAGATGCAATGCCAAGAAGGCTATCATGATCCTAACGCTTCTCACAAAGAGTCATCCTGCTTCCATCTAAATCCTCAAATAGCCCCTAGCTGGTGGGTCAAACAACAGAATGAATGGAAGAATAAGATCAAAAAACCACCTACAATCAACTACCATGCTCTCCTAACCCTTTGGATCAACACAGACAATAATCCCAATCTCCTCCTAGACTCCGGAGCCCACATTCATATTTTCAAAGATCCCAAGTACTTCTCCAGGATTGAGATGCAAGAAGAGAAGGAGGAAATCAAGATGGGCAAACTTGAGGCCAATCTCAAAATCCATGGGACCGGCACCATACAACTAAAAAGGAATGACTCAGTGTTTACCCTCAAAGACTGTGCATATTGCCCGGACATTGTGGTCAACCTGATTAGTCCAGTAAACCTGCTAAAAGAGGATGTAGCCTCACCCAGAATCAAAACAGGTTCTTGATCACCAGAAACGGTCTCAATGTCCTGAAACGAATCATCCAAGACAATTTTTTTGTGATTGAGAAGCCCCAATCTATTGGTCAAGAGAAAAAGGTCTACCATCTCAATCAACTTTCAAATCTTGAGACAGAAGAAAAACAATCTTTAACCAATGTCCACAGAATCTACGGCCACGCTTCTGTATCTACTCTCAAGCAAATCCTCAAGAATTCTTTTTCAAAGGAAGAACTTAACAGCTTTCAATGCAATGGATGCATCAAAAGCAAGATGACACAGTTCCCTTTTCTGCTACTTCAACCCAATCTAGCAAAACTCTTGAACGTATTCACCTTGATCTAATTGGTGCAATCACCCCTCAATTGAAGTCTGGACACCAATATATGCTCACCCTAGTGGATAACTTCACCAAATATCTCTCAGCTTTTCCCCTAACTTCCAAGGACAAAACGCTGGAGACAATCATCAACATCCTTGAAGTGGAATTCAAAAGACCTACTATCCATCTGAAATCTATTTGGACAAATGAACCAAATTTATCAATTCAACACTCAAACTTTTTGCTCAATCCAAGCATATCAATCTTCTCACCTCAGAACCATATCACCCTCAACACAATGGTTGCGCTGAGAGGGCAAATCAAACAATAATAGAATCAGCCTGGGCCACATTCTCATCTTTGCAACTACCAAAGAATTACTGGCATGTAGTCATGAGGAGCTGTTGCTTTATGCTTAATCAGATACCCAAGGAAGGTAATGATCAGTCCCCCTGGGAACTAATGTTTAAAAAGACACTTCCCACTAACTATTTGAGACCTGTAGATTTCCCTGCGGTCTATCTCTTGAGTTTCACTCAAAAAGGGAGAAAATTTGACAAAAAGGGAACTGAAGTAGTCTTAGTTGGGTTCAATCCCGCTTTCCACTCTTATTTGATTCTTAACTCATTTGTTTCTCTCATCAAAACTAAGCACATCAGATTCCTCAAGAATCACTCAAACAACTTTCCTCTCCTAGAACCAGAGGGACTGGATATTTTCTTGCAAGCTTCTCACAATTCAAATAAATCTGATTTCTCTGGCATGGACAAACAGTTTGTGCCAAGGGATGCCGGAATGGAGGACTCAGAGTCAGAATCTGACCAGAACTCATCCAATTCCCTCTAATCTGAATCTCACAAATTCAATCCCTCACCACCTCCAGAAGCTCTACCCCCAGAGCCCGCCGTCCAGGAAGTGAACCAACATCCATGGGGAGAAACTTGAAATCCCCAACAATATGGCTTCCATCACTACTATGAACCACCCTCATACAAGGCAGTGCAAAACTCCCAAGAGTGGCCTAAGTGGCAGAAGGCCTCTGAAGAAGAACTAAGCTTTATTGAAGACCAAGAAGTTTGGGAAGAATATTGCTGCACTCCCAAAAATATTCTAAATACTACCTGGGTCTTTAAAATCAAGCAAAATTGTCATGGTGAGCCAGTCAAATACAAAGCTAGATTATGGGTACAGGGATTTGACCAGGTACACAGAATCAACTATAACAAGACGTGGGCCCCAACAGGCAAGTTGGGATCTCTATGTATTGCGCTCCTATACGGTGTGGTGCTCCAAAACCTAACCTATAGCCATCAGGCTCACTTTTCTAGTAGAAGGACAGCCCCAATCATCAAATAGGCCTAAAAAACGGATTCTACACCCAAAATAATCCCTAGTCACTCAGCCAAAGTACCCCTCTATCTCTCATGGTTTAGAAGATACAGCTCAAATCAACCCTGGATTACCCATACCCCTACCAGGTGTCACAGATCAGTGAAGGTTCATGGACATACCCTGGATGCCTTCAAGTACATACCCCATACAGTACAAGCATAAAGCACCAAACAACCTGCAGCAGTATACATAATTAATATATGCAAGGCACTGCATGAAGAACCAAACAAATCACCTGTATACACAGCAATATATGCAAGAAACTGCATGCAGAGGCTGTACAGAATCATACAGGACATAATAAAGAAGCAATATATGCAGGCACATGCAGTACAGATGCAATATATGCAGGACACTGCCTGCAGAACCAAAACAAACAACCCACAACTGCAAGTCAGCCACCAGGTGGCAGCCCCCCCTGATGTCTATAAATAGAGGGCCTCTCTCCTCCATCCAGGTCCCATCATCAGTTCCCCCATCCTTCCCTCCAGGGGATCACCATGCCTCCTAGGCACCCTTAACCCATGCTTTTACTACCCTCAACCATTATCCCATAACACATACTATCATCATCACCAATCCCATATCATCACCATCACCATCACCATCATCATCATCATCATCAACCACCACCATTACCCTGGAACATCCACCATCATCAGCAAATACTTTTGACCATGACCCAATCCAATAACCCATACTTTTGACCATCCACCACCACCATTATTTACCCAATAACCCATACCTTTAAACATCATCACCATGTCCCCATAACCTGAACATCACCAAAAATCATCACATACCTTGACCAGCATCAATCATCATCACCAGTTATCATCACCATCCTTCATCAGCCATCATCATCATCCATCATCATCATCACATACCTTGACCATAATCAATCATCATCATCACCTACCATCATCATCATCAGTGATCATCATCAGTCATCATCATCATCACCTACCATCATCATCATCAGTCATAATCATCATCATCATCACCTACCATCATCATCATCCATCACCATCATCATCCATCATCATCATCACCTACCTTGACATCATCAGTCATCATCATCTTCACCTACCATCATCATTATCAGTCATCATCATCACCTACCATCATCATCAATCATCATCATCATCATCACCTATCATCATCCACCTCCATCACCATTAGTCATCAACTATAGGCTCAACCATTTCAACCTTTCTTCAAATCATCACCTTTATCATCAAAGGAGTATCAATCAGTAACAAATAAAAATAAATAAAACAAAAAATATATATAAAGGATAAGACTAGAGAAAGGATTCTTCCCTTACTCAGCTTCTATCCACCAGTTCACCTATCTGTTCCACCATTTCTTCCTTATCAAGCTTGAATACATTGATCCTAGGTCTGATTGAGACTTATTGCAATTTCTGTCATGTCTTGTACTGCCTGAATCTTTAGTGCTGTCCTGCTCTTATAACCTCTGTTGTACTCTTGAGTATTACTGCCCAGTGTGTACTGTATACTTGGCTGATTTAGCTACAGTTCCAGTTAAACCTCTGTCTCTGATCCTAGTGGCCTACCTATCCCTTGTTTTCCCCTAGCTAGTGCGGACTCAATGGTTCAATTCTGAATATATCTTATTCATTTTTATACACTCTGCTTCAACCACTTGTCAGCCAGTTTGTATCTAGTCTACTTAAACTGATTCCTGAACAAGTGAATTTTGATTATCAGTTCTTGACCCAACCAGAACCGGAGTGCCCCCAGAGGTTTCCCTCCAAAGACTCCCTTGATCCGCTCGTCTCTGCAATACTCAGACCCTTGCTTCCTTCTCTCTTATCTCCCTAACCGTGCTTCCACCTTAGACCTTTAACACAGTTAAAAGCCAAAGCTCCCTTCTGAACCATGTCCTCTGTTATCACCAACCAAAAACTTCTTCTCACCGTCAACAATTATTATACTTGGTCCATTGCAATGGAAGGCAAACTCAACTCAATAGATGCACTTGAGATAATTCTTAAAGAAGTCGTTTGACCCTCTGACACTGATGATAAAAATAATGTCAAACTGTTTGACAAATTAAACCGAAAGGCCTATAACCTCATTCTTGATCATCTTAACGAGGACAACCTCTCTTACGTAGCGGGTTCCTTTCCTTTGGCCAAAAGACGCAATGGTGTCTCCCTTTGGGATCTCCTCAAAACCCGCTACATGCCAGATGACTTTATCAACAAAACTCTTGCCTTTGCTCAATTTAGCAAAATAAAATTTGAAAAAAATATAAACAACTTTGTTTCCAAGATTTGTTCTTCAACCCAAAAGATGAGGTTTGTTGGACTAAAACTAGAAGAAGAACTCACCATCATCCTCACTCTATCAAAGCTCCCCTCCGATTTCAACTATTTAAAGAAGTCCGATGAAAGTGAAAATAAAAAAATCAAGTACATCCTAAAACAACTAGAAAAGGATGAAGCACAGGCCAAAATCAACCCTATTGACAACTCTCCTAATAACACTCAAATGGCCCTATACTCAAAAATTCCAAATTGTCCCTACTGCAACAAAACCGGTCATTGCCCAAACAACTGTTGGGTTAAATACCCCGAAAAGGCTCCTAAACCTCAATCTCCCAAATCTGAAGAGGCCCACTTCTACTCGTTCTAATCTATGCTTCTTTACTTGTCGCTGCCTCAATTCTGATCGGCCGCTCGCTCTCAGCCATCATCTCTCTCTTTCGCCAGAAGTCACTTGACTCCATCATATACTTCCAATTGCGACTTCGCCGTTGGTTTCTTTCATCCGATTGTTTCCACTACCAACCGCAACTTTGTCGATGGTCTCTATTGTCCGATTGTTCGCTCCCATTGTCGCTGGCACCCTGAACTCACCGCTTTCTCCACCTCAATCTTGCTGATGTTATTCTTGATCAATTTCAATCGTCCGCGCGACCTACACAATTTGCTTGCCTTGCGATCATCAGTTCATCGTTTTCTTTTTTTTTTATGAGGTTTGGCAGCTACCTCAACAGATCTCCACCGTGTTCCTGTTGTCTAGTAGTTCCGCGGTCCTTTCAATCAACTTAAGCCTTCACCTCCCTAAAGCTTCAGGCAAGGGGGCGTGTTGGAATTCCTGTCATGTCTTGTACTGCCTGAATCTTTAGTGCTGTCCTGCTCTTATAACCTCTGTTGCGCTCTTGAGTATTACTACCCAGTGTGTACTCTATACTTGGCTGATTTAGCTACAGTTCCAGTTACACCTCTGTCTCTGATCCTAGTGGCCTACCTATCCCTTGTTTTCCCCTAGCTAGTGCGGACTCAATGGTTCAATTCTGAATATATCTTATTCATTTTTATACACTCTGCTTCAGCCACTTGTCAGCCAGTTTGTATCTAGTCTACTTAAACTGATTCCTGAACAAGTGAATTTTGATTATCAGTTCTTGACCCAACCAGAACCGGAGTTCCCCCAGAGGTTTCCCTCCAAAGACTCCCTTGATCCGCTCATCTCTGCGATACTCAGACCCTTGCTTCCTCCTCTCTTATCTCCCTAACCGTGCTTCCACCTTAAACCTTTAACAAGACTACTATAGTAGCAACTCTATCTGAAAAATCAGCCACCAAATCTCCTTTCTTGTTGTGAGACTACTATAGTACTCAGGGGGGCAGGCAATTCAAAACCACCCTTAGTATTCCTCTATCTTATTTTTAGTTGTAGTACTGAATTCCCCCTCAAGTGACTGCCAGCAAGCTATTTGCTACTTTTTACCCAATCCCAAAGGAGTCTCCACAACGGTCTAAAAGAAAACATGAATTTCACTCAATTTGACGTGAAGGGCGCCTTCTTGCATGCTCCACTGGACAAAACATTTATCATAAAGATGCCAGAAGGCTCTCACCAAAAGTCTTCTTATCCTAATAAAAAAAATCACTATAGGGTTTGAAACAATCTCCCAAAAACTGGTATGAAACACTCACAACATGGATCAAATAGCAAGGGTTTCATGAGTTGTCAAGTGTTCCCTGTCTTTATATCAATCGCAACTACAAAGATGTCCTCTACTTCCATGTGGATGATTTAATCCATGTGGGGAAGAGTGACAACTTTTGAGCTAATTTTCTAACTTGTTTCAAGAATTCTTCCTGTCATCCACCCAATACCATTCTTGGCATGCACATGGAGGTAGAAGAAAACCAAATCCTTGTGAGGCAACCTAACCAGATCAATTGTGGACTGGAAGAACTGGGACTAACTGAATGCAAGGAAACTAATTCCTCTCTTACACAAAACTTGAACCTCAAGCCCGCCACGGATGATGACCACATAGAATTTGTACAACTGAACGTCAACTACCGGTCTATTATTGGCCTTCTTAATCACCTGCCTCAATATACTCAACCCAACATAGAGTTTGCGGTTTCCAGCTTAGCGCAATTCAACACCAAGCCTGGTATGACCCACTGGCGGGAAACTTGCAAGGTGTGGAAATACCTCAAGACTACCAGGGACCTCAAACTTGTCCTAAATTTTGATCCAAATTCTGAAGCCAGTTCTGCCTACAGGGATGCGACTTGGGGAGACAACCCCACATTCCAAAAATTTCAAAGCAGATTCATCATCTTTCACTACAGAAGCGCGGTGGTCTGGAACTTGTTCAGTCCAAAGAACATCACCTACTCATCCACCAAATCCAAGCTCAATGAATTGCTAGACTGTTTTCTTGAACTGAAATTGATATCTCATCTAATCGGCAAAATCCATCATTCTGCCAAGCTCAAACCCACTATACACATTGAAAATAAAGGGCTGGACAACAAGATCAAGAGGTTTGGGTCCCACTCCAAATCCCAACATATCAACATCAAAACAAAGGGACTTAGAGAAGAGTTCAACAACTCTGAGTTCCAGCTCTCCTTAATCTCAACAAACAGCATGATAGCTGATCCGCTGACAAAAGCCTTGTCCATCAACTCCTTAAACCTCTTGCTCAAATCCATCTTCAACTTCCTGGACAATGGATACGTCAACTCTTGCCCTC
This sequence comes from Puccinia polysora, assembly GCA_025617555.3. Classification (NCBI taxonomy): domain Eukaryota; kingdom Fungi; phylum Basidiomycota; class Pucciniomycetes; order Pucciniales; family Pucciniaceae; genus Puccinia; species Puccinia polysora. Next base: position 11,223,207 of record CM062629.1, read on the forward strand.
TCACCAGTCAGGAGGGGTGTTGACATCTACTCTCAATTATCCCTGCTGGCCTCCATATGTCTACACTCTAACCTCTCTGCGAGTACCCCCAGATATAGATTTGACCCCCTGTGTTGTCATGAATTCCCTTCTGGGGGGATTGACTGTCTTCTCTCTCTTTTTGTCTTCTCTTTTCTCGCTTCAAAGATCCCTCTCCTCTCTTCATTCTACTCTCATTCTCTTCCTCTTCTACTGTCTCCATTACTTCTCTGCTCTGCCACCTTGTTGATTGCCTCAATTCAACTGGTCTCTCTTGTCAAGGCTTCACTAAAAATCTCTGCCTGGGAAAATGTCTTGCATTTATTCTCAAAACTCAAACCGGCCTGACAATACCTGTTTGAAGCCTCATTAGCTTCTCCAACCAATCTTCTGCCTCTCTTCTCTAGTCTTGAATCCTTATCTCATTGTCTGCCCATTTTTGAATCATCTTGTCTCCTTGTCAAAGCTGTTGGTGTTCTACATCTTATGTCTTTTCTTCTCTCCTCACCGTCTCCATCTCTGACTCCAAATCCAGTCTGTTGGTTTTTAGTTCTGAGTCTTATCTGCGTAATCTTATTATTAATCAACATATTTTCCGCCATCAATCTTGCTCAATTTTCTTTTCAGTTGCATAGTATTTAGCCAATCATTCATGCCTTCTTTAAAATTCACTAAGGCTACCCCAGAGATTCTCCTGAGGTTAGGATGCACTGAGGGGTGTGGAGATGGTTTATGGTTATTTTGATGATGTGTGTAGGAGATTTGCCACAAGGGGTCTGCCTTTGTGTGACTTGCATGGGTTGAAAACTTGCAACCAAACTTCCTTCTGTGAGTTTTTGTTGAAAATTCCATGAGCAATACCCAGAGTGGGAATCATGTCTATCACAGGCCAAATCCACATATTTACCAAACTTTGATTTGAAAACTGTTACAGGGTAACCATGCTTCATTGCCCATTTTTGACAATAGTTTTGTGCCTCTTCCCCAGTTTGAAAAGCTCTCACATGAGATGGGTCCAGTGGATCTATCACCAATTCAATGGTTATGTCATATTTACATATTTCAGTTTCCATCAAATTAAATGAGTCAAAGATCAGAGTAACATAAAATTTTACTCACCACCAGAGTTCATGTCAATTTGTGAAACATTTTTTTCCCCAATTGTAACCCTAGATGAGGATGCAATTGTGGCTTCCAATGTTTCATTACCTGAATTCTTTTTTCCGCAGCTTTTTTTATGGCACTATCAATGTAGTCCTTCAAAGCAGCCATGTCACAAAAAGGAGGGCTTTCCAATTTTACCATAATGCAAAAAAATGCAATGGTACTTCAGTATTCAATCCAACTTTCAATTGAACAACTACAAAATTTGGTCACTATTGAGTTGAAAAAGATGAAATTAACCAACGGGCAGTAAAAATTTACTTTTATTTGGTCCAATGGGAAAGTTGATAGTGTAATTTTTGGGACAGGGACTATTTCACAGTTTTTGTTTGCCAAAGGGAATGATTATATTTGCGGTTTAACTTTGGGGTTCACTTCAGAATCACTAGGTGTGGTCCAATAGTCCCACATAGCATGTTTTGATCCCTAATTTGGATTTATGGACCCCAAATGTGTTCCAGGGGGTCCCAAAAATTCTGGAACAACACTTTGGACGCGTTTAGACACGTGTATGGGCCCCCAAGCGTCCATTGGGCCATGTAGGGCCCTAAACTACTGCCACACAACTGAGATTTGTCAATTTATCATCACCCTTTAGTTATTCATTTTTAATATATTTATGTATTAAAATTTATTTTTATTTATTTATTTATTTGTGCATGTATTTATTTATTTATTGATTTATTTATTCATTCATTTGTTTTTTTGTTTTATTAATTTATTTATTTATTCATTCATTCATTAATCATTTCATTTATTTATTTCTTAATTCATTTATTTATTTTTTAATAATTTATTTATTTTATTTTTACTTTTATTTTTCTTTTATTTCACACCTCATATGGGCTGGAGTGGCTTATCATGCCTGTTTGCAACCCATGTGTCACAAATTTATTATTTTCCTTGAAAAATTACCAAAATATTTTTTGAGGTTTTGAAAAACCATCCAAAGGTCTGTGGTGTCAGATTTTCAAAAAAAAAATCTTGAAACACCAATGAAATAAAGCATTTTTCTGTGTGGGAGTGAAATTGCTCAGAGATATAAAGTATTTAATTGAAAGGATAGCACCTGTGAGAAAATTAAGGCCCTATGTCTTTATATAATAAAAAAAGAACATTGGGGGGACAACCACAACAACTGCACCCAAGTCTGGGTAAGGTTGATATCTCCAGTTAATTGCTTTTTGGTTTTTTTTTTGAATTTTCTTTTCTTTGAATAAACAAAGGGGGTTAGGACCACAACCACCCCAGCAAATTCTGGGTGAGGTTGAATTCCCTACACTCCTGTTTTTTTTCAAAAAAACTCTGCACCATGGCAGTTTTTCACTTTTTACATGGCCTGCAATACTGCGGCAACCCCAGGAAGTTGGTTTCTATAAGGATTTTGAAACTTGACAGGACAGTCTGTGTGTTTTTGATAGCCAGGCTTCCAGAAGGGCCAGGCCCCCCTTCTCAATGAGACAATAAACCACCATGCCATGGCATGTGATAACATGAATCCTTGATGTGGGAAAGAACACCTGGTGTTATGAATATAGTAATAAAATTACTATAATCATTCCAATGATGCCTTTAGGTGTAATATTAGCACAAATTGTTGCTAAAATGATGCCTTTTGGCATCCCTCTGGCCTGTTTTTTTGAATAAATTTGGTTTAATTTTAGCCTTTCCATTTTTTATGGCCTCCAAAAAACCATAGAAAGTTCCAAAACTTTGATTATTTTGATAATTAAAAATGTATAATACTATTCCTGGGTCAATATCTATGTATTTTCAAACACAATATTGTTTGAACAGATGACAAACCCAGTGAAAAAGTGGATAATAAGGATGAAAAAATTCCAGGAAATTTAAATAAAAATCCATTGAATTGAAAATTTCATTTCCTCTTTTTTATTTTGATTCTGGAAATCAACCCAATTAACCATAATGATTAAAGATAAAGTAGTGCAGAGGGTCATAAATCTTTACCAGTTGACTAATTCCCCTCAAGGATCCATCTAAGTGACTGATTATGAGATCTATATATGTCAATTGAGAAGGACCATTACCTGTGGCTAATAAATATCCATCAGAAATATTTTAATTTTATAGAAAAAAATATGAAGTACTGTAACATTCAGCCAGATTGTACATTTTTAGTCTGCTTTTGCTGGTTCTGAAAGTCTTTGTTTCATATTTTGTAAAGATGGATCAGGAATCCTGATGGGTTCAGTTGTACCAAAATGAGGAGGAAATATTCAAATAAGATCTATCAAACCATTATTTTGGTGTATAATGTCTTTAATCCTGAAAAAATACTTTTTTCCATTTTAGCCCCATCTATGACAATTGTGAAATTAATTTTCACTTCAAACATATAAAATTTGAGGAATTATGGGTAATTTCCACATTCAGCTTTGAGAATGCCAAATTTTTCATGAATGGTTCCATTTAAACTAAATTTTTATATTTCCCTTGTCTGCAAAATGAGGGAATTGCAAGTATTTTTCTCAACCAGATTGATTATGAGGCAAGATTAGAGCTTATCATCCTCAAATTGGATATAATTTTATGCCCTTAGAATGCTTATCTCCAGCAGCAATCCTTAAAGTATTTAGAGAATCCTGAAATAGTCTTTTCTGCACTAACAAACCTTTCAATTTCTACAGAACACATATATTTTCTCATTTTGGAAAATTACTGCTTGAAAATTTTGGAAAAGACTGGTATGTTTTGTAGTAAATGGTTGAAAAAGAGTATACCAGTTTCAATCAACCTCCAGGGAACAGGGGGGCCATTTTGTGCTTCATGAAAGTTTTCTTCAGTCTCAAAAATTATTTTATTTGTTACCTGATGCCCATAATATTGAAAAGTTTATAGGCTGAAAGAACTGAATTATCAGAAAAGAATTGAAGTAGCCAGAGCAACAAATACATGAGCAGAAGTTGAAAATAGCCTGAAAGAACCAAAAGAGCTTGGTAGAGCTAGTCATGAGAAGACCTTTAAGGTAGTTGAGGAAACAGGATCATTAATAAGGACACAATAGATAATTTGAGAAGGAATTTGACTGAGAAGAAGAGAATTCAGAGAAGAATCACTTACTTGACTGAGAGGACCTGAGAACCCTAAGGGCAATCACAGGATCTCAGTTGAGCACTACAAGTAGAATCTCATGAACCAAAAATGGAGTATGCACACTGAGAAGTTGTTGACTGAGATGCCTGCGGACTCCAGCAAACTCTGGACACTAGATAAAAGAAAAGAATAAAACAGTAAAAATATGAAAAGAAATGAAACAATAAGAAAACACAATGAAAGGGTCAAAGGCCATATTTCTTACACCCTCCCTGGCTTTTAAATTTCATTGGAAATGTAGAAAGCGGAGGCAGTTCCACAGCCAAATTTTCAAGAGAGCTTTGGTGAGAAAATCAGGGCAGTTTTCCTTAGACAAGGCCTTCTCCAGCTGTATGGTACCTTTGGCAATCTCCTCTTGAATGAAATGATGACCTCAGTCCACATGCTTTGATTGGAAGCTTGATTGGTTTGCTTGCTGCATGGCTAGTTTTATACAGCCTTTGTTGTCCTCATGAACCAGATTTGGCGAGTTAAACTTGCAACCTACTACCTCGCTTAGAAAGTTCTGCATCCACAAGACTTCTTTCACCCTTTCTCCAACAGACTTATATTTGCCTTTGGTCGTGGATAGGGAAACCATTGATTGTTTCCTCAATTTCCAGACCATTAGATTCCCATTCCAGGTTACCACTATACCAGAGATCAAGCAACGGGTCAAGGGACATGTAGCCCAATTGGAATACACATAAGCTGAGAGGGTTGAGGTCGGGTCCTTGGCGTAAACTCAATACCCTTGTTGGCGGTGTGCGAGAGGTATTTGAGCACCTTCAGCGCAGAATTGTAGTGCATTGTAGTGCCCCATGCTTGGAGAATTAAGAAATTGCGCCAGTTAGTTGGCCAAGAACACGATATCTTGTCTTGTGTTGACGCTGATGTAGTTGAGATCACCAATGATCTTCCAATAGTTGAGACCGGAGGCAATGAAGTCAGCTTTTTCTTCATCGGAAGCAGGAAAAAGTTTGCCATATGGAGCAAAAGGGACCAAATGTTATTTGAAACTTGGTAGAGGATATTTGGCTGCAATGGACTTGATGTAAGACTCTTGGGAAAGCTTGACCAAACCTGGAGATTGTAGAATATTAAGTCCCAGGAGTAGCAAAAACTCTTGAAGATATTTGACCTTGAATTGGCTACCTATGAGATCTGCAATTTTTTTTTGGATGCTTGCTAAAAATAGCAATGTCATCTACATGTATATAGAGCCAGGTGTCCTCAGAGAAAAACACACATTGATTGCTACTTCTTCTTTTGAAACCAGAGTCCAAAAGCCAGTTACTGAGAGTTACATACCATGCTTGAGGAGCCTGTTTAAGACTGTACAGATCTTTCTTTAGTTGTAGAGTTTTCCCCTGCGGGACCTCCACATTTGGAGGAACAGAGATGTGGATCTTCTCAGATAGAGGAGCATTCAGGAAAGCTGGCTTGATTTCAATTTGGTGAAATTTTAGATTGTTACACAGGGAAAATGAGATGAGAAGTCAAAGGGAGCTTTTATCACCAGTAGGAGCAAAGTTGTTGATAAATTCAACTCCTTCAACATGATTAAATCCCTGTGTGCACAGCCTGGCCTTGAGCTCCATGATCTCATTCTTGGCATTCCTTTTTTTTCTGAACACCCATATACATTTGATTTTTTATATGTTTTCAGCATCCTCTACTTCCTCCCAAACCTTGTAACTGTTGATATTACCCACCTCTTTTTCCATTTCATTGATCCATTCCAGTTTCCACTTACTTCTTAGAGCTTTTTTTAGAGTTTTTGGATATTCATAGTCAGCGTCAACTAGGTAAATTTGTGAATTAAGTCTTCTTGGATGATCAAGAATGTTGTTGGTCAAAACTTCAAACTAAGGCTTCCCAGGATCCATTTCTGATGAAAGGTTGGGGAAATCTGATTGAATACCCTCAAGATTGGCAGTATTGATTAGTTTAGGGAGAGAATGATTGTTGTCAAGATTGATAAAATCCGGAACGGTAGTGTCCACCAAATCAGAGGATTCAATTTCAGGAAGAGGATCCAAGTCTGACTGAGCAATAGTGCCTACAAAGTCTTCTTCTAAGAAGCAAATATTTTCTGTGAAAGTGATCTTGTTGTTATCAGGATTGTAAACCTGGTGATTGGAGAAGTTTTTAGCAAATCCAACAAGGATTCCCTTGAAATCTGATTGAGAAAATTTAGATTTTCTGAGGTGTTTGGGAATGAGGACAATAGAAGTGCAACCAAGCATTTTTAGAAAATTATTGTTTACAGATCTCTTGTACCAGAGTTTGTAAGGAATGAGGTTATTATTGTAAGAAACTGGAAGTAGATTAAGTATTTTGGTAGAAGTGTTGACCGCTTCACTCCAGAGTGTACTCTTAAGCTTTGCTTGCAACATAAGGCATCAAGCTTTTTTGAGTATTGGTCTTTTGGCCCGTTCTGTGAGACCATTTTGTTGTGGGGAATAAGTTAGTGAGAGAGGTGATTAATACCAGCCTCCTGGAAGAGCAGCTTGAATTCCTGACCAAAAAACTCACCTCCATTGTTGGTTAGAATGTTGATGACTTTTGAATTGTGTTGCCGTTCAGCCATCTTAACATAGGCCTTGAAGGCATTCAGAGTTTCAGCTTTTTAGTGAAGCAGGGCTATCAACTTGAATCTTGAGAACTGATCTACTATGGTAAGAAAATATTGGCTGCCTCCAAAAGTAGGAATCAAGAAAGGTCTGACTAGATCCATATGAAGAGTTTCCAGAATGCAAGTGACAGGTTTAAAGTGGCTATTGAAGGGAGTTGAGATCATTTTTCCCAATTGACAGTTTTTTCAATTTGACAAGGCTGGAAGTTTTGAGTTAGAAAAGATAATCTTCAACTTGGAATCACTAGGATGACCAAGTTTATTGTGAAGATTGGAAGGACACAACGTCTTGAGAAGGGCTTCAGCTTTCTTCTTTTGAAATCTGATACCGCAAAGTTCTAGCAGATTGTTGGAAGTAGACCCTAAAAGCTCAAAGTTATTCAAGGTGATGGACAACCCAGAGAATCAAACTTTCTTGATTGTGAAATTCTTGGACTTGAGTTGGGACAGGGATATTAGACATTGGTTGATTTTGGGAATGAGTAGAACATTTTTCAATTTGATTCTAGCTCCATAATGGTTGAGGAAGGTTTTGGTCAAGGTTTCTCTAGGATTAAGTATCCATTGAGGATCATTGAAGATGTGATGCAAGGCCCCCAAGTTGAGTACAGGAAGCAAGGAAGTGGATGATGGAGAATCATTTTTCAATTATATCTGCGCACTAAAGTAAGTGGAATGTTCTTGAGGGGATTCATCTGGATTTGGAGAGGCAGAAGTATTGGTAAGATGAGCTTGACCTTGAGGATTCTTGGAGGTTCTGAGATGGGGGTGAAGTTTCCAACAGCAACTTTCAGGGTGTTCTGAAAGGGGCTTGTGTTTGTTCTTAGCACACAGATGTTTAGGTGGTTGATGTCTTTTTGACTTATCATCCAAAGATTTTTAAAGTGCCACCAAAGTCTTGTCATTTGGAGGATTTTTATATGATTGGGTAGACTCCAGGTGGGTGACCTCTTGGAGCTTTTTCAGGACCATGGTAGGATATTTAAGAATATTTTTGTTTAGAAGAACCAAGTCAACTACGTGATAGAATTGAGAAGGTAATTTGGCCAGAATTTTATAGCTGAGGATGTCGGCAGGAAGTTCAAGAAGGACTGTGGCCAGTTCATTCATGAGTTTGCAACATTCTTGGATATAAGCAGTGACGTCCCTGGTGAATTGGTAATGTATGAAGGAGAGCCAGATTCTTCCTCTATTGGTAGTTGAGAGAGAAGCATATTTTTCCAAAATGGCTTTCCAGATAGCTATAGGATTGGATTGATTAGTGGGATTGATGATAGCATCAAACTCTGTGTCCCCAAGGTGCTGCATAAGAATGTCAGCAGCTTTGTAGCACTTTTTTTTCTGAGCAGAGGTAGTTGTAATGACTGGTTCCTTGTCATCTTTGCCTTCAGTGAATTCAAGGAGACCTTTTTGACAAAGATATCTAAAAATTTTCAGGGCCCAGGATGAATAATTGGATTTGTTGAGGATGGGGAGATTTCTGCATTTAGAGTTGTCTTTGCTGTCTGAAATTGTGTTGTTCTTTTGGTTGTTTTAATTGTTGACCAAGAGAGAGCATTGTGGGACTGTAAATCTGAAAAGTTGACAGTCTGAAAGAACTGAATTATCATAAAAGAATCAAAGTAGCCAGAGGAACAAATACATGAGCAGAAGTTGAAAATAGCCTGAAAGAACCAAAAGAGCTTGGTGGAGCTAGTCATGAGAAGACCTTTAAGGTAGTTGAGGAAACAGGATCATCAATAGGGACACAATAGATAATGTGAGAAGGAATTTGATTGTGAAGAAGAGAATTCAGAGAAGAATCACTTACTTGACTGAGAGGACCTGAGAGCCCTAAGGGCAAACACAGGATCTCAGTTGAGCACTACAAGTAGAATCTCATGAACCAAAAATGGAGTATGCACACTGAGCAGTTGTTGACTGAGATGTGTGCGGACTCCAGCAGACTCTAGACAATAGATAAAAGAAAAGAATAAAACAGTAAAAATATGAAAAGAAATGAAACAACAAGAAAACACAATGAAAGGGTAAAAAAACATATTTCTGACAAATATAACCTTGAGAAAAAGGCTGTTTTGTTGGCATGCCATGTATTTTTCAATCCCAAGTAATGCATATTACAGGTAGCCATGGCCATTTTCACAGTTTACTTGGTCATGATTTTCAAAATTTTTATGGTTTCTGAATGCCAAATAGTCCAAATTTACATTTATATCCTAATTTTTTTGAAGATAATGAGGTTGAATTTCCACAGAAATAGGAATTTTTGGAATTTGAGAACTATTATAAAGATTTTGTTTAGGAGGTGGAGGAAGTGAACTTAATGTTGGTTGATTATAGGAAAAATATGGATGGTTAATGTTTTAAGTTTAAATGGAATTAGAAAAAGGTGAAAACATAAAATGATCAATGTGGTTTGCAGGGAGAGGTGGCAATTTTGACAGATAAGGAATGGGACAATTGTCTTGTGCTGATCTGGTATGGTAATTAGATGAAAATAAATAATTTTTCTTTCTATTTAAATCATGGTTAGGAAGGCATGGCAGAGGTTGGAATAAGGAAGTGTTTCCCATTTGATGTTCATTGTATCATAGATAAGGGCATCAGAATCTGATTTATGTAAAGATTTTGGAAAAGAAATGTTAGGTCAGGAGGAATGTTTCTATGAAATCAATTTTTTAACTTACTCATTTTGTTTTTGAATTTAAATTTAGGAAAAGGCTTGTTTAAATTTAGAAGTGAAAATGAATTTTAATTTGCTTTTTTCTAGGTTTTGGGTGAATTCCTCAAAGTGGGATTGAAGGGTTTTCTAATGAATTTTCCGTTTTCAAAAGAAAAAATCCAAACCAAGTGAGGATGTGGTTGTTGAAATTCTACAATAAAAAATATATATATATACATATATATATATATATTTAGTAGTAAAAATTTAGTCCCTTTTCAGAGACCAAATCAACTATACACAATTTATCCCAATTTGTATAACTCACTGTTACTCCAGAACACTTCTGCCATGGCCTGGAGTTGTCCCAATTTGGATAACTCCAGTAGTCACATGAAGATCAAACTTGTGCGCAACTACACTCCAGCTCATCCTCCTCCTTGGACTTGCTCCTCCCTTTCCTCAATTCATCAAACCAACCTCCTCAGACCTCCAAAGAAAACTAATTTGACGCAGGAACTTCTAGGAAAAACAGACTCAATCCAAGACCCATGCTCCAATCAATTTTCATCAAGAAAATCCCAACGCCAACACCCCCACCAGACCATCAAACCACTCCCGGACTCAGATACCTCAAAAGCAGCAATCAGTCTAGGCTCATCTCCCTCAGAACAGGAAAATGATCAACCAAAGCCGTGGCCATCAAAAGAAAACTGATCCAACAAGAAAACACAACCAGAACAAGAAATTGATTGACAAGTTTAATCCAATTTTCATCAAGGCATCCTCCAGACAGCTCAAAAACCAGATTGACCATCCTCCTCCACTCAAAAACCTCAAGACCTGCCTCTTATTTCTCTTCCAGGTAGAACAAAAGAAAACTAGACCAAGCAGAAAAAGTCAAACATTCTCCTTTTGTTCATTGACCCAAAGAGAGACAACCTTCAACTGATGGGCTCTCCAAATGGGTCTCTTTGCACGTTCTGCATAACCTACTCTGTTTATTCGCTTTTTCATGTAGAGCTGTTTTTGGTTTTCTAAAAAGATTAAAATATTGATATTCAGTATTGAGAGCCCTGCAATTCAACATTGGTGTTCATTGCATGTGTTTTCAATTTCCTCTGTTACATCCGCTGGTCTTGTTACATGTTTTTTACTTGTTATATTCTTTTAATGTCTCCAGGTTTTGTCCCTGTATGTGTTTTATTTTATTAAAAAACTTATCACCATGAAAAATTTGATTTCACTTTCTGAAAAGTTCCATGAAGGAATCTCTGGTTGAAAGTCTCTCAAATCTATATTTGAAGCTATCCTTTTTGGTTCACATTAAATTTCCAAAATGCACATTGACTGTGTATTGGAGCCTAGTTGAAGTTTGAAAGCATTTTGATTGGATCTTGGCATGAGCTTGTTCATATATTGGGAATGAGATCCTTGATGGCAATTTCTAGAAAGTTCCACAAGATTTTTTGTGGTTCATATACATAAAACTATGTAGTTGAAAAAATTAAATCTTACAAATTTAAACACATAATCAGTTTTTTTTGAATTAAAACAAAAGAAGTTTGTAAAAAAAGAAAAAGAAGACTGAAAAGAAAATTCTACTGAAAAAAAAGCAGACTGAAAAAATAAATAAGACCAGAATTAACTTGATGCAAAAGATGCATATAATACAACATTTGAAAATTTATAAAAACCTGAAACAATTGAAGCCAGGTGATTTTTGTGAACAATTTTCAATGTTGTTAAAATTTCATATCTAAATAACTTTGTGTGTGTCTTTCTCAAATTTTAAATGGGGTTTTTGATGTTTTTGGGAAATGAATTATCATTATTTGTTTCTATACTGGCGCTGTTTGTTCAACAAGGAATTGCAAGTAATTTTGTTCATAAAAACTTCAAATTTTTGAAATTTATTTGATTTTCATTTTACAAAAATTTCCCATATTCTAAACACCACAACAGCTCTGTTTCATCTGGCTACTTTATACAGAGAAACCTGTCAAAGTAGGAAAATAAATAATAAAAACAAAATAAACTTTTTAATCCAGAAGGAGTGGTAAATCAATTAATATTATGTCAGAAATGTATTCTCCACCCAAAATTAAGTAGGTTCACTGACTGACCCCACCTTTGAATTATCACTCCTTCATATTTTAAATACATAAACAAAATGTGACCAAAAATTCATGGTACCACTTTGGCACCTTTTTGGAAATTTTGATATCTCACCGCAATTTTCCCTGTAAAATACTCAAAAAAATACTCCAATACACACACTGATGCTATAATATCTTCCCCTCCCCTTGCCCATCAGCTAGAAAGGATAACCCTTTTCATATACAATCAAGAACTTTATCTCCAAAAAATTGAAACCAAAGAATTTCTTTCTCTGCACTGCCTTGGCTATACACTCTGCAATTACCCTGCTATTGTTAGTAATGATCCACTTGGACAATCCATTGTGGTGTTTATTTATAGACACAGAAGCAAGTAGGACAAGGGTAGACATTTAAATCAGGGGCTCAGAAGTGGGCAGACGCGGATGCCACAGCAAAATAGGTTTGAAAAGTAAATTCTAGCTAGTTTCCTACTCCAGAAAAGGGAAAAAGGGCTCAGCAGATGTGAAGTTTTGGGTTATGCAGCAAAATAGGCGAGCTGAGTCTGCTCTTTTGCCTTATGCAGAAGCAATATCTCAAGTTTTGTGTTTTACAGAATCAATAGCTGTAGTCTTGCCTTTTGCAGAACAATAATTGTGGTTGGTAACTATCCTCTTCCGCACTTATGGATTTTGGAGTTAGAATGCAAAATAAAGCAATTGGAACCATGGAGTATGTGTCCAAAAAGCTGACTATGTGTTATGCATTGGGATGAAAGGAGATGTGTAATCTTTGGGTCAATTGAACACTAAAATTGAGGAGGTGGCATGCGGATTGACAAGGATCTGTAAGGAAGATTGATGGGGGTCTTCCATCATGCTGTATGCAGGATTGAATGGGATCTTTCCTTGGCAATGCATTGGCGCAAATCAATTGGTGAGGTGAACAGATGTTTCAGGAAGTCAACGGATTGGATAGTAGGATCAGGACTAATAGTGGGCCAGGTCATTGGGGAACCCATTTGGGAGGTGGTGTAGGAATTCATTCTTTTTTTAATTCCTTTTGTTTTCAAATTTTTAGTTTTGGGTTGTATGTGAAAGTAGTTTTCTTTTTAGCAAGGGTTTGGAGGTAGTTTATTGGATCATACTTTTACGGAGTTTATTGTCATGATTGTATCTTGGTGTATTCTTTTTATCATCAGAGTTTCTTCTGTGGGTAAAGGTCTTAAGAAACATCTCTTCAAGTTATCTAGGAGTTATTTCAGCGAATAGTTCAAGCACAGAGATTTTTGGGGAGTCCGTGTTAGTCCATAACTTTTATTTTGTTGCAAGCTAGTAAAGGAAGTTTCCATAGGATGCAGAGAGGCAGCGTAGGTGTTTATTCTGGTGAAGAGCAGGTATTGTAACTAAAGGGCTAGAGGATTATTGGGTACTGGAGCAGAATTGCTGCAGACATTTAGTGTATCACATAATTCCTTTCCACACCTTCTGCATGCATTCTTTTTGGAATTACCTGCAACTTTTAATAGTTCTACTAGTTGATCTTCCCCAATATGCTTTCCAACAAAATATCCCTGTCAATCTTCCTTAGCGGATCCCCTTTGATCTCTGCATACTGCATCCTTGATTTTTTCTTCCCATTGTCCAATTAAATACATAAACTTCTGCAACTCCCACTGCATGCCCCTTATTCAACCCTTGCATAAATATGTAATAGCTCCAATCACTTTCTGCCCTGTTTATACAAATGAAATCCCCTAAATACATAGCTTCAAAATGTGGCAAATACCACACCCCAAACATAGTCATCTGCAAAAGGCAAAAACTTTGACTCATTTTAGCTATTTTTCTGCAGATCCTGTATCATCCCACCTGCTGAACCTTTTTCTTCCTCTGATGTAGTAGGCAATAAGGTAAACTCAGATTTGCTTCCCATTGCGCTGCAGATCCCACCTCTGCCCACTGCTGAGCCTTCTTGCATTCTTTTTTAAAACAAACACCACACCGCCTGTCCTATTACCTGACAGACATTTCCCCACTTCCCTTAAGCCGCTTTTTTTCTTTTGTGATTGTTTACTTCCTTGGAAAAAGTTGATGCATCTGTGCTAAAACCAAGTCCTCTTTTTCCTTCACCTTCCAACAGTGAATGGCCAGGTAGATGAGTGTTTCAATATCAAACAGGAGCACCACCTTCTGTCTGTGAAGCAGCTTGTATGGCAAATACCTGTTCCCATGCTTGATGGTGATCCAGTGAACAAAAAATGCTATAGGTAAGACCTCTTCACTTTCTTCCACTTTTACCGCAGATTTTAACCATTGCTTCCTCAAGGGTTTGATACCCTTACTTGATAGCTCCAGCTCCCTCCAGGTAGTACTCTTTTACCCACCCAAACTTGTCTCTGAAAGGCTCAACCATCCTCTTATGGTCCCCTCTGAACTCTGCAGCTCCATCAACAGTTGTCAGCTGCAAGCAAACCAATCCTCCTCCAAGAACCATCCCACAATTTCCACAGATAGTTTGGCCAATGGCTGGGCCTCTACCCAACAAGATAGGTTTTCATGGGCCACAAGCATGTATGCAAAATTCTACTCTTTGATATGGACCATGTTCAATAAGACTTTTCCAAAGAGTGTCCTCCCCCATTGGAATACCTACCTCCTGTGTTGACCTTGTACTCCTCCAATGACATGCTTTACAATTTTGGACCTAATCCTGCACCCTCTGTCTAAGGACTGGCCACCAGAAGCTGGTTTTCACCCTCTGCCAGGTATCCACTTCCCCTCAGTGACTCATATTGTTGTGAAGACTCTACAATAAGTCTCCCTGTTCCTCTCTCTGCGTGACAAAAACCAAAGGGATTGGAAAATCTCTTTTCTACAGCTACCCTTCCTGATAAAAGAACTGCAGAAATCAATTCCAGACACACCTAGTAATTTTTTCCAGTAAACCCACAGGAAACTTGTATTTTTTGAGGTACTCTTCCCATGCTTTCTAGTTCTCAAATTGCTTTAGTGGTAGCTTTCAAACTCCTGCATTTGTTACTTTAACTAATTTCCTATTTTTCTTTTTTTTTATGATTATTAAAGTGTAAATTCTCTAAGGAGTTTCTTGGACTAAGTTCATGATCCTTATCAATTGACCCATAAAAAGTTTTTGAAAACGCACTCAGATGGCTCCTTGAGGACAATTAGTGAACTGATAAAATTTTATGACCCTCTGCACTATTTTCTTTTTCATCCTCATAGTACATTTGGTTAACTTCCAGTACTGAAAGAAGACCAAGGAAAGAATAGGTTAACTTCCATGAAATATTATTCCAATTTCCTGGAATTTTGCCATTCTGAATTTTCATTTTGCACTGGGTAGGTTTACTGTTCCAAAGATATTGTGTTGACCCATACATAAAAATTGAGAAATAAATATTATCCTATATTGAAATCACCAAAATAATCTATGGATTGAGCATTTCTATGGTTTTGTGAATTCAATGAACCATGGTTTTTAGATGGGGTTCAGGGAACTGGTTATTTTTTTCACTTCAATTTTTCATGTGAGAGTTATTTCTATCTTCTAACAATATTTATGCATAAGTTGATATTTCCTTATTCTTATTTTTTTTATTCTTCCTCAATCCTTTATAGGTGGCCCAAGGACATGAAGGCTTGATATCAAGATGGTATGGCAATGGTTCAGCATATGGGAAAGCATGATATTTTGATAACAGTCACACGTAACCCAGGGTGGCCAGAAATTCTAAGCAATCTTTTTCCAGTTCCAAAAGCTGTCATTCAAAGGCTTGAAACAGATCCAGGGTGGAAGATAACTAATAGGGGAAAGGAAGCCTAGTACTGGAAGGGATCCAAAATGGATCAAGCTGAAGATTCAGTTGATTGGTGAGAACGCAAAGAGGATGAAAAATGAGTCTGGATGGTACTGGGAGGAAGGGAGACTCCATGAATGGAGTAGAATGAAATTCAGGGTGCAAAAAAGTAGAATAGATTTGATCAGGAAATTCTAGCAAGTGGAGAAGGATTTCAGTTTCTATAATAATATTTACAACCTGTGATATCTTACATTTTTAACATGTTAATGATGCCTGAAAAGATGACTAATCATCTAGGCTGTATTATGTAATCAAAACTACACCTGTGTCATAAGTATGAAAAAAGCACAGGATAGGTCAGATATGGTGTGTCCACTTAGTTTGGTTGGATTGTCAACTCAGTGGTTTTTTTGTTAAACCAGGGTTGGGGGGTGCTCAAGGCTGCATGGGGGTAAGTCAACCATCCGTTTTCAGGTGGTCAACCAATAGGGGTGTTCCATCAACTTGGCCATGGCGGCTTTCAACTGAAGCTTTCAATATTTTGTAATCAATGGGAAGCCATCATATTTATTGTAATGGTCATGAGGATCACAACAGTTGCAAGAAAATTTTTTTCTTTTTTCTCCAAGTTTATCAATGGAAAAGTTGGTTTGATGTCCCAAATAGATTTGTCCCCCTTGGCTATTTCCCTATCAACCAATTTGGTCTGGCCATCAACCCCGGCTTGTTGCATGACCAGCAGGAGTTGACCACACAACCAAACTCACTGGATAAACCATATTGTGACATGTTTCTTCAACTCAAAAATTGAAAAGAGTGTTTGATATAATATTCAAGAAGGAATCTTTGGAACCATAATAGGGCGTATCAAAGTTAGCAAACCCGCCATTAGAAACCCGCCATTTTTAATGGCGGGTTTCTGAAATACACATACCCCCTAACTGGTGTATTTCAAAATGGTGTGTTTCATGAAAATGGCGGATTTCAATCATCAAACACGCCATTAAACCCGCCATTTATGCATCATCATCCATCCACCATCCATCACATTGAAAACACCCATCCACATCAGCAAATCCATAGGGCACTCAGCTCTATCACTCCTACCATCTTCAACCTCCTCTCGACTATCCTCGTTGCAATCAGTTCAAGCTCCAATTATGATGAGTAGAAAGAAGGTGAGATTGAGTAAGAGAGTGAGATCAATCACAACCCAATCAAATTGTCGGCTTAACAGCAGGACTATCACTACTCCAGCAGCAGCAGCCCACCAAGCTTCCACTTCAAAGAAGACCAAGCTTAATGAGACTATCCAGAACTTGGCTCACCTTCTTAACTTCAAACCAGTTGCTCCTGATTCACTCATCCCACTTCATCCACCCATCCTCAATCCATCCAATAGGATCTTGTTGGTTGGCGAGGGTCAGTCTTCTCTCTCTGCACTCCATCTCTCTCTCTCGTCTTCAGAATAAGCCATTCAATCATAAGACCATCAAGACATACGTACTTACTTATCATCAAATCCTACCCCCATCATCAGGAAATCTGTTGTTCTCAGTCTCACTACTCCTCCAACATTCTCATCCCGGGAACTTGATCACCGCCTCGACCTTAGACTCAAGGGAGACCGTCTTGAAGAAATACCCCAAATCAATAGAATCAATCAAGATCTTAGACAATCATCAGGTCAGACTGATCTTTGAATTAGATGCTACCAACTTGGATCACGATAAGAGGATCAAGAACTTCCTCTCCCCATCCCCTCAATCCAGCCGAGAAACATCCTCCCTCCCATCTCAGAGCTGATTTGATCGCTCTTCGCCATTGGCATCGTAAGCCTTACCCAGGCTTGACAAGCTTGACAAACATGAGGCCAAGGGTGTTGGGCTTGTCGGCCCTTCCTCTCCCCATCCCCTCAACCCAGCCAAGAAACATCCTCCCTCCCATCTCAGAGCCAATTTGATCACTCGTTGCCATTGGTGTCGTAAGCTCATCATTGGCGCCATTGGCCTGCTCTCCATCATCCTGGCCATCATCATTGCGACTGTTGTTAGTATGCACAAGTTGAATCCCAGCAATCTCGATACCCTCAACTCCTTGGATGTTACTATCATCACCGCCGCAGGTGATGTGGCCAAACTGTGGGGTGCAAATGGTGACAAGATTACGGTTCAGTATCCCACCCTCCTCCTTCCCCCGCGTTCCCACGTCTTGTTGGACTTAGTCTACGTGCTACAACATCTACAGCTTGAGTTACATACGTACTAATCTGATTTGATTGTCCTCGTCCTCATGATCTCAACCAACTCAACATGTATGCGCGCATTGGCTACAAGCTTGGGTCCATGCCACCCTAATTATTCAAGACCAACAATGGTACCATGCTCAAATACAGAAATCCTCTAGGGGGTACCTGGGTTGCCATCCCTTTTAACAATACCGCAAAATGTCAAGACGATTCACCCCCTCTGAATCAGCCCTGGGATTACTCCCATCGACGCATCCTAGGCGTCAACCTTGGAGGCTGGCTAGTACTCAAACCGTTTATTGCCCCTTACATGTTTGAACCTTTCAATTGCAATGATGGCCCTCAACCTCCGACCGTCGTTGATGAATGGACCTTGTCGGTCGCCTTGGGCAATAAACTAGCCTCTACCCTTGAGGAACATTATTGAATGTTCATCACCAAGCAAGACTTTATTGAGATTGCAGCCACCGGTCTCAATTGGGTTTGTATCCCCGGTGGCTGGTGGATGATTGAAACCTGGGATGGTGAACCTTTCTTGGAAGGTGTTGCGTTCAAGTACTTTCTCAAGGTGCTCAAGTGGGCTTGCAAGTATGGCCTCAGAGTCAACCTCGACCTCCACGCCGTCCCCGGTAGTCAGAACGGTTTCAATCATTCCGGGAAATTAGGATCAATTAACTTTCTGGTCGGCTTGATGGGCGTGGCCAATGCACAGAGGACTTTCAACTACATTCAAACACTCATTGTTTGGGCCGATCAATGCAGAGTTTTTGGAGGGTACAGGGAACTGACTTTCCCTTTGTTTTTTCTTTGTTTTTGTTTCTTTTTTTTTAGGTTTTCTAGCTCTGCCAGGTTTTGATTTTCATCTCTTTTTTATTTTTTTAATCCCACCTTTTTTGCCAATAATGAGAACGTTGCTGAAATTTTTTTTTTTTTATTTGTTTGACTGGTCTTTTTGTTTTTCCAACCCCTTTTTTGATATTGATTCCTTCACTGCCTACCAAACTCAAAATGTTATACAACCATTCAAATTTCACCTTGATCCTCACCTTGGGTGCAGCAAGTGCCTGGGAGGGAGAAAGATGGAAGGAGATGGTATGAAAAACATAAAGAGAGGTGGCAAGCAGAGGAATCGTAGAAAAAGGAGGGCTCAAATGAGGGATTTGGAAATTTCTTTGGAAGTGACTGACGACTGGATCAAGGAAAAGTTTGCCTGGTCTAGAAAAAATCTATGCCCTTTGGATCTGTACCCTGCTATCACGGCTGAAAAGAAAAAGAACCCTTGAAAAACCACCCAGGAAGAATTTAAGCAAGCAAAACAGACAATTGGGGCTTTCCACTTCTTCCACCATGGAAAAGTTATTGTTCTCAACCAATCTGATCACCATGCTCTGGTTGCTGTCATTGAATTTGTGACTTTGGATTAACTATCTGAGCAAGATGAGAAAGATATCAACTTTGCGACAACATTCCTTCACTGTTTGAAAAAATTTGTCAACCCGGTTGGTCCCTCAAGATCTTGGGGTGGAAAAATGTGGGCGATTGGTTGGCAAAAATTGATGAACCCTTTGGAGTTATTCGGACGTTATGTGAAGAAATCATTCATTAGATCTTATCCTCAAGAGTACGCTGTCCTCAACCTGAAGGCCGACAAAGTATCCCAAATTTTAGGACAAATGTTTTGTAATTTGGCCAAACTTGCCTTTGAATCAAACCGTGATACCATGAAGGACAGCAACATCCCCTCTTTCTCTTTGTTGGAATTTGGTTCCAAGCCTACACCTTTTGATTGCTCCCCACACCTCACTTTCACCTCGGATTTTTTTTACAATTCTCCTCATATTGACAAAGGCGACATCTCTGTCTATTCCTTTTTACTTGTGGTCCCAACCAAAAAATCAAATGTTTGACTTATTGAAGATACGCAAGAATATCAAGTTTTGGACGGTCAATTTGTTTTTCCTGACCTTGGCTTTGGAATTGATTTCAAGCAAAAATGTATAGTCAAAATTGTTTGGGCGGCTAACAAGTACAAGCACTGTAACTTTCCAGCTGTGGACACAGCAACCCATACCAGAATGACCATGTCACTCCAAATTAATAAAAAAACTCAGAGCACTTGTAGGGACATGAAAAACAGCCAAATTTACTCTAGAGAAAAAAATATCAATAAAAACAAAAAATATCTGTATATTGGTGGGGTTAAGAATGCTCTCAAACGTTGTTGTAGTAAAAAATAATTTGTTTTTCTTTCATCCATGCAAATATATTTACAAGCCCAGCATTTGAGTAATATGCTGTATTTCTTCTACCGATCTACCACTGCCAATGCAAGCCAAATCTACTGATACCTTATCCTTTTTTTTGTTTGCCCGTTGTTCCCTCTCCTTTTCCAGTTGCACTTGCTTCCAATCCTTCTCCTTTTCCTCTTTTTGAAACTCTAGCTCAGCTTGTTTCAACCTCCACTCAGCATCCAATTTTTGTTGATTAGCCAAAGTCTCGGCTTGCTGCTTTTGACCATCCATGACCAGTGGACAATCCCACTGTTGCTTTTCAAACTGAAGTTTATCTGATTCAATTTGTGATTTCACTGTTTTTTGGAGGGGAATGACAATGAGCATGATTTTGAAAGCAAGGATATTGAATCAATAAACTTACATGAATCTTGCTTCTCCATGATTTCTTCAAAGCCCAAAAAACTGGAAGTGTTTCTCCTCTTTTGATGACTTCTGGGGTTGACATTGATGGAATTGGAGGCCTTTTGCTTACCCTTGGCAGAGGAGGTTTGAGTCTGAAAGTCCTCACTAGTATTTGAAGGCAATGTGGGAGGCCCCATTGGCTTGAGTTTTTGGCCAATCAAAAATGGATGAGCCTGTTTTTTTACAATTTAAATCAGTTAGGAGCAACCAGACAGAATCAAAAACAATTTAGTTCCTTACTTGAGCGGATGTTGATGGCAACAGTGATCCAGGAATAACATCCTCCTCATTGGGCAAGTTCTCCAGTTGTTCTGCCCCAGGAAGAGAGCAATCAAAAGAAGGAAGTGAGGGGTCCAAGTTTGGGATTGACTGATCAATCAATACCAAATTAGAAGTGATTGTAGCCAATTGTGTTTGAATATCCTCCTCATCATCAGATGGGGGCCACTCCAAGGCCAAGGTTTCATCAAGGTCCCCGTTGGTAGGCTGAGCATCCCCAGCCAAGTCCTTGGCATCAACGGAATTGGATTGTTGGGCATTGAAAGCAGCTAGGGGGGTGATGTTGGCCTTCTTTCCAAAGATTTCATCCATTTGAATATAAAAAAGACAAATGGAGTCCAACTTATCAACCACCAAGTTGATTCCTTTGGCTTTGTCCAAGTCGGTGATACCAAAGCCAGTGGAGATAGACATGGAGTGGGCCTTTTTGTACTTGGCTCAATAGTTTTTGAACCTCTCCCTCATCTTTTTGGATGACAGATCCAGCCTACCTTTTGTTTTTTTCTTGAGTTCATTGGCCATCAGGAGATAACCATTGACCTTAGAGGATTGAGGTCGGCCAACACATGTTTTGTTGTTGGATCCAAAACAGGCATCGTAGTTGGAGGGAATTTTCAGCCAGTTTACCAAGATGATTTGATCAGCTCTCTTGAGCTGACTTGAGCCCTTGGAAGCTGATGGGGGAGGATTGTTTGTTGTGGAGTTCCTTGGCGATGTTCTCTTGGGTGTGTTGGACTTGCGGGGGGGAGGTTTGCTGAGGGGCCATTTGAAAGAGTAAGGGCTACGCAAGTGATGAGAGTGATAAAATGATGAGAGTGGTGAAGTTTTGAGAGCAATAAAGTGGATGAGAGTGATCAAGTGATGAGAGCGGTGTGGTGACCAATCCGGTACACCACGCGAAAAAAAAAAAAAAAAAAAAAATCGGATTTCAGTTGTACCCCTATGGGTACCTTCATTTCCCCCTATCTCTCAAAGTCTCCCTGTCCTAGCGGTCTAGGACAGGCCTCTTGCCTGTCTCTCCACTTCGATCCTCTCTTCCTATGTTCAACTCCCACTCGTCGCGCTCGCGGCCCTGACTTTTGGCGACGCAAGCGATCGTCGAACCACTTTTGACAATCCCTTCTCCTCCTCACACCTCCCTAGGCTAACCCAATCCACATCCATCATAGCTCTAAGCAGGTCATGGAGACTTTAAAACCGTCCACCCATATTAATCAATCTAGTCTTTGCGCCAGTATCGGATCTGCCTTGAGCGGGGCAGCCGGTACCGATGGCGCACCCTTCATCAACGCGTCCCGCTTGGTGGAGCGTTCCGTCCCCGAACACTCCCCCTCCACTCCTGCCACCTTGACTACTGCGGTGATCTGCGAAAAGACCGAGTCGTCTACTACGTTATACAGGCAATTCAGATGGTGGCCCTGACGCTGGTTTGAAAGAAATGCCTCCCAATGATCCTTTCGAGGGAGGTCGCGACCGACATTCCTTCTAGTATCAATCGTCATTCGCTTGGTATTGAATCCGGCTTGAACTCAATCCCCCATGTTGGAGATGTCGATCCGTCAAAGTTCAACCAGGTCCACTCAGTTTATTCTACCCCAAACCCAGGCCAGCATCATTGAACCCACTCCCGCATCCTCAGCGTCTACGCCGACCAAGAAATCATCCACGCGCTCTCATCATCACCATCACACTCGATACCAACCGACGACCGCGAGCGACCGCTCGCGGCCGTCGGAACCTTCACCCCGTTGTCGCCGCCGATCGGGTGACGACAGCTGTTGTCAACACCCGCGACCGCTGTCGCGGGTGTTCATCTGGTTGCCCGCGGTCATTCTTGACGCGGGCAACATTTCTTTTTTTTCCTCTCATGTAATTTTTTTTTTTTTTATTTTTATTTTTTATGTTTTCATTTTCCCGCACCTATTTGTAGTATCACTTGTACATAGTATACAGGGCCTCATGTCTATAAAAAAAGGGGCTCTCCCCTGCCTTTTGGCCAGGCATCCCAGCAATCCATCCAATCAGACCATCATCATAAGCAATTTATCGGTGGGCATCCTTCCCCACTTATCTGAGCATATTATCCGGGTATATCTATGATTGCCCCTTGATACTTTGAGGCTCCATACTCAAACTCTGTCCCTTGTGACCTTGTTCCTTATCACCAACCAATAGCCTTGCTGGTTGAAGAAGAATTCCTGTCTGTCTGAATTCTTGGGTGTGTTATACCACTCTGATCCCTTTTTCCGACCATACTGGTCTTGATCTCTCCTTGATCATCTTTCTGGAGCCAATCACGTTTGATTGAAGAGGTTTTATTAAGCTTAAAACTTGGAGTGTTATACCTCCCTTCTTATTTAAGGTTGAATTTTGCCACGCTATTCTTGAGTCCCTTGAGAAGTGTTGGGATATTCTTGCTCAAATTCGTTATTGATTTGCTTCTAGAGCTTCATAAACAAATTGATTTTGTTTTGTTCAGCCTCCCACAGTTATCTGGTACCCTTCAAGCGCTTGATTGCGGAGAGTTGGGCAGGTTCATTGAGAACCTGGAGGTTGGTTGGGATTGAGTTGATCTTTCCTAATCAGCTGCTGACGACCAGAGTTATTAGCTTGTGGGCATTGTTACTTACAACTGCCTTGTTCTATTGAACTCTGAACAAAACCTTGCCTTATTTGTTCAATTCTTTACCTGCACCATCTTGCCTCAGATAGTGTTGTTTCCATTGCTACCAACAACTCTTATCCTCTTCCCTTACTCTGATTTCTCATCCATAAGGTTCTGGACCTTGATTCCGGTTACATTTAAATATTATTGTTACTACTAGGAGGGCAGCCTAAACAGCACCTTTCCCCTCCACAGAACTGCCACGGCTTAGCACCGTTTGGAGTCTTACATTTGGTCCCCCGGGCCAGAATCAAACCAGCAACCTTGGGATTTACAGTCCCAAGACATTTAAAGTCAACCTCGAAATCCAATCTTTTTTTTTCCATTCTCAAATCTGATCCGTGGAGGCAACTTATCCTAGAAGTAAGTCCTCCCAATTTGTGCACCGCTTGGGCAAGATACTTGTCATTTTTGGCGAAACCCTACTCTTGCCACACTTGTGAGCCACTTTGGAAATCTGCTCTTTGGATCCCCTAGGAACTCTTTTATTTGATATGGCATCTTCCGCTACTCCAACCACCCCTGTCCAACCTAAGATGGTAAAGATCAAACCTCAGAACAAGAACTTAGGCTTCAACAGTAAAAATGTCGAGCGATTCTTGGACTCCTACGAAATGGCTGCTGAAGTAGATGGAGCTAGTGAATTTGATATGGCTTATCAGTTGCAACTCTTTATCTCCTCTGATGAAGTTATGGAGGTAATTGAGTCTTTTGAGGGATTTTAATCCCACAACTGGACGCTTCTCAGGGAGGCTATGTTGGAATACTGGGGTAAAATAGATGTGGCTAGGTTTACTCTGCAGGATTTGGATGCTCTGGTTTCTCAGTGGATCTCCAATGGTGGTATTTCTTCAGCCTCTGACTATCAGATTTTTAGGAAGTCTTGGGATCCCATTCAAAACTATCTTATCTGAAACAATCACATTGACACAGTGGAAGAAATTCAAGCAAATTTCTTCCAATCTTTTTTGCCGGCTGTGCAGGAAAGGATTAAAGAAGAACTGGTCAAATCTGGATCCATGATTACCACCAGGGATAATTGATTCAAGCTCCCTGTTTTTCTCACCCTTAGGAGTACTGTGGATAAAGTCATGAAAGGTCAAACTGCTCTTACCTTTGAAAAGCCTAGAACTACTGAACCAGTCCATGCTCCTTCTTTTAAAGAGTCAAACAATATTATGATTAAAATGGAGGCAGATTGTAGGCCTAAAGCAGATCCTAATTCCAATCGAGAACCTACTACTATAGATGAAATCACCAAGTTACTTAGAGCCTTTGAGAACAAAATAGATCAAAAGATTTCCTTGCTAGCTACGCCTAAAACTCCTTCTTCTGTCCCCAAATCAACTCTGGTCTGTTACTACTGTCATAGGGAAGGCCATGGAACCGGACAATGCCAAGACCTTCCAAAGGACCTAAAGGAAAAGTTGGTAGAGCAGAGGGGAAACAATTACTTCCTCCCTAATGGTGCCCTAATCCCTTTTGACTCGTCTCGTCCTATCCGACATGTGGTGGCCTCTTACCAGCCATCACCTCCTGTGAAAGCATCTCTTGCTTCCTTTGAATTTCGATCATCCTGTGGTACCCTCCAACCTTGGTATCCTCCAGCTATTTCTTCCTCTAGTCTTGCTGGGACTACTTATCAATCTGATCCAGCCAGGAAACGACATGAGGAACCTAAACCTCATAAGGCTCCTTCCTTGCCAACTTCAATCCTTCAAAAACCCGTTAAACGTTGATCATCACTTGAGCCTCCTTCCTCTGATGTAGAAGACATGGAGGTGGAAAAGGAACCACTCATGGAAAGGTTCCCAGATCACCCTGATCCTTCTCCTTCACCTCAACCTTCTAATCCTATCTTAGATTCTGCGTCACCTGAACTTCCTCCCTCCACCCAGCCCAAAGTTTGATTTGAAAGGGGAATCTCCAAGGATCACCCCAATTCTGTGGAGGGAGTATTAAAGAAAATTTCTGATCTCAAAATTCCTGATCTATCTGTGGCTGAACTCCTATCAATCTCTCCATCTGTTGCTGAAGGAATGAAGAAATGGGTCTCTTGTCAACGTGTGGAAATTGGCCCTGAAGAACTCAAAGTCTCCTCTGGCACTTTAATGGAGGACTCTGGTGGAACCAGTCTTTCTTTGGACTCCAACCTTTATTCCTGTCCCCTTGGTTTCCTTCCTTGTTATCTTGGTGACTCAGCTAAAACTGTTTCTCCTCTTGTGGATTCTGGGTCTCAGCTTAACTTAATCTCGGATGCTATGGCCTGCAAGCTCAAACTTAGTCCTAGGGTCAGCTTCAACTCTGCAGTGTATGGGATAGGAAATCAAGCTTTTGAAATGGTTGGTATTGCTGAAGATGTACCGGTCAGGATTGGTCGAAATATTGTTGGAACCTGCCACTTTTGGATCACTTGTTTGGACAGTCCTATGATCTTGGGACGACCCTTCTTAATGGACTTTGGTTCAACCTTGATGTTTTCTGATCAAGTTGGGGAGAGAATTCTTCTCCCTGATGCTGATGGCAGGAAAATTGAAGTTCCTCTTTGCTCTTTGGATTCTGGTTGTTGGGAAAGAGATTTTCCTGGTCATTCTCCCAAATCATCTTTTAAGGGGAAGCAGAAGGATAACTCTAGTTCCTCTCATTTTTTAGGGGAATAGTTGATCCTACTAATGGTTGTAGTTCTTTTCAGCCTCAGACTGCAACTCAAGGGTCAACTCCCATCCCTCAGGCTTATTTTTCATTCCTTTCATCATTCTCTTCTGAGCTCAAGAATATTAAAAAACAAAAACATATCAAAATAGAAAAATCCAAAAATATTTCTTCTCCATCTCCTTCTCTCTCTGGTTCTGTTGTGTCTTCTTTCCCTTCTACTTTTGAGTATGATCAATCTTCTCTCAGTTCTGGTTCAAATCTCCGCAATGAGTCTAAACTAGATCCTAATTGCAATTCCGTTTTTGGTGATTTTGGTATGAAGGAATATGGGCTTCAGTGGAGGCAATTTGGGGTACAAGTAAGTCCTCCCAATTGTGCACTTCCAGGGCAATCCTTTACCGTCATTTTTGAAACCCTACCTTGTGCCACACATGTGAGCAACGTATTATCTCCTGGTTCTCCTTTTATGGAAAAGGCACCCTTCAAGGATATTGCAGAACATTGGACTTGGAAGATGTTGGAACTTGGACTCAGCTTTTGTAATCAAGTCTCTCTGGTCAACTCTTGGAGGAAACAAGAACTTCTCTCTTTTTCCACTAAGTATAAACCAGTTGCTAAGAAGATCCAACCAGTCAACCAGCCTATGCCTCTCAACCTCAATCCTCCCCTTATGCGTCCTCCTCTATCTCGCGCTCCTTACTGTGGTCTTCCTTAATCTCTTACTGGTCCCTTTGTGCCTAATGGACGGGTCACTGAAGAACGTCTGAAGTTGGTCAACTTTGGTCCAGATGGATGGCTTCTTCCTGATGAGTTAAATTTAATCAAAAATGTCTTATCTCTAAGAGAAAAATCTATTTCTTTCTGTGAAGAAGAGAGAGGTCTCTTGCGGGAATCCTATGGCCTCCCTTATATCATCCCTGTAGTTGAACATGATCCTTGGCAAAAGAAAAAGATCCCTATCCCTGCTGCTAAAGTTGACAAATTCATCAAGTTGGTCTGGGAACGAGTTCAAACTGGCCTGTATGAACAGTCAACTTCTAGTTACTCCAGCCCCGTCTTCTGTGTCCTCAAGAGTAATGGTAAACTTAGAATAGTTCATGATCTTCAACCTCTTAATAAAGTTACTATTAAAGACTCTGGTATCCCTCCTGCTACTGAAGAATTTGTTGAATCCTTCGCGGGAAGAGCTTGCTATGGTCTAGGGGATATTATGGGTGGCTATGACAAACAATCCTTACATCCTATTTCTCGTCCTCTCACTACTTTCAATACTCCTCTTGGTCGATTTCAACTTACTCGATTGCCTCAAGGAGCCACCAACTTGGTTGCAGTCTATCAGGCTCAGATGATGTGGATCCTCCAGGATGAAATCCCGGATCATGCTGGTATCTTTATTGACAATGGAGGAATTAAAGGTCCAGTATCTGACTATGATAATGAGCTCTTACCTTGGCATTCAGGAATTTGTCGTTTTATCTGGGAATATGCTACTACCTTGGAGAGGATTCTGTTTTGAATTGAGGAATCTGGCCTTACTGTCTCTGGATCCAAACTGGCGGCTTGTGTCCCTGCTCTGGAAATTGTTGGTCATGTGGTCTGCAAGGAAGGAAGAAGGATGGCACCAGCCAAAGTCAACAAAATCATCTCTTGGCCTACCCCAATCAATCCAACTGAAGTTAGGGGCTTTCTAGGTGTTGTCACTTATGTTAGAATCTTTATCCCATCTTTATCCAAAATCTGTGCACCCTTGCGTCGTCTAACCAGAAAAGATGCTGAATGGATTTGGACCCAAGATTGTGAATGTGCTTTCCAGCTACTCAAAAGGATAGTTGGTAAAGACATAGTTTTGAAAAAGATCTCTTATGGACCTGGAGCTGGCAATATCAAGCTGGCTGTTGATTCTAGTTATCAATCTGTTGGGGCCGTCCTTACTCAGGAAGATGAAAATGGTTGGGACCGTCCTACTCTTTATGAATCTTTGTTGTTTTCAGATGTAGAATCTAGATACTCCCAGCACAAACTGGAACTCTGTGGTGTGGCTCGAATGATGAAGAAACTTCAAACCGTTCTCTGGGGCCAACATTTCGAATTGCAAGTTGATGCTTGATCCATCATTGAAATGATCAACGCTCCCAGTCTTCCCAATGCTCCTATGACTCGTTGGGTGGCCTTTATCCAGCTTTTCTCTTTTGATATTGTTCACAGGCCGGGGAAATCTTTCACCATGCCTGACGGTTTATCTCGACAACCTCTTGGGGACAACAAATCTGATGTTGGAACCAATTTCAATGAAGAGGAACCTTTAATTCAACCTATTTTCTCTCTTTCTTCTCAAAATTATTCTGGCTTTCAACAAGGCTTCTGGTTTAAATTAGAGCAGTACCTTTCAACTCTTCAAAAACCTCCTGATCTATCTGCTAAGGAATTTCAATCTCTTAAACAAAAGTCTTCTAATTTTTTTGTTCAAGGTTCTAGACTTTTGAAGAGAGGCAATCCTTGTGCTCTTATTGTTGTTACTATTCCCTCTAAACAAGATTCTATCCTTGAAAGTCTCCATGAAGGCCTTGGTCATTGTGGGGAAACTGAAACTTATCGATGATCATCCAAACGGTTCTGGTGGCCATCTTTGAAGAAATCCGTCTCCCAATGGTGCAAGAGTTGTGAAGTTTGTCAAAAACGTGATCTTAGGCGCCCAGCTGAAATTTGTTATCCTACTGGGGAGTCCACTGTCTTTGGAAGGATTGCTATGGATGTGGTTCATATTGAGGCAGGTGGTGCTAAGTACCTCATTGTGGCTAGAGATGATTTTTCCGGAAGGGTTGAAGCAAAATTTCTTAAGAACCTTAGCTCTGAATCAGTGGCAGCTTTCCTCTACGAGACCTGGACAATGCGTTATGGCCTGGCTCGATCTTACTCTACCAATGGTGGCTCTGAATTTGGGGGCAAGCTTGCTGAAATGATCCGATCCCTTCCTGGACAACATAGAGTTACTACTCCTTATTATCCTGAAGGCCAAGGCATGGTGGAACAAGGCCATGCCCCTTTGAAGGCTGCACTTGTTAAACTGGCTGGTGAAAGTGGCAAGAATTGTCGCAAATTCCTTCCTCTTGTTCTCTTCTCTGATCGAATCTCAACCAAAAGGACTACTGGCTACTCACCTTATCAAATCATCTTTGGTCAAAGAGCAGTCCTTGCTTTGGATCTGGAAATGGAATCTTTCTTGGGAATCTCTTGGGAGGAGGTGTTCTCAACCACTGATCTGTTAGTTGCTAGATCCAAGCAACTGGAGCGAAGTGAAGACGTTCGTGATGAAGCTTATCAAAAGATGATGGAGTCCAGAGCAAAATCCGTCCATTATTGGGAGGACAAGCACTCTAATCAAATCAGGGAGCCCTTGAACCCTGGTGACCTAGTTTTAGCTTATAATTGATCTTTGGAGACCCAGTGGGGCAAGCTTTTCTCTAATCGTTGGAATGGCCCTTATTGAGTGGTTCATCAAGTTAGAGGTGGATCTTATGTCTTGGAGGAGCTGGATGGTACTTGGTTGGCCAGAAGGTTCTCTGCTGATCAAGTCAAGAAGTTTCATTGTCGTGGGGGCAACTTATCTCAGAAGTAAGTCCTCCCAATTGTGCACCACCAGGGTCATTTGCTGCGTTTTTGTTGTAAAACTCTACTGTATGCCACATATGTGAGCACCTGGGACGCCCTCCTTGTTCTATTCCTGCCACTTCTAGGGCTCATTTGGAAGAATCAAGATATTTTCCTCAACTCTTCAATTGCTCTCAAGATCAAGAAATGGCCAATCTTTGCTTCAATTTCTTTGTTCCCTGCCTTTTTTTTTTTTAATCCCTTCAAATTTTAGATGCAGACTAGGGACAGTCTGTAAGTTGGGGAGAGATGTGGTGACCAATCCGGGACACCACGGGAAAAAAAAAAAAAAAAAAAAAAATCGGATTTCAGTTGTACCCCTATGGGTACCTTCATTTCCCCCTATCTCTCAAAGTCTCCCTGTCCTAGCGGTCTAGGACAGGCCTCTTGCCTGTCTCTCCACTTCAATCCTCTCTTCCTATGCTCAACTCCCACTCGTCGCGCTCGCGGCCCTGAGTTTTGGCGACGCGAGCAATTGTTGAACCACTTTTGACAATCCCTTCTCCTCCTCACACCTCCCTAGGCTAACCCAATCCACATCCATCATAGCTCTAAGCAGGTCATGGAGACTTTAAAACCGTCCACCCATATTAATCAATCTAGTCTTTGCGCCAGTATTGGATCTGCCTTGAGCGGGGCAGCCGGTACCGATGGCGCACCATTCATCAACCCATCCCGCTTGGTGGAGCGTTCCGTCCCCGAACACTCCCCCTCCACTCCTGCCACCTCGACTACCGCGGTGATCTGCGAAAAGACCGAGTCGTCTACTACGTTGGACAGGCAATTCAGATGGTGGCCCTGACGCTGGTTTGAAAGAAATGCCTCCCGATGATCCTTTCGAGGGAGGTCGCGACCGACATTCCTTCTAGTATCAATTGTCATTTGCTCGGTATTGAATCCGGCTTGAACTCGATCCCCCACGTTGGAGATGTCAATCCGTCAAAGTTCAACCAGACCCACTCAGTTTATTCTACCCCAAACCCAGGCCAGCATCATCGAACCCACTCCCGCATCCTCAGCGTCTACGCCGACCAAGAAATCATCCACGCACTCTCATCATCACCATCACCCTCGATACCGACCGACGACCGCAAGCGACCGCTTGCGGCCGTCGGAACCTTCACCCCGTTGTCGCCGCCGATCGGGCGATGACAGCTGTTGTCGACACCCGCGACCGCTGTTGCGGGTGTCCATCTGGTTGCCTGCGGTCATTCTCAATGCGGGCAACATTTCTTTTTTTTCCTCTCATGTAATTTTTTTTTTTTTTTATTTTTTATGTTTGCATTTTCCCGCACCTATTTGTAGTATCACTTGTACATAGTATACAGGGCCTCATGTCTATAAAAGGAGGGGCTCTCCCCTGCCTTTTGGCCAGGCATCCCAGCAATCCATCCAATCAGACCATCATCATAAGCAATTTATCCGTGGGAATCCTTCCCCACTTATCTGAGCAAATTATCCGGGTATATCTATGATTGCCCCTTGATCCTTTGAGCCTCCATACTCAAACTCTGTCCCTTGTGACCTTGTTCCTTATCACCAACCAATAGCCTTGCTGGTTGAAGAAGAATTCCTGTCTGTCTGAATTCTTGGGTGTGTTATACCACTCTGATCCCTTTTTCCGACCATACTGGTCTTGATCTCTCCTTGATCATCTTTCTGGAGCCAATCACGTTTGATTGAAGAGGTTTTATTAAGCTTAAAACTTGGAGTGTTATACCTCCCTTCTTCTTTAAGGTTGAATTTTGCCACGCTATTCTTGAGTCCCTTGAGAAGTGTTGGGATATTCTTGCTCAAATTCGTTATTGATTTGCTTCTAGAGCTTCATAAAAAAATTTCTTTTGTTTTGTTCAGCCTCCCATAGTTATCTGGTACCCTTCAAGCGCTTGATTGCGGAGATTTGGGCAGGTTCATTGAGAACCTGGAGGTTGGTTGGGATTGAGTTGATCTTTCCTAATCAGCTGCTGATGACCAGAGTTATTAGCTTGTGGGTGTTGTTACTTACAACTGCCTTGTTCTATTGAACTCTGAACAAAACCTTGCCTTATTTGTTCAATTCTTTACCTGCACCATCTTGCCTCAGATAGTGTTGTTTCCATTGCTACCGACAACTCTTATCCTCTTCCCTTACTCTGATTTCTCATCCATAAGGTTCTGGACCTTGATTCCGGTTACATTTAAATATTATTGTTACTACTAGGAGGGCAGCCTAAACAGCACCTTTCCCCTCCACAGAACTGCCACGGCTTAGCACCGTTTGGAGTCTTACAGCGGTTAAGTGATGAGAGTGATGAACTTTTGAGAGCAATGAAATGGATGAGAGTGATCAAGTGATGAGAGTGGTCAATCAATTTTATGATGAGGGTGGGGGTAAAAAATTTTCCAATGAGGTCCAAGGTAGAAGGAGGTGGGAAGACAGGGGTGTATGACGCGGACAGGTGGTGGAAGCATTTAAATACTTTATTTGAAAAAACCCACTTATTTCAGGTTAAATTTGACACGTCTGATCTGAAATAAGTGGGTTTTTTTGATTTTTAATGGCGGGTTTGAAATGGCGGATTTGGGTTGAAACCCGCCATTAAAAAATGGCAGGTTTGGTTAACTTTGATACCCCCTAATGGGACACACTCATGTCATAGAATTTCAGAAGATAGGCCTCCCACATTCTCACATCTTGCTAACCCTGCATCATTATCACAAGCCAAGAAAAGCTGAACACATTGACATTATTGTTTTTTCAGAGATTACTGATGAAAAAACTCAGCCTCATTTTTTTCAACAAGTAAAGAGGCACATGATACATGGAAACTG
The DNA here is from genome assembly GCA_025617555.3 of Puccinia polysora. Taxonomy (NCBI): domain Eukaryota; kingdom Fungi; phylum Basidiomycota; class Pucciniomycetes; order Pucciniales; family Pucciniaceae; genus Puccinia; species Puccinia polysora. The sequence goes on from CM062629.1 coordinate 11,255,709, forward strand.
TGCTATGTTCAACCTTTATTCCCCTTGCATGTATAATGGCACATGCAGAAAGAGATTTACCCAATCCTTCTGCACCAAAACCATAATAGATTCAAATTCCTATCCTGTCTATCAGCAATGCCAAGATGGAGTTACAATATCTCTCTCCAACCTCCATAAAAGACCCCTCATTGAAAATTCCTGTTTTTCCCCTTAAAATACTTATCTTTTGGAAAAGTATCAATGTCACATCAATGTAGAAGTATTTGCAGATATCTCAGATTTAAAATATCTCTACAAATATGTGTAAAAAGGCCATGAACATGCTACTGTGGAGGTTGTTGGAAACCTGGATGAAATAAACCACTTTAGAGATTCAAGATGGGTTTCTGCACCTGGGGAATGCTGGAGAATTGTTTCATTTAAATTTTCTGCTATCTCACCTGCTGTTATACAATTGGAAATTGACCTTCCTGAAAAGAAAAAAGTAATTTTTGAACCTGATGAAGCCCTTGATGAAGTGGTTCAAAGATAAAACCATTCAAAAACTATGCTGACAGAATATCTTGAAAGAAATTTAATTGAACATAATGCAAGAACCATCAAATATTCTGAATTTTCACAGCATTTCACATGGCATCCCCAGAGAAAAGAATGGAGGCCAAGACAGACAGTTTTTTCAATGGGAAGAATTTATACTGTTTATCCTGCAGATTCTGAGAGTTGGTTTCTCAGATTTTTATTGAATAACTGAGTTGAGGGGAGTGTTAAATTTGCAACCCTACACAACCTGCTCACGTATCAAAATGGGTTGCATGGCAAGGTTTGAAACCCATCTGGGTGGTGAATGGCTGTTTGAAACTCATCTGTGTCATGAACAGCTGTTTGAAAACAATCTTGGGTTGTGGTGTTCTGTTTGCAAATTGTTATTTTTATTTTTATTTATTTATTTATTTTATTTATTTATACTTATACTTATATTTATATTTTATTTATTTATTTTCATTTATTTATTTATTTATTTATTTATTTATTTATTTATTTATTTATTTATTTATTTATTTATTTATTTATTTATTTATTTATTTATTTATTTATTTACTTATTTATTTATTTATTTACTTCTTTATTTATTTGTTTTTAATTTACTTCCTTATTTATTTATTTACTCTTAATTTACTTATTTGTTTATTTTATTTATTTATTTTGTGCAACTTGTTCAGTTTTGAACCTTGGTTAACAACACATATGGGTTTTGAATGGCTTTTCATGTCTTTTTGCTACCCCGGGTTGAAAATTCAGCATTGCCCTTATTTTGGTACAACTTCTTTCAATCACCTAAAGCAGCTAAATGGAATTTCTTATACAACTTTGAAAGAGGCTGCCTTGGCAAAGGGTCTACTTGAGGATGATCATCATTTGGAAACAACAATGGAAGAAGCTGCGGAATCTCTTGGACCTTCTGATCTCAGGAGCTTTTTTGGAATGCTTTTAGCACATTTCCAGCCCGCAAACTCACAACACCTATGGAATTTTTCATTCAATTTTATGGATGATTTTTTTTCTGGAATCACAGATCAAAGAGTTCTCACCAATGAAATATTAAAATCCATAACCCCTATTGTATCTCAAGATTGTGGAACAAGTGTTGAAGAAGCTTTTCCTGATGTTCCAAAACTTGGTCAATCATTGGAGGAAACAAGGAAAAACAGGAACTGGATCCTTGAGGAAGACAAAAATTCTGTAATAAATCAATCAGACTTGCCAATCATTTCTCTTCTGAACTATAGACAGAAGCCAATACTTGATAAGATAATGCATGCACAAAGTTCCTCTCAAACCTCTTACTTCTTCATTGATGGGCCTGGTGTTTCTGGAAAAATATTCCTTTATAAATGCTTGCTGGCTTCTATAAGATCATCTGTAAGAAGAGCTATGACATGTGCTGGTAGTTGAATAGCTGCCATGAATCTACCAAATGGAAGAACAGCTCATCTCACCTTTAGAATTCCCTTGAGGTTAAATCAATCCTCTGTATCAAGGGCATGAAATAATTTTCAAAAGGCCAAAGCTCTCAGAAATTCTTTTTTGATAATATTAAATGAAGCACCTATGGGTTTCCTGGTATTTTCTTGAGTTGGTTGATAGGCTACTTCAAAACCTCATGAATTCCAACCTACCTTTTGGAGGAAAATTAATGGTTCTTGGTGGTGAGGTACTTCAGGAAAATTTTACCTATGATTCAAAAAGGTACACATCCCCAAATTGACAATGAAAGCTTTGTCAATTCTTCTTGCTGGAGAAATTTCAAGTTTTTTCACTTACTTCAAATATGTGTGCTGCAGGGGATGCTGATTACCAGGGTTTCTTACTCAATGTTGGAGATGATCTGAATAATATACAGGGTTCAAAAAATTTCTTATTCCTGAAAACATGGTTATTCATGCCTAAGGTGAATATCAAGCTTTGGATAAATCAATGAACAATGCTTTTCCAAACTTGAACCATTCTACCTTGAAAATGGTTATCTCATGGATTGTTTTAATTTGATGTTGCAAAAATACAGCAGTTTAAAACACAAATAAATTGCCACTGGATTCTCTCCCTGGGAACCAAGAAAACCAATGAATACTTATTGCATAAATTACTCTGTTGAAGATGAGACTCAAAATATATACCAACAAGAGTTCCCCAACACACTACTTTTTCCCACCTTTCCTCCTCATAGCTTGACTCTGAAAGTTGGTTCCCCTATAATCACTTTGATCAACATGGACCACACAATTTGGTTTTGCAATGGAACTTTCTTGATTTTTTTCAGTTTGGTTTCACACTCCAATTCCAAGGGTTATTGTCTAAATCTTTCATCTGACATATCCTAACCTTCAGTATCATCTACCTAATTCTATAGGTGTGACACAAGCAAAACCCCTACCATAAGCACATCTGCTTACTATCTCTCGCTTATGCACAAGTGGCCTATCCAGCTTTGTCAAATAGTCTATCCCTGAAGCCTTTGCAGTTCCATCCACTGATTAGTCAACCATCCAATCAATCTTGCTTCTTCTATCTTTGGACTTGGCTATTCCATTTTGGTCCCACTAGTCATATCAACTTGCATGTTTTATAGAAAGTCACATCCATTGAAATTTCTGTTTAAGGACTAGTCCCAGACCCTGCATAACTATATCTGTTCATTTGCATTACTTCTCTTTGCATGTCATTCATTTTCCCCACTACATCACTTTCAGCCTCCTGGATGCCAAGACCCTTGCTATCCTTTAGCTACCAGAGGTGATAGAGTAAATAATAAATATATTATTTAATAAATGCAGCAAAAATCCGTAGAATACTTGGATTAAGCTTATTGCAAGGTTAAATGGTTTGGTTATTGTTTATTGTTTCAAATCAAAATTTATTATTAAATATTTATAGAGGGGCCACAATTATATTGGGGATCTTTAACACCTCTCTGCAGGGATTTCAGTATGAAAACACGTAGTCCTGGTTACTTTGGGTTCTTTAGTTTAAAGATTATTATACCCAAAGATAATATGTATATAAAATACACAATGGAGTGATAGGGCCTTGTAGCCAAGTTACCACGACAGAGAAAGGATAATAAGACTCACTGGTATATTATTAAATCCTTTGGGTATCTGTTTGGGACATGTACTGATGGGTTAAACCTGTATACTGGGGTTATAAGGTTTTTCAGCAGTTTTATTTGATAAAAAGAGGTTTGAAGACAGATATTACTGATCAGACATTGCAATAAATCACTTACTTATCTCTTATAAGTATTTGATTACCTTTGCACAGCGTCTGGATATGAATATTACTGGGTCTCTTCCCATCAACATCCTCAAAAGAGCTCTGTATTTATAGCTTTTGGAGTCCCAATATGTTCCTTCTGAGGGTTGTAGGTGCTCAAAGGGACGGACACTAAGGCTAGCAGGGTAAACGAAGGTAGCCTGTCATGTGTTCTTGGTGCTATATCCCCGGTAGCATCTGATTCCTTAGGGTATGGGAATTATTCTACCTTATAATGGACATTAGGACGTGTGAAGAACACTAATCTTTCCTATTTATGTATTATTTAATAAATTATCCTTAGTATATGTTCCCAGTAATCTAATAATTATATTATTAGACATCTCTACGGATATTTTGATGTCAGGCAAGTTCTCATTATGTATTATATAACTGGAGTAAAAGTCATAATATTGATTTTACTCTTTATTTTCAAGTTCCAGTTGATTTGTTAAGATAATTACTTAAAAATATAATTCATGAGAATTCATGTAATATTATTACATCATTATTTTTCTTAGTATGTCACAAAAATATTGATGTATAGCAATTCTCATAAAAGTATATTAAAGTATTTGAATATATTTTTTGAAGTTGTCATTGTCTTATTTTTCACATTCTTGGTACTTTGCATTATATTAAATAAAAAATACATGTAAGAATTATTTATGTATTTTTATATAATATTATGTATGTTTAGACATTCTACTATCCACGGAAACCTTTATTACATATGTAGAAAGTTCCCGTGTATGTTGTAGCCTGTTTATGCGGAACCTGAGCCGCCTTTCACTCTGTCAGCCCGTAGCCCCGCGGCTGCGTACTTGTCAGAGGCCCGGGGCTGCATACACGACCTCAACGGGTTGACACGGCTGTATCTCAGCTGCGCGTGGGTGCTTTGGCTGCCGTGGCTGCGTGCGGGAATTGTGACAAAACACATTTCCGCCCGTAACTCCTAAAATATACACAATACCTCAATTCTGACTGAATTTTAGGTTTGAAACCTATATGTGACAATGTGTGTGAAATATTTAATTTGCCAAAAAGCTCAATACTGGAGCCGTAGTATTGTGGTTTTTTCTTTCCTTAATTATTTAAAAATATAAGGAGTTGGATTTCAAGGGTGGGGTCAGTGAGTGACCCTACCTAATTTTGGGTGGAAAATCCATTTCTGTAATAATATTTTTGGTTTTCCTACTCCTTCTTAGGTTAATTGTATTATTATTATTATTCTTATGTTATTTTTTTTACTTTTGCAGCTTGCTCTGCAATAGTAGCAAGGTGAAATTCCCCCAATCCAAAATATGGTCATATCTGAAAAAAATATGGAGGAAGTTGGGAGAAAAAATTAACTGCATATGTGCTTCAGTTCCTCTTGCTGGCTCTGTAATTTCTGAGATGTATTGGTCCATCAGGTATATTATTTTTTGGTAATCATTCATCTTTGTCTGCAGATTCCCCTTTGTATCTTACTAAGTATAGTCTGATGTCTTTTCCTTGTACCCTCTCTTTCTTACCTCTCAATATCCTGCTGACTTTCCCTTTTTCTTTTACAGGGTCAGGTTCTATTGGGATTATTGCTGGAGGGAGGTTGCTGCCTTCTCTTGGTTTAAAGTGTTTGACTAGGCTAACAGGAAATAACAGATGTTTTCTTGATAATTCTTCACTCAAGATTACTTCCACAGAATTTTTGCCATGCATCTTCTTGATAACAAATGGTCCAACAAAGGCTGGTTTCAGTTTCCTGTTGCCTGCCAGGTTGTTGAAGTTAGTTGTAGATATCAAGATCTGGTCTCCTATCTTAAAGTCAGGTTCTTTATGGGATTTGTCCCATCTTTGTTTGTTGTATTCAACAGCTTCTTCCACACATTTCTGAGCATGGTTATTGGCCACATCTATCATCTTCTTAAAGTCAAGAGATTTTGGATGAATAGTGGCTAAGTTATAGTTCACGTTATTCCTAGGGAGTTTTGGAATCCATCCTCTTTCTAGTATGTAAGGAGCTTCTTTGGTAGTAGAATGTTTACTTCTGTTATAAGCCATTTCTAGGGCTGGGAGTAGGCTTACCCAATCATGGCAATAACCGTCAGAGTTTTTGTATTCTAGAACAAAGCTACAGAACCTCCTTAGCATATCTTCTAGGGTCTGTATCATCCTTTCAGCTAATCCATCAGTTTGGGGATGGTATGCTGTAGAAAATGCTAGAGTAGTACCCAGTATATCATGTAGATTCCTCCAAAATTCAGATGTGAATTTGGGGTCTCTCTCACTGATTATAATCTTGGGTATACCCACATCAGCTATAATCCTATTCCAGAATAGTAAGGCTACATCCATAGCACTATCTTCCTTGTGGTTAGGTAAGAATTTTGCCTTTTTGGAATATCTGTCAACTATAACTAGGACAGAGTTATATGAATGAGTACCTCCAGGGGGGAAGCCGGTGACAAAATCCATATTGATAATTTCCCACCTGGTCGTAGGTTCAGATATCTTCTGTAAGAGTCCAAACCTTTTTCCAGTAGTTTTATTAGATTTCTGGCAGGTTTCACAGCTGGTAACATATTCTGTAGTGACTTCTTTCCAGTCTATCCACCAGGCAGTTTGTTTCACTTTCTCCAAGGTTCTTTCTGTGGATAAATGTCCTGATGAACAGTTGTCATGGCATTCCTGGAGTATATGTTGTATATGCTCTTTGTTGCTCAGTAATAATACGCTAGAATTTTGGTGTCTATAGTAAAGGAGAACCTCCCAAAAGGTAAACCTTCCTGCTTTATAGGGTTTAAGTAGTGAAGCAGGCAGGCTATTTATTAAAGCTGCTTCTGGGGATTCACATTCCATAATGGTAATCAGCAGCTTGATCTCAGGAGAGTAGCTATCCCTTACTTGGTTGAAGATAGCAGTGTCTAATTCACATAAGTGGATTCCCATTATTGGAGCACTCAATGCAAAAAGATTGATATTCAAGATAGGAAAGATATCTTGATCTTCAGGGTCATATGCTGGATTGTTACAGTTGTTAGGCAACGCATTCCTACTTAGACTATCAGCATTCTGATGTTTAGCTCCAGCTTTATGCACTATAGTCATCTGTACTCTATATTGTTGTATAGCAATTTGCCACCTGAGCATATGTCTGCTGGGGGTTTTCTGGTTCATAAGAGTTCTTACAGAATTGCAGTCCATGATTACTTGAAAAGTGGTGCCTTCTAAGTAATAGTGCAGCTTCTCTAAAGCCCATACTAGTGCCAAACACTCCAACTGACTCGCCCCATATCTCTTCTCAGTATCTTTGATCTGTCTAGATATGAAGAGTACGGGTTTTTCTACTGGTTTGTCTTCTTCTATCCTTTCCTGATGTAAAGCAGCTCCTAGCCCTTCCTTTCAAGCGTCAATGTATATTTTGAAAGGCTTAGAGTAATCTGGTTGGATAAGTAGAGGAGTAGAGGTCATAGCTATTTTTAATTCCTCATAGTTCTTTAGTCTCTCGTGAGTCATTTCAAATAGTGTATTGTTTTTGCATACTTCATACAGACTTTTATTTAGCATAGCAAACTTTGGTATATATTGTCTGTAATAACTGCAGAAACTGATGAAAGACAGTAATTCTGTCTTGTCTTGAGGCATAGGTCTATTCATGACAGCAGCTATCTTATTTTGATCAGCAGCTAGAGTTAGACCAGAGACTATATGTCCTAAGGCTTTCAATTCTCCATAGCCAAAGTTGCATTTCTTCATTGAAACCTTTAGTCCTGCTTTGGAGATAGTCTGGATTACTAATCTCACTTGGTTAATATGAGTATCCCAGTCATCAGAGTATATGATAACGTCATCTATGTATACCATCATCCATCCTTGTCTGATGTAAGTACCTAGAACTGTATCCATTGTTCTCTGGAAGTGTGATGGAGCATTCTTTATACCAAAGGGCATCCCAAGATATTCATATATTCCCAAATGACAGATTATTCTCATAAACTTCTGGCTTTCAGGAATTATTGGTATCTGGTGGAAACCTTTAAGCATATCCATAGTAGTGATGTACTTAGCCTTGGAAAAGTTATGCAGAGCATGATCAATCCGGGGTATAGGATAATAATCTGCTTGAGTGTAATTGTTCAGCATTCTGAAGTCTCCTACCATTCTTGACTTGTCATTATGCCAAGCTATGATTACGGGTGTGGTGACATCTACCTGTTCATTATGTCCTACTTTCCTTAATACTTGTAAGTCTATCAGTTCTTGGATATGTTCCTCAAGAGCTTTTCTAGACTTAGGGCTTGACGGATAGGCTGGCGTTCTTAAGTTAGGAGGATAAGGAGGCTTAATGGTCAATGTTAATACCATATCATGTCCTTTGATGTCACCAAAAGGATGATCTTTAGTAAAAAAAGCATTCTGATTCTCAAAGCAGACTTACAATATATCTTTCTTCTGTTCCTCAGAAAGTTTTGTATTCAGAGCTGCTTGAGAGAAATATTCTTGGTCAAAGTCTTCCAAATGCTTCTGGTAAGTAGAGGATGGGAAGTTAGACTGAATAGTGCATATCTTAAGCTTCTTATCCCAATTACCTCCTACTGTGAAGTATCTTCCTCTAATCTGGAACACATCTATACCATATAGACATAAGGCATCATTACCCACTATCAGGTAGTCACATAGTCCGTTGAGCAATACTACAAACTCCACTTGTATTCTCAAAGATCCTTTAGTGTGAGGTGGTATTATAGGAGCAGTCCATACTCCAATAGCATTCATAGTAGAGTTTCAAGAACTGAACTTGGCTTTTGGGACAGGTAAAAGGTGTTCTCTCCAATTGGGGTCCCATTTGTTTAAGAATTCAGCACAGACACATGAGCAAAAGGCTCCACTATCCAGTAATAACCTTATGGGTCTGTTCTTATACAACACAGTTGCATAGGATGTTTGACCAGTGGTATAACTTTTCCCACTCATAGGTTTAACTGTTAATGGTTTGACATCCATAATGTGTCTAGAAATTATAGTAGGATCCCATTGTTAGGGTAGGCTAGAATCCCCATGGATGTTATTTATCTCTGCAGAAGTACCTATATCTCCTTCTATAACATTAACCGGGTTGTTCAAGATCAATTCACATTCAGAAAGAGATCCTTCAGTATCAGCTATGTCTTCATAGTTCTGATTCTCTTCAACCTCCTGTTCTCCTTCCAAGACTGCTATCTTCCTTCTAGGTAATGGACAGTCTTGTCTCATATTCCCAGTCTTGTTACAATTCCAACAAGTTGCAGGCGTCCTCTCTTTCTCCCTATTCTCATTAGGTTTCTTATTTTCAGAGGCATTTATCAGAGGAGGTTGTTCTCTGGTTTTGTTGATGGTATAGTTCTCTTTGGGTCTGGAAGGGGCTTTATTTTCCAACCCATTCATGTCTATTACTTCTTCTAACACATTGATTAGAGTAGGCAAGTCCGCATCCATGCTCATCCTACATCTTACGCTATGGTTAAGATTGCCAGGACACAGGTTGAGGAGTCTTTCATTTACTTCCTCTTTATCAGCATCTGGATAGAAGCAATCCAATCTTTTCTTCTGTTCCAAGGACCATTTGTGAGGTTTTTCCTTGGAGGGGTCAAATGAGGAATTTTTGAAATTTTTCATCATTTTCCTTTTCCACATTCTAGAACCAAATTGTTCTTTGATCAGAAGTTTCCAAGAATTCCATGGTAAGGATCCTACTTCTTCTCTCTTACTGATAAACAACTCCAATGCTAATCCTTCAAATAGTCTGGGTAACCGGACTACAGCTATAGCATCTGGTAGGTCATAAGAGTTAATTGTGTAATCAATAAATTTAATAAAATTTATATGATTGTATTCTCCTTCTCCGCAGAACTTGGGCCATTCAGAAATAGGGGGTAACAGTTTGAGAGCTTGCTCCATCTCAGGAGTAGGACTAGGACTAAAGGTGTCACTCCTGTGCATTCCTAATAAGGGTGGTGCATAAGGAGTAGTGGTTTGTCTGGGAGGCTTTGGTTCCTCTGTAGTACTCCCCAAGGGGTTGGTCAGACGGAATTTTACGTCTCTAAGATCATTTTTGATCAGATTAAGTTGCAGGTCCACTTTGTTATTGAGCACATCCAATTTTTCACTAAGGGATAGAATAGAACTGTTAGTGGTGGTTGCCAATTCTTCTTTTAAGGGGTGGAAAGACATAAAAAAATCTTCTTGTATTCCAGATAAAATATTCTCAATTGTTTGAGTCTGTTTGATCCTACCTTGATTAATTGTCTCCAATAACTGCTCTGTGTGTTCTTTAATCTCTTCCATTCCTACTGTCTTTGTTTGGTTAGTAATCAATTTGGCTACTACTGAGGTTAATTTATCCATTTGGGTGTAAACCCCGTCCAAATTTTGCCAAACAATTTTGAAATTATGACGCATATCATTAGAAAAGGAAGTAATTACATCAGAGGTTTTTTTGGGCTCAGAATTAGAGGCTAATTGTTGTAAACCTTTTTCCACTTTTAAGCTAGTGATATTATCTGGTCCCAGTCTTTCTTTCCCTTTGGCTTGGGATGGGAAGGGGATCTCTTCTTTCCTGATCCTTTGCCTTTCAGTTGGGCTAATTGATCCCACGGATTCCACTTTCCTATGTAGGATTCTACCTCTTTCCTTGGAATAATTTTCTGAAGAGCTATCTGGGTGGCTTTTGTTGAAATACGTGCTCGACGGGATGATGAGGAGATGGAAGGATGGGAGGGAGTTATGCTGGAGATGGCTACAGTCTGATTTAAGGGGTCCAGAAAGGACCAGATTCAAGAGGGCTTTGGTAAGTGGGCCCAGATAAAAAAGGGGTGAAATCTGATGATTTTTCATTGAAGGATCAGAAAGTAAAGAATATTTATAGACAACTAGAGAACCACAAATGGGTCTTTGAATAAAGAAGAATATTCAATAAGGTGAGACAGGATAAAATGGTTGAGGATAGGAAGTTTAACATGAGTTTCACAGAGGCTGAGATTAATGACATTTGAGTATCCAGAGCTTGTGAAATAAATAGGATAAAGTGGCCAGTAGACTACAAGTACCAGACATACAATAATAATGTGGCCTGGATAACTACAAGTATCAGGACATATAATGGTGGTTGAGAAAGCTAAAAGTATCTCAAGCAAACATAAGATATATATAAAGCGGTCAGAACAAGCTGAATGTATTCCAAACATACATTTTAATAAAACTAAATATAAATGCACTGAGAGAGGGAGGTGAGCGGACATGATGATGAGGTCCAAAACTCAGCACACCCCCGCGCGAAACAACTGGGGTGAAGCAGACAGGATGAGATAGTTGATGAAGAATTTGAAGAGAAGAGAGTGCGACAATGTTGCGAGCGAACTTGAGGAGGGGAAGCAAGCAATGTTGCAGGAAAGTCGCGATCAATGTTGGAGGATGGAAGGCAATAGAAGGCAATTGAAAGTGCGAGCAATGTCGCAGAGGATCCCCGAGCAAAGTTGGGAAGCAAGCGCAAGCGAAGAGTCGGAAGCGATAGAAAAAAAAAAGGGGGTGCAATCAATGTCGCAAAAGAGCCGCGATTGATGTTGGTGGTTGAAGCAAAAGATGGGTAGCGACCAATGTCGGTAGATGGAGGGGCAATTGAATTTGCAAAAGATTCGCGAGCGAAGTCGGTAATGGGCGCAAGCGAGGTTGCAAAGCGAGGTGCGAGCGATGTCACGAACAAGGAAGTTTGGAAGCAAGAAGGGAAAAAGGAGCGAAAGATTGATGTAGACAAACGCGAACAATGTCTCAGCTTGATATTGGAGTATGCAGGAAGAGAGAGAGAGATGGGCTAGTAGGGCTTAGCCTTGTGAGAAACTTCAGGGTCGTTGAAGTTGAGGTTTGGGGAACCCACAACCAATCCGGAAAAATGATGAGGGGAAGTTTCCTTCTGATCAAACTTCTTCCAGTTTTCTCAATATTGGTCAAGGAGTTGAGGGTTTTCTGCAAAACAGCAATCCTTGGAATGAGTGACCCGAGGATTGTGAACGCCGTTGGTGCATTGGACTACCAGGAAGGCGGAATGAGAAGGGGAGAAGACAGGGTTGCCGGCCGTTTTGGCTTTGTTGTTAAGCATTTCTAGAACAAGTTCATGCGTGACGGTTGCCGATGATTGGCCGGTGGTTATGATGGCATCACGGATGGAGGAAAGCAAGTCCGGGATTTTGTCAAGAATCTGGTGACCGAGCTGTTGACTATTCAGTTCAAGGTCAAGAGACTGGATCTCGGAGATGGCGTCTCTGATTTTCAGGATGGAATCTTCAATGTTGGAGGGATCAATAATGGTGTTGCTGAGTCAACGGAAAGCTCGAAAGACATTGGCTTCCTTCTTGGAGGAACCAAAAGCCATGATATTGGCCCACAGGACAACTGGATCATCCTTGCCTCCATTGGCGGTAACAGTAGAGATGAGGGAGCGATGTATACGGGGACTAAGGATAGCAAGGGCTCTATCCATGGAATCAAGGTCAGTAGCAATGAATCTTCCTTTTTCATCTCGATTGTCTTTCAATTCTCCCGAGACAAGTTTGTAAAGGCCTTTGCCTCGGAGAAGATTTTTCATTTTGAAGCGCCACTCTAAGAAGTTTTCCGAGGTGAGAAGGGGGATTTTAGAACCATCGGATTCCATGATGAAGGGATTAATGTAAAGAGCTTAGTAGTGTGACGGTAGAGCTGGGCTCATAACCTGTTGAAATACGTGCTTGACGGGATGATGAGGAGATGGAAGGATGGGAGGGAGTTATGCCGGAGATGGCTACAGTCTGATTTAAGGGGTCCAGAAGGGACCAGATTCAAGAGGGCTTTGGTAAGTGGGCCCAGATAAAAAAGGGGTGAAATCTGATGATTTTTCATTGAAGGATCAGAAAGTAAAGAATATTTATAGACAACTAGAGAACCACAAATGGGTCTTTGAATAAGGAAGAATATTCAATAAGGTGAGACAGGATAAAATGGTTGAGGATAGGAAGTTTAACATGAGTTTCACAGAGGCTGAGAGTAATGACATTTGAGTATCAAGAGCTTGTGAAATAAATAGGATAAGGTGGCCAGTAGACTACAAGTACCAGACATACAATAATAATGTGGCCTGGATAACTACAAGTATCAGGACATATAATGGTGGTTGAGAAAGCTAAAAGTATCTCAAGCAAACATAAGATATATATAAAGCGGTCAGAACAAGCTGAATGTATTCCAAACATACATTTTAATAAAACTAAATATAAATGCACTGAGAGAGGGAGGTGAGCGGACATGATGATGAGGTCCAAAACTCAACAGCTTTTGCCTGGGAGATTATCTTTTTCATGGATACCATGTCCTCCTTGGCTTGGGCTTCTTTGAATTCTTCCCAATATTTTACGTGCTCTTTGACTAGGTCTTTGATCCTGGACTCCTTGGCCAGATTCTGCTGGGGTGGCCGCAGGGAATCTTCTTGTAAAGGAGGGTGGCTTGATTCTGCTACTTTCTCCGGCTCTAGGTTGGGAGAGGGCGGAAGTGGTTGGTGCTGCTCCTTTTTCATCAACATTTGGTTCACGGGTTCTAGTCCCTTCATTGTTGTCCTTACTGGTGGTCTCACGGTTACTGAGAGCTGTTGGCAAAGATCCATAGGAGGGAATTCTTCCTGAGGCTCTTGTGTTACGTCTACTCATTTTCAGAATAATATGTTTATAAGTGTTTTACAGAAAAAATCCGTAAAAATAATTTTTATTTCAAAACTCACTTAAATTGATATTCAAAGGTACTAAGACCTTGTTGGGGTTAAATTGATCTCTAGTAGGTAATCCTACGGTGTGGTGATCCAAAACCTAACCTATAGCCATCAGACTCACTTTTCTAGTATAAGGACAGCTCCAATAATCAAACAGACATCAAAAATGGATTCTACACCAAAAATAACCCCTAGTCACTCAGCCAAAGTACCCCTCTATCTCTCATGGTTTAGAGGATACAGCTCAAATCAACCCTGGCCTACCCATACCCCTACCAGGTGTCACAGACCAGTGAAAGTTCATGGACATACCCAGGAAGCCTTCAAGTAAATACCCCATAAAGTACAACCATACATCACCAAACAAACCTGCAGCAGTATGCATAATTAATATATGCAAGGCACTGCATGAAGAACCAAACAGATCACATAATACAGAAGCAATATATGCAAGGCACTGCATGAAGAACCAAACAAATCACCTGTATACACAGCAATAAATGCAAGACACTGCATGCAGAGGCTGTACAGCATCATACAGGACACTATACAGAAGTAATTTATGCAGGGGGCACCTGTATCAATGCAGCACAGCAATGCATGCAAGGGTGTACATGCATGTAGATCCTGCACAGCCTCCTCCTCTGACCAGCAAAAATGCCTCATGAACTGTATTCACTGTATCAGGGAGACCCTCAGGGGCAGCCCTGAGGGCAGGATTTTCTATAAATAGAGGGCCTCTCTCCCCCATCCAGGTCCCATCAGTTCCCCCCATCCTCCCCTCCAGGGATCACCATGCCTCCTAGGCACCCTTAACCCATACTTTGACCATACTCAACCCATTATCCCATAACCCATACTGTAAAAATCATCAATCCCATAACCCATACCATCACCATCACCATCCACCATCAACCACCACCATTACCCTTGACCATCCACCATCAACCACCACCATTACCCTTGACCATCCATCATCATTACCCCATATTTTTTTTTTGACCATGAGCCAACCCAATAACCCATACTTTTGACCATCCACCACCACCATTATTTACCCAATACCCCATACCTTTGAACATCACCACCATGTCCCCATAACCTAAACATCATCATCATCATCCACCATCACCATCATCACCATCACCAATCATCATCATCACCCATCATCACCATCATCATCCATCATCATCATCCATCATCATCATCCACCATCACCATCATCAACTATCATCATCATCCACCATCACCATCATCAACTACCATCATCACCTACCTCATCCATAATCATTCATCAACCATCATCAACCATCATCATCACCTACCTCAACCATCATCATCATCATCAAGCATCATCAACCATCATCATCAGTTATCAAGCATAGTCTCAACCATTTCAGCTTTATCACTCAACACCTGTAACATCAAGGGAGTATTCATCAGTAAGCAATAAAACAACATAAAGAATATATAAAGGATAAGACTAGAGAAAGGATTCTTCCCTTACTCAGCTTCTATCCACCAGGTCACCTATCTGTTCCACCATTTCTTCCTTATCAAGCTTGAATACATTGATCCTAGGTCTGATAGAGACTACTATAGTAGCAACTCTATTTGAAAATCAGCCACCAATCTCTTTTCTTTTATTGTTGTGAGACTACTATAGTACTTAGAGGGGAAGGCAATTCAAAACCACCCTTAGTCTTCATCTATCTTATTAGTAGTTGTAGTACTAAATTCCCCCTCAAGTGACTGCCAGCAAGCTATTTGCTAAAACTTTACCCAATCCCAAAGGAGTCTCCACAACGGGGTCTTGGTGGGTTCCAATGAGGTCTTCACCCGTCCAATCAATATTTTCAGGGCGTCTGGAGATGTCTGGGACTTCCTGATCTAATAGATCCACTTCAGTGGCGGTGGTTTCTGGTACAGGAGGGTTCACTGGTAAAAAAGTGTATTTTATTGGTTTAATAAAATATGTTAATATTATTTTCTTTAAAAAAAATATGGTAATGCAAGTTGTGTACTTACTTTGATATTTAAAAAAGTAATTTATACGGTATTTTTTCCAAGCTTTATGTTTTCTTAATAAAGCCTGAAAGTTGATACGCCTTTCAAGATCTTCTTGTTCAAGGATTTTATCTAAGTGTTTGCGTGCAGAAGAAATATTAAGTTGCTCAGCTTGAGTTAAAGATTTCCAACCAGTAGGTTTATAATTTTTAATATATTCTTCTTTTCTTATCTTTAAAAGATTTAAATAATAGATTATTAATTCTGCATTGGTTTTTAAATCCACTGCAAAAGAATTTAATAATGAATCACGGTTATAGGTCAGATAAATTTATCTTTGATTTTATTTTTCGTGAAAATGTCTGGTCCAAGGTATTACATATAATAAAATGGAATATTTCCCGGCCAGACCCCCAATTTTCAGCCTCCTGGATGCTAAGACCCTTGCTATCCTTTAGCTACCAGAGGTGATAGAGTAAATAATAAATATATTATTTAATAAATGAAGCAAAAATCTGTAGAATACTTGGATTAAGCTTATTGCAAGGTTAAATGGTTTGGTTATTGTTTATTGTTTCAAATCAAAATTGATTATTAAATATTTATAGAGGGGCCACAATTATATTGGGGATCTTCAACACCTCTCTTCAGGGATTTCAGTATGAAAACACGTAGTCCTGGTTACTTTGGGTCCTTTATTTTAAAGATTATTATACCCAAAGATAATATGTATATAAAATACACAATGGAGTGATAGGGCCTTGTAGCCAAGTTACCACGACAGAGAAAGGATAATAAGACTCACTGGTATATTATTAAATCCTTTGGGTATCTGTTTGGGACATGTACTGATGGGTTAAACCGGTATACTGGGGTTATAAGGTTGTTCAGCAGTTTTATTTGATAAAAAGAGGTTTGAAGACAGATATTAATGATCAGACATGGCCATAAATCACTTACTTATCTCTTATAAGTATTTGATTACCTTGGCACGGCGTCTGGATATGAATATTACTGGGTCTCTGCCCATCAACATCCTAAAAAGAGCTCTGTATTTATAGCTTTTGGAGTCCCAATATGGTCCTTCTGAGGGTTTTAGGTGCTCAAAGGGACGGACACTAAGGCTAGAAGGGTAACAGAAGGTAGCCTGTCATGTGTTCTTGGTGCTATAGCCCCGGTAGCATCTAATTCCTTAGGTTTTGGGAATTATTCTACCTTATAATGGACATTAGGATGTGTGAATAACACTAATCTGTCCTATTTATGTATTATTTAATTAATTATCCTTAGTATATGTTCCCAGTAATCTAATAATTATATTATTAGACATCTCTACGGATATTTTGATGTCAGGTAAGTTCTCATTATGTATCATATAACTGTAGTAAAAGTCATAATATTGATTTTACTCTTCATTTTCAAGTTCCAGTTGATTTGTTAAGATAATTACTTCAAAATATAAGTCATGAGAATTCATGTAATATTATTACATCATTATTTTTCTTAGTATGTCACAAAGATATTGATGTATAGCAATTCTCATAAAAGTATATTAAAGTATTTGAATATATTTTTTGAAGTTGTCATTGTCTTATTTTCGACATTCTTGGTACTTTGCATTATATTAAATAAAAAATACATGTAAGGATTATTTATGTATTTTTATATAATATTATGTATGTTTAGACAGTCTACTATCCACGGGAACCTTTATTACATATGTAGAAAGTTCCCGTGTATGTTTTAGCCTGTTTACGCGGTAACTGAGCCGCCTGTCACTCTGTCAGCCCGTAGTCCCGCGGCTGCGTACTTGTCAGAGGCCCGGGGCTGCATACACGACCTCAACAGGTTGACACGGCTGTATCTCAGCCACGCGCGGGTGCTTTGGCTGCCGCGGCTGCGTGCGGGAATTGTGACAAAACACATTTCCGCCCATAACTCCTAAAATATACACAAAACCTCAATTATGACTGAATTTTAGGTGTGAAACCTATACGTGACAATGTGTGTGAAATATTCAATTGGCCAAAAAGCTCAATACTAAAGCTGTAGTATTTTGGTTTTTTCTTTCCTTAATTATTTAAAAATATAAGGAGTTGGATTTCAAGGGAGGGGTCAGTGAGTGACCCTACCTAATTTTGGGTGGAGAATCCATTTCCGTAATAATATTTTTGGTTTTCCTACTCCTTCTTAGGTTAATTGTATTATTATTATTTTTATGTTATTTTTGTTACTTTTGCAGCTTGCTCTGCAATAGTAGCAAGCTGACAATCACTGTACTCACACTTTCTATTGCTTTCACTAGCCCCACAATCCTGGATATACTATTGTGTATTTAATTTTACCAATTCTGTTCCTGTCATTCATTGAATCATTGCTCCCTAGCACCATGACAAAACAATGATCACTTGTAATCAGGTGATCATTCTTTTTTTCATGGTGTAGCTGTAGACAAATTTCCATCAGGTTGTTTCTAGTCACCCCTGGTTACCTTGTAAGTAACCTGCAGTCCACCTGAAGATTTTTTCCTCAGTTATTTAATTTCATAAATTCTTGCATCTTTGCTGAGGTCAGGTCATCACATCAGACATGCCTTAGTTTCCTTTCATTGGAACAATCCATCCCCCTTGGATTTTTTTGAGTTTTTGAACTGATATTTTGCACTTTGCAGTTAGATTTGCTATACTTGCTATTCCCTTGCATCAAGCAATTTCCCATTTGCACTCATTATCATCCAAGATTGCCCTATAGTATGTGGGATGGTCATGTGAAAATTGGGAAGAAATGCTATAGTTGCCAAAATTGCAACTGGTAATCCAACAGGAATTCTGGTTGCCGTTCCCTGCATCCCCTTGGTTACCAACTCTGATTAAAATGGCCTCCCTTTCAAGTTTATTTGCAAACAGCTTCCAGTAAATTTGGCTTTCTCATTGACAATCAACAAATCTCAAGGTCAGGCAATTTCAAATGTTGGTCTTTATCTGCTAGATCCAGTGTTCAGCCATGCTCAGTTATATGTACCACTCTCAAGGAGCAGATTCAGCCACTCAACAAGGGTAGTGGTCACACACAGAACTGACAAACAACTTTAATTTGAAAATGACAAAATTGTTTACAATGAGGTTTTAAAAGCTATACATCCCAGAAACTGATTCATTTGAAATGTATATTGTGTTTGAGTTACTCCTATATTCATAAATTGAGATGTATTTTTTTAGCTTAGTCCTGACTCAATTGTGTTGAGATTCCAATCCGCGCACTTCCTACTTTCCGCACACTCCCTACTTCTCCCACGCCCCGTCATGATAATCTACCGGGGACCCGGACCTCACCTCTATACTTTTTCCAGCTCTGCTGCTTTCTTTCTTTCTGTTTGTGTTTTTTTCTTCCATCTTTCCTCTTTTTCTCATTTTCTTCATCTCATCTATGTCTGCTTCAAGAACCTCAGCTCTCCTACTTGCCTTCATCTCATTTGTATCTGCTTTCATCTCATTTGTATCTGGCCTCACAACCTTGCTACTCATCTGAGCACCACTCAAGATCTCAACATCTTTCAATCTGCTATTCCTGCCTGGTAAGGCTCCTCTCCTTTGGAATTTTGGAAATATTTTAAACTCAATCTAGGGACCTCTTCAACTAGTCTCCGCTCAAGTTGTCATAAAACATCTATCTCAAATTACGCCATTGCCTCCTCACTCAATCTGTTGGCTTCAGGCGTAGGATCTCCCTTTTCAAATCATCTATTATTTCATTCTCATTCTTCTTTGTTGTCCTGTTTCTCATGACGCTTGTGTTTTCTTAGTCTGCTGGTTCTATGTCATAAAGAAATTTAGTTTATCTTTTCATGGTTAAAATCCCAAAACCAAAAACCTAACCTACAAAAAATGAAAAAACCAGCAGGAGCTGCAAACTACTTCCATCAGGTGGCCCTCAAAGCTTTGGTTGATGCTATACCTCCCTTAAATGAAGAAAATTACTCAATATGGCAAGACAAAATGCTAATGCTATTTGACCTCAAGGATATCAAAGACTCTATTACCCAAAACGCTGGCCAGATGTCTGTCAAGCAGGAAAGGGAAATCAGAGCAATAATACTCTCTAAACTAGATAGCATGACGCATGCAAATGTTGTCAACTCAATCAACATAAACTTTTCCAAGTTACTGTGGGTCAATATTACTCAAACATTTGCGTTGTTTGAGACGGCAAATAGAGCTCGGATTTTCGACCATTTCCTCCATTCAGCCTTCAACAAACACGCTGTCAAAGGTTTTGTCACTGAAATGCAGAAGTCCATTACTTGAATGGCGGATGTAGGCATAGAACTGCCTAAGGACATTCTTGCTTATCTCCTACTCTTCAAATTTCCGCGGATTCTTGAGAATCTCAAACATCAAATCATGCACGTGGAAAAATCCCTGAACGTCAATGTGGTCTTTAACCACCTTATTCAATACAATAACAAAAGAATGGCTCAGAACAGGACAAATAAACCCTCTACGGATCTCTCCTTGGTGTCAACTAAGTCAAGATCTAATAAAGACAAAAAGAAATACAAGATCAAATGCAAAGAAGGCTACCACAATCCCAATGAGCCACACCCTGAATAATCATGTTTCCATCTACACCCCCAAGTTGCTCCGGAATGGTGGATTGAACAACAGAATGAATGGAAGAATAAGACCAAGAGGAATCCTACAATCAACTACCACACACTACTTACGCTCTGGATCAACTCAGATAGTACTCCTAATCTGATACTAGACTCCGGAGCAAACGTGCACATCTTCAATGATTTAAAATTCTTCTCTTCAATCAATCTCAAAGAAGAACTAGATGAGATTAAAACTGGAAAACTCAAGGCCAATCTTAAAGTTTGAGGGACGGGAACTGTTTGACTAGAATGGAAAGACTCAATTGTTACACTTGAAGGTTGTGTATATGTCCCTGATATTGTTGTTAACCTAATCAGCCCTGGCCTCCTGGCCCAGAAACAATGCACTCTCACTCAAAGACGAGACATTTTCTAGGTCACCCGAGGAGATCAAATTGTCCTCAAAGGTCTAATCGGCGATTATCTGTTTGTCATAGAGAAACCACAAACTGCAGGCAAAGGCCATGTGGTGAACTTATCAAACCAACTTTCTATCCCGTTGCAGCAAGAATCAATCTCTCTAATGGACATACACAAAATGTACAGACATGCATCTGTCTCCTCTCTGAAACCTCTCCTAAAAGATGTTTTCACCAACAAAGAGCTCATCAGATTCCAATGCCACAGTTGGTTTCAAAGTAAAATCACCAGATCACCATTCACCAATGTATCATCCCCTGCCACAAAACCTCTGGAGCAAATACACTTAGATTTGATTGGTCCCATCACTCCTCAATCCAAAGCTGGCCACCATTATATTCTTACTCTAGTGGACAACTTCTCTGGTTATCTCGCAGCATTTCTACTTGACTCCAAGGATGAAACACCTGAAACTATTATTGAGATACTTGAAACAAAACACAAACAATTAGGGTATTACCCATAAGAGGTATTTTTGGACAAGGGAACCAAATTTACTAATTCAACGTTCAAGAAATTTGCTAAAACCAAACATATCAAGCTACAAACCTCCAAACCCTATCATTTGCAGCACAATGGGCAAGCCAAAAGAGCAAATAGGACAATAATTGAATTGGCCCGCGCTACGTTTTCCTCCTTGCAACTACCTAAAAATTATTGGCACATCATAACAAGGAGCTGTTGCTTCATGCTCAATCAAATCCCAAGAGAAGGTAAACACTCATCCCCCTGGGAACTCATGTTTGGTAAGAATCTCCCTGCTAACTACATGAAGCACGTAGGTTCTGCTGTAATCTACCTTGCAAATTGTGTCCAGAAGGGCAGAAAATTTTACAAGAAGGGATTGGAAGGCATCCTAGTTGGGTTCTACCCCACCTTTCATTCATACCTCATCCTCAACTCTGTAGGCAGTATTGTCAAAACCAAACATGTCAAATTCCTCAAGTCTCAACTTAACAAATTCCCTTTCCTCAAATCTCTTGGCCTTGACATTTTTTGGCAATCCAACCTGAACTCCAACAATTCTGGCTTCTCCACAAAGGATAAGCAGTATCTACCCAGAGAGACCAGCCCCAATTCCTCAGATTCAAATTCTGACCTTGAAAACATAGACCCCCCTTCTTCTCCTTCTCCTCCTCTGGAAATTCCCTCTCCTGCTCCAAAACCAACCACCTCAGACCTCTATACATGGCCCAGGCAATAAACTCAAAAGCCCCAGAGATACGGGTTCTATCACTACTACAAACTGCCATCTTACCAAGCAGCATGCAAATGCCCTGAATGGCCAAAGTGGAAGAAAGCTTCTGAAGATGAATTGAACTCTATAGAATCTCAGGAAGTTTGGGAAGATTACTATGATACTCCAAATAATATCTGTTAAATAAATTTTACTCCTCTTACTCTTTCACGTCCGCACTCTTCTGTCGTGATACCTCCCATTCTTAACTCACAATCACATGTCACTAACTCCCGCGCGGCTCTCGGGGACTCAAACTCCTCTCAGATTCTTTAACACATGACAATCATCCAACGGGATAAAGTCATCACTTCAACACCAAACCACATCACCTCGACTCTCAAGATCATCACTGAACCATCACTTGACTCTCAATCAAACCTCAATTCTTCTTCTTTTTCCTTTAGTCTTTTCATTCCTTTTATTTCTTTTTCTTATTTCTTTATTCTCTCCATTATCTTTCTTTATCATGCGACTACTTCAATTCAAACCTCCTTTGACTTTATCTTGAATCCTGGTCTGACTGGTAAGACCTTTGTCTATCGCCTATTCTATAACTCTGGCTCAACCTAACGCACAGCTTCTCTTTTATTATCAAAGTCTCCTCAATCGTGCTGTTTCTTTTTCCATCGTGTCTTCTCCAATAAATCAAATGCCACTCTCCTCAACTGGCTTGTGCTTGATGTTTTTTATCTCATTCTTATTCTTCTTTTCTTATTTTTGATTGTTTCCCAACTGATGAATCCTCTGGTTCAGCCCTCTTTGATCTTTATCAATCAATTTATTTTTCAGTAATTCTACACGGTTAAAAGCCAAAATCAATCCAACTAATCTAACCAAATCAATGGAGGGATCTAGCAACAACGGCTTTTGCCAAATAATCCTCAAGGCTGCTTTGGAAGCCGTACCAATGTTGACCGATGAAAAATATTCCATTTGGAAAGACAAGATGACAATGCTACTCAAGCTCAAGGGAATCAAGGAGGTACTTGAAGATGACTCTAAAACTCTTAACGCCGTCAATGATATGGAAACTCGAGTTATCTTACTCTCTCAAATTGATTCCGTGACTCACAATAATGTCGTCAATCCCACAAACATTTCTTCCGCCCGACTTCTCTGGCAAACAATTCAAGAACGATTTGCCTCATCCCAAACTGCGAATTGAGCGCGTATTTTCAACAAATTTCTTTATCATCAATTCAAATCTGAGTCAATAAATCTCTTTATAACCAAAACAAAAATTTCTTTGAAGAAAATGATTGACGTTGGCATTGATCTTCCCGACGACATTTTATCTTATCTGATCCTTTTCAAATTTCCTCCTCAACTCCACTCCCTTTGTCAACAAATAATGCACTCCAACAAGACAGTTACAATTGACCTTGTTTTGAATCACCTAACCCAACTCAATAACAAAACCAAAGTTAAGTCCAAGGAAACCAAAATTAGCAATACTGCCCTTTTATCTTCTTGAATTCCCAAGAAACCTGTTCCTGCCGAACAACGATGCAAGAAAGGACTCCATAATCCCATGTCACCTGATCATTCCGCCCATAAATGCTGGCATCTTCATGAACATTTAGCTCCCAAATGGTGGAAGGAATTGCAAGCTTGCTGGAGAGCCTCTCTCAACTCTAACTCAAAATTCAAAGAGGTAGCTCACTACGTATCCCTTCTAACTACGTGGATTAAGGAAATCAATCCTCAAAATCAAATTATTCTCGACTAGGGTGCATCATGTCACATGTTCAACTCGTCCGACTTCTTTTGTCATCTTGAAGAACTTCCTGGTGAAGATTTCATCAGCACTGGTAAGGAAGGCGCGAAGCTTCAGATCAAAGGAAAGGGTACTGTTAGTCTCTCCTGGAAAAATTCAATAATCACACTCTCAAATTGTTTCTATGTTCCTGATCTCGTTGTGAACCTAATCAGTCCCGGAGAATTAATCACGAAGAAAAACTGTCAGCTCATCTCTTCCTCTAATCAATTCTCCATCACTGTTAATTCGCAACTGGCCTTTTCTGGGTTCATTCAGCAAAATCTGTTCATTCTCAATTCTCCTTCTCGCATTGGCAACAACCATAAATACTGTCACGTGACTATCAAATCAGCGGATTCTAGTGAAATCACTCGTCTTCATCAATCCTTTGGACACGCGAGTCCATATTGCCTTAAAAATCTCTTTCCATCACTCTCGTCCAAAGCTATATCTGAATTTCAATGCAAGGATTGCGTATTCTCCAAGATTTCCAAAACCCCCTTCAAAAACACCTCTACTTCTTCCTCTAAGCCGTTTGAACAACTCCACATCAATCTAATCGGTCCAATTACTCCCTCTTCTCGCAATAACATGAACTACATCATGTCAATTGTAGACAACTTCTCTGGATACATCTCCGCAATTCCCTTACAAAACAAATCCAATGC
This sequence comes from Puccinia polysora, assembly GCA_025617555.3. Taxonomy (NCBI): domain Eukaryota; kingdom Fungi; phylum Basidiomycota; class Pucciniomycetes; order Pucciniales; family Pucciniaceae; genus Puccinia; species Puccinia polysora. The sequence continues at coordinate 11,279,997 of CM062629.1, forward strand.
ATTCCAACAACTCAAAATAATCTTAAATCACGAAAAACAAAAACGAAATTGTTTTCCTGCCACTATTTGCACTGATGGAGGCGGGGAATTTTCCTCTATTGAACTCAAAGACTTTCTTAAAACTAACTCCATTCAGCATCTAATTTCAGAACCCTACCATCACGAACACAACGGGAAAGTTGAAAGAGCAAATTGCACGCTCACAGAAAGCATCAGAGCTATTCTTCGAGGGTCAAAACTTCCTCTCCATTTATGGGCTGAAGTCGCCAAGGCGGCCTGTCTTGCTCTAAACCACATCCCAAAAAATCCCGGTGCTCCTTCTCCTTATCAAGTCTTCATTGGCAAAACTCTCCCCTCCAGTTATTTCCATCCTATTGGGTCGGAGGTTGTCTATTTGGACAATTGAATTAATCAAGGCGAAAAGTTCAAGGATCGAGGACTCCCGGGTACCCTTGTGGGTTATAACCCCTACTATCTTTCCTATTGAATTATGAAACCTGAAAGTTCCATTGTTTGCTCAAAACACGTCAAGATTCTGAAAACCAAACCCTCGGCAAAGAACAATCCTAATCCCTCTTCAACCAAAAATTCCTTTCAAATCAAGTTTAATGATGATCTCCCTATCACGGTTCCAGTAGCTTCTAACACTTCTGATGCTTCTGATGAATCTGTCAAATCATCCAATGACTCCACACCTCTTGCTTCTCCCATTATTCATACCGTTGATGACGATGATGGTTGACCAACTGACTCTGATTCCGACATCTCCGAAGATCTAACCCATCAGCTCATTCCAAACTACTCACTCCGTGACCGATCAACTCTGAATCCTCCTCAACGATACGGCTACCACCACTATTTTGTTCCGAAGACCTTTGAACAAGCCAAGAAATGCCCAGACGCTCTTAATTGGGACACCTCCATGGACAAGGAACTTGACGGAATCAAAGCACTCGAGGTGTGGGACGATTACGATGGTCCCGAGCCCAAGAATCCTCTGAACACTACCTGGGTGTTCGCATCAAAGATAATTGTCATGGGGACCCTCTTATCTATAAAAGTCGACTCTGCGTTCAAGGATTTGACCAGATTTACGGATTGGATTATCAAGACACCTTTTCTCCAGCCGGTAAAGCTGCTTCTCTGCTAATTGCTCTTCTATTTGGTCTCTTCCATTCTCATCCCATCACTCAATTCAATGCAAAAAGTGCGTTTCTTCATGCTCCACTCACCAACAAGGTCATCATCAGAAAACCTAAAGGCTCCAAAAGAAAGTTGCAGTTCCTTATCTTAAAGAAATCCCTCTACGGGCTTAAACAAGCTCCGGCAAACTGGTTTCATACTCTTACCTCTTGGATTCGAGAACAAGGGTTCCATGAATCAATATCCGACCCCTGCTTATACATCCACCAAAATTCTAACTCTGTTCTTTTCTTTCACGTCGATGACCTTATACTTGTTGGTACTGGAGACAATTTTCAAAAAGAGTTCCTAAAAAGATTCCCAAACTCTAGTCACCACGATCCAAATACTATCTTAGGCATGAAATACGAACGAGTTGGCAACAAGATACTACTTTCCCAACCCAAGCATATAGAGCACGGATTAGAAGAATTAAACATGACTGACTGCAAGCCGTCTTTGATCCCACTTTCTGCCAGCCTTAATCTAGCGCCAGCCTCTGAAAAGGAGCATGATGAATTCAAATCACTCAACATCAACTATCAATCGGCCGTTTTCCTCATTAACTACATTGCGTGTCTCACCCGTCCTGATCTCAGTTTTGCGGTCTCAAGCCTTGCTCGATTCTGTGAAAAGCCTGGAATCTGCCACTGGAGGGAAGTTAAGAGGTGTTGGAAATATCTTCATGCAACGAAGAATTTGAAACTCACACTCCAAATTCACAACTCTAATACTCAAATTGAATGCTTCAGCGACGCTACTTGGAGCGACAACTTGGAAACAAGACAATCTCAATCCGGTCATCTCTCCCTTCTTTTTAACTCCCTAATTTCTTGGAGCAGTTATAGGCAACGCAATTTCACTCCCTCTACGACCAAAGCTGAACTGAATCCCCTCGCCGACTCTTTCTTAGAAGCCATCTGGTGGCCAAGCTCTGGAAGAAAAACGTCTCTCCCAGCCTTCATTTTATAGACAACAAAGGTTTAGAAGACAAGCTTAAGAAGTTTGGGTGTAATTCAAAGACTCGTCATATAGATATCAAGACCAAAGCTCTTTGCGAAGAACTCAATCTTGGAAACTTAATCATCAAACTAATTCCAGCTTCCGACATGAAAGCCAATGGACTCACAAAAGCGCTTCCTCTCTCTTCTCTCTCTTCTCTCCTTCAGCTTATAGATCCAACCTTCACGGCTCGGACTCCTGTCTTACAAGTCACGGGGGGTGTTAAATAAATTTTACTCCTCTTACTCTTTCACGTCCGCGCTCTTCTGTCGTGATACCTCCCATTCTTAACTCACAATCACATGTCACTAACTCCCGCGCGGCTCTTGGGGACTCAAACTCCTCTCAGATTCTTTAACACACAACAATCATCCAACGGGATAAAGTCATCACTTCAACACCAAACCACATCACCTTGACTCTCAAGATCATCACTGAACCATCACTCAACTCTCAATCAAACCTCAATTCTTCTTCTTTTTCCTTTAGTCTTTTCATTCCTTTTATTTCTTTTTCTTATTTCTTTATTCTCTCCATTATCTTTCTTTATCATGCGACTACTTCAATTCAAACCTCCTTTGACTTTATCTTGAATCCTGGTCTGACTGGTAAGACCTTTGTCTATTGCCTATTCTATAACTCTGGCTCAACCTAACGCACAGCTTCTCTTTTATTATCAAAGTCTCCTCAATTGTGCTGTTTCTTTTTCCATTGTGTCTTCTCCAATAAATCAACTGCCACTCTCCACAACTGGCTTGTGCTTGATGTTTGTTATCTCATTCTTATTCTTCTTTTCTTATTTTTGATTGTTTCACAACTGATGAATCCTCTGGTTCAGCCCTCTTTGATCTTTATCAATCAATTTATTTTTCAGTAATTCTACAATATCCTGAATACAATGTGGGTATTCAAAGTTAAAGAGAACTGCCATGGTGAACCTGTGAAATACAAAGCTAGGTTATGTGTTCAGGGCTTCCATCAGATCCATGGTGTTGACTTCAAAGAAACCTGGGCACCTACTGGAAAACTTGGCTCCCTACAAATTGCACTAATCTATGGCCTGAAGAACGAGATGAAATTCACCCAGTTTGACATAAAAGGGGCATTTCTTCATGCCCCATTGAATGAAATAGTGATAATCAAAACTCCCAAGGGGTTGCACACAAAATCACCATACTTGAAATTACAAAATTGTTATATGGTCTTTGCCAGTCTCCTAAGAACTGCTACAAAAAGCTCACAGCTTGGATCAAATCTCAAGGTTTCCACAAGTCAATGAGCAATCCTTGTCTCTATCTCAACTCCAATTTGCAAGAAATCTTGTATTTCCACGTTGAAAACCTTATCCATGTTGGAAGGTCCAATTCATTTGCTAATGGTTTCTTGAACCAATTTCCCAATTCTTCCTGTCATCTGCCCAACACAATATTTGGTATGCTCATGGAGTTTAAGGGAGACACCATTCTCTTAAGTCAACCAAACCACATAGACCGGGGATTGGAGCAACTTGGACTCACCCACTGCAAGGATACAAACTTGCCGCTAAATCAGAATCTGCACCTTGAACCTGCAACAGATGAGGACCACACTGAATTTTGTCAACTAAACATCAACTATTGCTCCGCCGTAGGGCTTCTAAATCACTTATCTCAATATACTTGTCTGGATATTTCTTTTTCTGTATCTAGCCTTGCAAGGTACAACACCAAGCCTGGCATGACTCACTTGAGAGAGGTGCGAAAAGTATGGAAGTACCTCAAAACCACCAGAAATCTCAAATTAACTATCAAATTTGATCCTTCTCAAAAGATGATCTCTAGCTACAGTGACGCCACATGGGGCGACAATCCTATCTTCCAAAAATCCCAGACCGGTTATGTCATCTTCCATTACGGCAGCCCAATTGTCTGGAACTCATCAAGACAAAGAAACATCACCTATTCTTCTACGGAATCTGAACTTAACGTACTCCTTGACTTCTACCTGGAACTAAAATGGATTACTCACCTAGTCAGTGAGATATACCGTGATTCCAACATAAAACCACTAATTTACATAGATAATAAAGGTTTAGAAGATAAAATAAAAAATTTTGGCTCACACTCCAAATCACGCCACATTGACATCAAAACAATAGGACTACGAGAAGACTTCAATCTCTCAATGTTTGACCTCACTCTAATCTCAACTGAAGAAATGATAGCCGACTCACTAACCAAAGCCTCATCTATCAACTGCGTTAAGCGTCTACAGAGCAAGGTCTTCACGGAATCTTCCTCCAAATCCTCCTTGGTTTCCCCGCTTCCCAGTCACGAGGGGTGTTGAGATTCCAATCCGCGCGCTCCCTACTTCTCCCGCGCCCCGTCATGATAATCTACCGGGGACCCGGACCTCACCTCTATACTGTTTCCGGCTCCGCTGCTTTCTTTCTTTCTGTTTGTTTTTTTTCTTCCGTCTTTCCTCTTTTTCTCATTTTCTTCATCTCATCTCTGTCCGCTTCAAGAACCTCAGCTCTCCTACTTGCCTTCATCTCATTTGTATCTGCCTTCATCTCATTCGGATCTGGCCTCACAACCTCGCGACTCATCTGAACACCACTCAAGATCTCAACCTCTTTCGATCTGCTATTCCTGCCTGGTAAGGCTCCTCTCCTTCGGACTCTCGGCCATATTTTAAACTCAATCTAGGGACCTCTTCAACTAGTCTCCGCTCAAGTCCCCAGGAAACATCTATCTCAAATTACGCCATCGCCTCCTCACTCAATCCGTTGGCTTCAGGCGTAGGATCTCCCTTTTCACATCATCTATTATTTCATTCTCATTCCTCTTTGTTGTCCTGTTTCTCATGACGCTTGTGTTTTCTCAGTCTGCTGGTTCTATGTCATAAAGAAATTTAGTTTATCTTTTCAAATTGAATATTAAAAATGACATGTATTTTTTAACTTAATCCTGATTTAATTTGAAAATTAAAAATCATCTTCCAATCAGCCCCCAAATTTTTCATTCTCAATCCAAATTATTAAATCCCAATCAGTCCCCAAATTAGGGGGCAATACTCTAGTATATAAACTAAAACCGACTATATATCTACACCTTTCGATTAGTAAATCACCATCAGAGTTATAGTTGTTGGGTTGGATATCGCTCGAAACATGAAGATTGTCAGTCGGCTGGCTCCATTGATGCTAAAAGTAAGTACCAGGGGTCGGGGGGGTCGTTTCAGGGTTCCTCCCTGATTCATCTTCGACATCCATGGCGGTGTTCGCGTTTCCTATCACTCTAACTGAGCCGGGGGGAGGGATTCGGGCCATATGGCCGAGTGAAGATAGGTTGAAGAAGGACCAAAGTTCGTTTTGTTGACGAAAAAGGAGGAGAGTCGAATTTCGGGGATTTCGGGGGGTTGATAGTGAAATGTTGTGGCTGAACTCTGGACACTCAGATGCTTGTGGTTGTTCACCACAACTTGAGACTAGCCGTTGTTGTGTATACATACGAGAACTAGCAACATGTCCATACCGACGTACTCGGATCCACGTCCTTCCGCCCAAGATGAACGCCAACCAGAAGGAAAGCAACCCGAATTTTTCGAACCCATAGGACAAACGGCCGAACGGTTGCAAGCCACTTCGTCGACTGATGTGAACCGATTGGGCGAAGCGGATGGAGATGATGACCTCGGTGAGGGCCATGCTGAAGGCGTGGATTCTATCGAAAGCCTTTGCATGAATTGTGGTAAAAACGTGGAGCAGATCACTCACTATTTTATCGTGATTCGACCTATGATTTTCTGACGATATGACTTCCATTACTTGTAGGGCAGCACCCGAATGTTATTGACATCAATACCTTTCTTCAGAGAGGTCATTATCGTTTCATTCAGATGCCCACATTGCAATCATTCCAACAACTCAATTCAGTCGGCCGGACAAATTCAAACTCGGGGATCGATCTACACGGTTAAGAATGTCAGTCGAGCGATCGATTTAAATCGGCAAGTGATCAAATCAGAGCATGGCATCGTAAGAATTAAAGAACTTGAGTTTGAAATACCCAAAGGGAATGGCAAGATGACGACAATTGAAGGATTGATTCGAGCCTCATTAGATGATTTAAGTTTAGACCAACCAGTCAGAAAACACATGGATCCCGTCCTCTATCAAAAGATTGAAGAAATATTGGAGAAATTGACTGCGATATTGGAATTACGTTCAGCACCCGTAACAGTCGAACTAGAAGACATAACCGGAAACAGCTTCATTGAAGCGATTGATGGGCTGAGCGATCCTCAGTGGGCCAAACGTGAATTCAATCGTACCAAAGAGCAAAACGTAGAGTTAGGTGTGGGACCTGCTGAAGAAGTCGATCAGAACGAGGTGGCAGATACCGGATTGACGGACGACTTCGAAGGTGAAGATCCCGATGAAATCTACTCTTTCCCTACCACTTGTGGATCGTGTGGGCATACTCTCAATACGAGGATGAAGAAACTTGACATACCTCACTTTAAGGAAATCATCTTGATGTCAACCAACTGTGGATCGTGTGGATATAAAGACAATGAAGTTAAATCAGCTTCAGCCATCTCACCCCTAGGAACCAAATTAATTTTAAAGGTAAACGATAAAGAAGACCTAAGTAGAGATATTTTGAAGTCCGAGACGGCTTCGATGACTATACCCGAGATCGATCTTCAGCTCAATCCAGGTACCTTGGGCGGTAGATTTACTACCCTAGAAGGTTTATTGAATCAAGTTTTTGATGAATTAAACGAAAAGGTGTTTGCCAGGGGTGACTCTGCTGTCGTCCGTCAACCTTCTGGGCTGCAATCAATTGATGAATTGACAGAAAATCAACCGACTTTGCCTCAACAAGAAACTGAAAGCAATCGATCCAAATCCAGCATGGATTTGTTCTTAGAAAAATTCAAAAAGGCTGGTAGCTTCCTTCCGACTCTTTGATCAAAAAGTTCCTTTTTCAGATCTGTCTATTAATTTAACGTGCTTTCATGGATAATCTCTAACACTCGAACTCATCTTCTCAATCCCCCCCCAAAAAAACACATCAAGGTCATAGCGGTTGAAATTCCGTTTACGGTTATACTGGACGATCCTCTTTCGAATTCGTATATTCAGAATATCTTCGCGCCTGATGAAGATCCCTCGATGGAGCGGATCGAATACGAACGCAGTTTTGATCAAAATGAAGACTTAGGCTTGAATGATATCAATACAGAAAACTATTGATTTCTGTTTAAAAATCCATCAGTTTAGGCACATTCATCACCGCAGACTTCGCACTGTTTTTGTGTTGAATGATTTCTGAATTGTTCGCATGGTATTCCTTGATCTTACGCAAGGCCAGAATTGTCGGGCCTCTCATAGCGCTTGTCATGAGCAAGCTTCGTGTATGTACCTACAAGCAATGAGTTCCAAAAAAAGCAAGGGCACCAATACGCGTTCTCATTGAACATTTTGCCATTGCCTTTAAAACTAGGACGTCTGGTGTTGTGGAATTAAGGAATGACCTGCTTGATGGTTTTATCCTTTCAATGGACTGCCATCTTTCAGCCCGAGCTATTCACATTAAGGACTTGTGTCCTAGCTCTCCCCTCCTGGCAAGTTGACTTGAAATTTTGTCGTCTTGTGCTGTCTTCATTGTAGAAATCATTGGCCAAAAAAAAACAAACAAACAACTACCAGGTTACAGGAACCAAACCACCATTTGTCCTAGTGTTCTCAAAGTGAAGAATGACCTGTTTGATTATTTTATCCTTTCAATGGACTGCCATTGTTCAACTGGAGCTATTGAAATCACTGGGTTATGTGCCAGATCCCCCCTTCTGGCAAGTTGATTTAAAATTTTGACACCTTGGATTGTTGTCAGGGTGGAGCCCAGTCCCAAAGAAAAAAAAACAAATCACTACCATTGTAGGGTGGGTTAGCAAAAATTGAGGGACTGATGGAATTAGAGTAATGTAGTCTTTGTAGTCTGATTGTCATGTACAGTCAGTAGAAAAAAATATTGGGACTGGTTGACCTCAAAAAGTCAATTAATTTTCAGGCTTTTGATTCAAGCTAAATCCATTGTTCAGAAAAAGGCATGTGTTTACTTTGATTCATGGGATTAGATACTTTGGCATTTTTGATTTACTTAAAACACAATCTAAATTTCAAAAAGGGCATTAATTTTCTCACACCCCCAATCCTTTATTTCATGGAATTTAATGTCTACCCGCCGCTGCGCGCCTCTGCTGCCACACAGACAAATACTTTATTTCACGGTACTTTCAAAAATTCATTTTTTTTGAATTCTGACACCGCAGTCCTGTAGCTGGGGTTTGTGAAAACCCAAAAATTTTAACTTGTAATTTTGGAGGCATTAGAACGCCTGCATAAATGGAATAAAAAAATTAAAAAATTCCACAAAAATCAATTTTTCCATGGGATTTTGGATCCTGGTTTTGGCTATTTTAATTATTTTTTTTTGATGATTTCAGATGGAAAAAAGTTCAAAAAACATTCAAAGCGCTTTACAATATTTTATTCAGATTTTTTGGATCTATCCTTTTACCTTAAAAAATTCCATCAAAAAACCAAAAAAATCAAAAAAATCAAATTTCTCAGTGGACATTTGCATCCTGTTATTTTCCTTTTGTTTTCATTCTTTTGGTGATTAAAGCTATCCAAAAGTTAAACCACCATGCAAAAAGCATTTAAATATTTTTCAGAGTTTTTAGATGTATTATATTACCCTAAAACATTTTGTCAAAAAAGCAAAGAATTCAAAAAATTCATTTTTCTCATTAGAATTTTGGATCCTTTTGTTTGCCTTTTTGATAATTTTTTTTGGTCTTTCAATATTTTGGAAATTCAAAAAACTTCTAAAGGTTTTTCAAATATTTTTTCCAGAATTTTTGGATGTATCTTGGATACAATCCAATGTAAAAACCCTTCAAATTAACACATCTATCGCAATGTTTTTTTTTTACATCTTAAATCAAAATTTCCACAAATATTTTTTCAGAAAACTTTAGAATAGAATCCAAAGACTCAAATAAAAAAACTTCTGACTGCTTGTCACATTTTTTACCCCTCAAATAATAAATGAAAATTAACATAATAACAAAGAAAAGAGTGGTCTCTTTTTACTGATCTTTTTTTGATTTATTTTTCCTGAAATAAAAAATGATGATTGGGAATATTTGAAGCTGCAGATTTGAAAAGATTTTATGAAGCTTTCAATTTTTTTTGAAAATTTTTGAGGCACTTTCTGTGTCTCAAAAACCAAACAAAAACCTATCATATTAGACTGCTTTTGGGTTCTGGGACTCTTCTTTGAGCCCTTTCACATGCATGTATTCAATATGACTAGAAATTGTTTCCTGGGACCTCCCCCCATCTTGGAGCACTCCAATCATCTTATAAACCACCCTCTTGACCTCTTCCACCCTCCCATCACCCCCCACCACACCATCCCACTACCAGACCATACCACACCACACCATACCACACAACACCACACAACAACATGTTAAGATTTCTGTTGTCCATTTGTTCTGCATGAATCTTGAGTATAATGGCTACTATTATTATCTGTCCTTCTCACTGTTTTCTAGATCTTGAGTGTCTCTGCTGAGTGAGTCCTCTATACCATACAGATTCTGTTCCTGGTTCCGGTCACTTTTTGGTCATCAAACCTAGTAGCTCTTCTGTCTCAGTCTGTCATCTGCTGTTCTCCAATTGTGCAGAATCCTAGGATAAGCCTGAATATCACCTATTAATTATTTTCTTTCTTCTTTCAACCACTTGTTGGCCCAGATTTTATCTAGACTACTTAAGCAGCCAACTCTCAGTGAATGACAACCATCTGTTCTGACTCACAATGAAACCAAGTGCCCTACATTGACTCCTTGGATCTGCTCTTCTTAGAGTTGTAAGATCCTATCCCATCCATTCCTTCAGTTACAACTGGAGCATATCACTGAAACTCTGACACACCACACCACAAAACACCACACACACCTACCTACATCACACCAAACCACACCACACCACACCACACCACACCACACCACACCACACCACACCACACCACACCACACCACACCACACCACACCACACCACACCACACCACACCACACCACACCACACCACACCAAACTGTTAGAGTTTGAGTTTTCATTTATGTGACTTTCACCGGAGTTTAAAGTACTATTGATTGGATTGATTTGATTTATATTATTGTTGTTATTGAAGTATTGAAATAATGGTTAAAATATAACTAGGCTGTGTTCTTAGTAGTGATTGTCAGACTGTCCAAGCATAACATTTCACTTACCATGTCACTTAAATTGCTTATGTTAATTTTTCCTTATTCATTTTGTACTCAACCACTTGTTTGCAAATCATGTATTTAGTCTATTTAAACCATGGTGCTCTCAAGTGGAATTCAAGCATCTGTTCATTCACCAAGTCAACCGGAGTGTCCTTTTTCCTCCTGATACCAGGTCTGTTACGCTTGATGTTACAAGCCTCTTTCACTCATTTCTTTTTAATCTTTTACTTCATTCAAGCTCAAACCTTTTTTATTTTTACACGGTTAAAAGACTATACTTAACCTGAGCCAATTGTCTTTCATTCAACTGGTTTGCCTTCAATAGACTCATCCTGAGATTTGACTCTTTTGGCAAGGGGGTGAGATCAGGATGAGCCTTGTCATTGACAATTAACCTCATCCCATCCATTCACTTTGATGGAGCAAGTTGGTCATCACCATCACTTGCAACCTTGGAAGCCTATCTCTTCAAGCTCATGTTGATGGTCCACTCAATCTTGCTGATCAAGCATCAAACCTACCCTCAACGATGCAATTTGGAGCAAGTCGGTCATCACCATCACTTGCAACCTTGGAAGCCTATCTCTTCAAGCTCATCTTGATGGTCCACTCAATCTTGCTCATCAAGCATCAAACCTACCCTCAACAATGCGATTCAATCAACCAAATATTGGATCAATACGATAGAGGTCAAGATTAGAAAACTCAATGCCAAGTTGATTTTTTACAAATAAAGTATGAAGAAGCTTAAGGATGGACCTGGGGAGGCAGCGATGCAACAACGGGAGATGAGAGTTTTGAAGCAAAAGAAACTATACAAGGGTCAGTTGTTGCAACTGCAGCAGCAAACCTTTAACATGGAGCAGGCAATCATGACTACCAAGAATTTACAAAATACAATGGCCACTGTGGATGCAATGAAACAAGCCAATGAAGATATGGCCAAGTAGTATAGCAAGATCAACATCAACAAGATTGAAGCAATCATGTATGATATGGAAGATTTGATCAAACAAGCCAATGAGGTCCAGGAAAGTTTGGGTAGGTCTTACGGTGTTAGGCTTTGCAACATAATCAACGGCAATTCTTTCAGCTTTGCTAGTTTGGATGTTGTAGGTACACTTCACAATTATGGAGCTGCCAAATTGAAGTTTAAAATCCACGGGCACAGGAAGTCACAGCATTGGTATCAGTCATTATTATGATTGCTGGCGCCCTGGTAGCCCAAGCCTCGATCTACGATGTTCTGGGTGGAAACCAAGCCATCCTTTTTGATCGGTTCAGGGGAGTCAAGGATAAAGCCATCGACGAAGGAAGACTTTTTTTTTGATCCCCTGGGTTCAGCGTGCAATTCTCTACAATCTTCAAATCAAGTCTTGTAATATCGCTACTACCACAGGCTCTAAAGATCTTCAAACCGTTAGCTTGACATTACGTGTTATGAGTCGGCCCAATGTATCCAAGCTACTGCAAATGACTGGTTACGTTTCAACGCAATATTACCGTGCCCCCAAAATCATACTCTACCTACACTTTATTTTTTTTTGTCAATCAACCATCAATTCTTCACCATCATTTCACTAATCAACTCCAAAAATCAACCAACTCAAACAAGTCTGTTCCACACAATTAAACCCAACCTTGAACAAATTCAACACATCTTACAAGTAATTCACCATTTGAACTGAAGAATTTTCCAGCAAAAAGTAGAAATCGTTAAGATAGCAGTTAGAATCAGAAATTCCCCAGGAAGTTTACCAGTCATTCAGCTAATCTCATTAATCAGTCACTAACCTGTATGTAGAATTATTCCAACAGTTAGTAGAACATTATGTAAATTGAAGAAAAAGAGTTAGATTCCTTTTTAGGACAGTAACTTCCTCCAGTGCAAGTCAAGCGGGTGTGTGAGAGTTTGAGTTTTCATTTATGTGACTTTCACTGGAGTTTAAAGTACTATTGATTGGATTGATTTTATTTATATTATTGTTGTTATTGAAGTATTAAAATAATGGTTAAAATATAACTAGGCTGTGTTCTTAGTAGTGATTGTCAGACTGTCCAAGCATAACATTTCACTTACCATGTCACTTAAATTGCTTATGTTAATTTTGCCTTATTCATTTTGTACTCAACCACTAGTTGGCCAATCATGTATTTAGTCTATTTAAACCATGGTGCTCTCAAGTGGAATTCAAGCATATGTTCATTCACCAAGTCAACAGGAGTGTCCTTTTTCCTCCTGATACCAGGTCCGTTAGGCTTGACGTTACAAGGCTCTTTCACTCATTTCTTTTTAATCTTTTACTTCATTCAAGCTCAAACCTTTTTTATTTTTACACAAACCACACCACACCACACCACTCATCACCACATCACACCACTCCAAACCACTCATCACCACTCCACACCACAAACCACTCATCACCCTTCACCAGTTTTTAACAAAAAAATATCAACACACCAGGTAGTTCCAAAAACTGCTTTTCCCTCTTACATCAATTCTGAATAACTTTTTTCACTCAATTTCTTGTATCAACTCCTATCTGCGCTTCATTTTTTACAAAGGAAATCTTTTTTTGCAATGCCTCAAAAAAACATCCATCCACTTTTCAGAACTGTTTCAACAGGCCAATTATCAATTATCTCATCTAACCAAACTAGTGATTCAACTGCTCTGGCTCCTTCTTCATCTAATCAACCTGCTGATTCCACACCTCTGGCCCCTCCTTCTGAGCTTTCACATAATCAAAAGGAGGAGCTGGTTGAAGCTATCAAATCATGGGCAAAGTTGCATGGATATGCCATATCTACCAGAGTCTCCAATTTCCAGAAACATGCCTAAAACTTTCAATTATGTGATAAAACTGGGAAATATAAAACTAGAAAAGATACCTCAGCAGTAGGCACTGCAGGGCTCAGCATACTGAGCATGGGTTGGGCTTTATTGGATGTGTCTGTCCGCGGCCCACTTGGACATTATGGACCCAAGAATGGAGCCTGCCCAACTAGGTTCATGGGCAGCTAGTTTGGGAAAGTAGAGTGGGGCAATTGGGGCTATGTGCACAGGCCAGGCGCAGGAAAGCGCGGGCCAACCCGCAGGGAGGGGAATCACGCAGTGCACAAAGCAGATACAGAAAAGCGGGGGGCTCCAAGTAGGGTGAAGCGGAGGGCTGTGTCATGAGAAGGACAAACTGGATGTAAGTAAGGGTAAGCGGGCAGGGAATGGGTTAGGGTTAGGCTAGGGTTCTGGGCTTAGGGTTTATTTTACATTTGTTGTTGGGCTGTTATTGCACTTGTACTTAGGTTTGGGTTGAGAGGGTGGGCATAAAGTCTGCCCTCTCAACCCCAGCTCTGGCGGGATATCTTATTTTACCATTGGATCTGGTGACAAGGAAAGGAAGAGGAAAGGAAGGAATCCAAAATCTTTTCTTTACTATTTTTTCCCTCTTTCACTCTTAACAACAAAGGAGCATTGTTAACCTTACAGACGCTGAGATCATTGCCTCCCAAACCCAAGGACAAAGAGGGGAGTAGTTCTCTTTTACTTTCCACATCTGGGAGTCTGGCTGGGAAACTGCTTTTGTCTTAAGTCTCTCAAAGGTACGCGGGATTCTCCCAACAACTGCACCGGGATGAAACATCCCACCCGCTTTTCCTTAACGACCAACTCCTAATGCTCCAGCTCAGCCCCCGCCACCTACCGCTTCTGCCCCCAGGGCAAGCGCCTTTGCTCCGCCACCATCAGAGGGGGGTCATCAGACATGGTGGCTGAAGTTTGTTGTTGGGTGTGGCTTAGGCCTAGGGAGTTTGCCCATCTTTGGTTCAGCACCGCAGACATGGAATGGTTCCTCTCCAGGTTTGAGGGTATTGCGGATTCCAAGGGCGCTTTGGGCGCAGACAAGGTTTGAAAAATTGTTCTGTTCATCACAGAGGAGGAGAAGCTTTGGGATGTGGAGGAAATGGTTGGGTATGAAAGGCAAGACTGGGAAAGGCTGAAGAGCAAGATGTTGGCAAGTTGGGGAAAGCACAAGCCTTGTTTCCATGAAAGAAATTTTGAGCGGGCCGCAGCAGAGGCAATCAAGCATGGAGGGGTTTGGACGCGCAAGGGACTGGTGGAATTCATGTCAAAGTTTTAGCGTATTTATGGGTACTTGTCAAAGAATGAAGTTGTTGTGGGGCAAACAGGGGCAATGAAGCAGGCGTTTTTGGGCGGACTTGACCCAACACTCAGCTTGCGGGTGCAGCAATACCTGTAAAACCATGGCTTCTTGAAGCAATTGTTAGAAGGGAGCATTGCAATCCTTCCAGACTAGTTGGTCATCCAGAAGCCATGGAAAGCAAAATTGACTTGGAAAAGCTCATTGCAGATACAGCGCAAACATGCCGGGCGGTTTTGAAGAATTTGGTGACGCTTTTGGTACCAGCTCCGGAAAAAGCACCAGCCGCAGGACATTTAAAATTTCCTTGCGCTCCAAGGCTTCAGAAAGGCCCGGATCCAACAATGGGGGAGATGGCCAAGATCCTGTGGGATTTGCAAGTCTTTCTTAACTGTACCAAGGCCCCTATGGCTCCTACAATTCCGGGCTGCCCCCATCCAACTGCGCGCCGTACCCCCTCACATGGCAGAAGGCTTCCAACCTTCTAGCAGGTAATTTTGGGGTTTCACAATTTGCCTGTGCATGTATTTCAGAGAGAAGGGGCACTGGAAGTTGTTGTGCAACCATCTCACGCAGGACATGGGCAAAGGATTGGTCCACCCATCCGGCCTCACGTAAATATTTCTGACAGGCAAACCAGTGGATTCTGCAACAGGCCAACCCCCCAATGGTACAAATACGGGAAAAAGTGAAGGCCCATCCAGACACTTCCCAGGCCAAGCTGGGGATTGTCAACGCGCCTGAAACCTGGGAAGCGCCAAGGGTGGAAGCCAAAGTGAGGGCACTGGCAACAAATGAGTGGATTGCCGTTTAAAAGATGGACATTGATGTCAGCAAGAAATCACCGGTTCCAAGGGCAAGTGCAAGCGTGCCCGCTGGAGACAGGCAATTGGCAAGTGCCGCGGGGAAGAAGAAAGCTGCAAAGATTGTGCGGAGGGTGATGGGGAATGAGGCACAAGTACCCCTAAAGCTGCAAGAACTAGCAGCCGTGTCCCTTCTGGTTGTCAAGGAGATTGTCCAAGCATTGAGGGAGTGTGGAAAAGGCTGGCTTCCAACAATGGTCCAGTGTGTGAATGGGCAGAGGAGGAGTTGTTTCACAAACTGTACCAATTGAGGTCTGTGTTGGTCCTGCTTGCTTATGTCGCAATGATAGTTGCGGGGCAGAAGGTATGGGCAATGGTGGACAGCAGTTCAATAGTTAACTTGATTCCGTCAAGGCTTTTGGATAAGCTGGGATTGGTAAGGAGGAAGTGAGAGATGGGGCTCCGGGCTTTGAACGGTGGAGAGTGCCATGTGGATGGGGTAGTGGAAGGGGCGGAGGTGGAGGTCTCAAAGGTTTGGAAGCCTAGGTTTATCTTTCCTTTTGATGGAATGCGGAGACTTGATCCTGGGTCAACCATTCATATTTGTGTTCCGGGCCCAGATGGCTTTCAACCTTGAAGCAGAAACAGAAGGGTTAACGGCCAAAGACACGTTTGGTGAAAGGTTTGAGACAACTATCAGAAATCACGGGAAGGGAAAATGGGTGCAGAGGCCGGCAATGTGTGGTGACGGCAAGTGCAATGCGGGGGCCAACTGCAAGGGTCACCCTGCCGAGGATTTTTCCTTTTTGGCTGCAGCTAACGCATGGGGAAAGCTCTGGCCCTGCATGGGTGGTCAACTAGCAAGGAGCATGTGGGAAACAGAGCGGGGCGGAAGGGGTGGGTAACAGAAGTAGGTTCCCTTCCTCAGTATGCATCTCTGGGAGGTTCTGAATTTCAAAACCCCTTCCATTGTGCCACAGTCATGAGCAAAGGCAAAAGCCCTGGTTTGGTTATTGGCAGGACTTACAACAATGACGGTTGGGTATGGATGGCAAGATGCAACACGGGAAAGTACAAGCCCATGGCATGGAAGGTCCGGCCACGGAACAAGACAATGCCGCAGGGACTGAATGGACCCTTGTGCCCAATTTCGTGGTCCTGGGACCCATGGGAGACGCCCTTGAAGAAGTCTGATTGGGTAACGCGGTTGGCGCAGATCACCAACAAGCGGATCAAGGCTCTTAACTTTGGACCCTGGGGTGGCTGAGAGTGGAAAAAAGGGATTTGCTGGCATCCGTGTTGGTATTGCAGGAAAAGACCATAGCCTTTGGCCCAGACCAACGCAGGCTTCTAAAAGGGGACATTGGTGATCTGTAGGTTATCCCCACGGTTCCACACAAGCCGTTGCAGATCAAGCCAATTCCAATCCCTCAGACCATTTGGGAACCCTTCTTGGAGTTGGTGCACAAGCGCGTAAGGAAAGGTCTCTACAAGCAGTCCATGTCAAGTTACTCTATCCCAATCTTTGCATTTGTCAAGCAAGACGGGAAGTTGCTAGGGATTGTTTATGATCTGCAGCACCTCAACTTGTTCACTATCTGTGACCCTGGTTTTCCCCCCCGGGTGGAGGAATTCCTAGATTCAATGGCTGGGCATGTGTGTTATGGGTTGGTGGATGTGATGGGCGGCTACAATCAGCGGGAACTCCATCCCAATTTTTGCCTGCTGAATGCATTTGAGACTGGATTTGGAAGGATGCAGTAGACACAGCTGCTGCAAGGTGCCACTAACTTGGTGGCAGTGTACCAAGCTCAGATGACATGGATACTGTGAAACAATCTTCCAGAAGGCATTCAGATCTTCATTGACAAACACAGTATCAAGGGCCCAAAAACAGATTATGTAGGCGCAGTTTTGGCAGAGGCACCTGTGTTACGCTGGTTCATTTGGGAATACACAGTAACGCTAAAACGGGTCCTGTTCAGGATCAAGAAAGAAGGGCTTACGGTATTTGGAAATAAATTGGCGGTCTGCGTTCCGGCGCTTGAGGTCTTGGGGCACATTATGGCTTTGGACAGGAGACATATTGTGGGGAAGAAGCGGAACAAATTTCTCAAGTGGCCAACTCCGCGGACAGTGTTGCATATTCTCCAGTTCCTGGGTCTGTGCAGATATGTCCGCATTTTCATTGAATGGTTTGCGGAGGTGGAAAGCCCCCTGCAAGCTTTGACACAAAAGGGTGAAAAGTGGGAATGGACTACTGGGTGTGACAACACGTTTGCAAACCTCAAGGTGATAGTCAGGCGCAGCATTGTCCTCTGGGATCTGGACTGCAACACCAGAGGAATACAACTGGCGGTAAACTCTAGAAATTTTGGCGCGGGAGGCACCCTGATGGAGGAGGAGGATGGGAAGGATTGGCAAGTTTTGTATGAGCCAGTTACCTTCACTGTGAGGGAGAGTTTCTATTCTCAACCAAAGTTGGAGCTGTGCAGAGTTACTAAGATTGTGAAAAGGCTTCAACACCTCCTGTGGGGCGTTCATTTTGAACTCTTGGTGGATGCGGAGTCCCTGGCACAAATGATCAATTCACCAATGCTGCCAAACGCGCAAATGACCTGGTGGGTGGCGTTCCTACAGTTTTTTTCCTTCAGTGTGGTGCACGTTCCCGGGAAGGCTTTTACAATTCTGGAAGAACTGTCCTGGTATCCTTGGGAGGATCTGTATGAGGGAGCAGAACCGTTAGACAAGGAATCTCTGGTTATTTGAGTAGGGGTGATGGAGGCGGGGTTTTGCTTGCCGCTGCTTTGGTCCGGAGGCTAAGCGGTTTTGTATTCTTATTTGCAAGATCTGCGGTTCCCCAAAGGCACAACGGATATTGTCATCCAGTGGGCAAGGCAACACGTGGCCAAATTCTACCTCCAGGATGGGCAATTGTGGCAGCAGAGTGCCCCGTCCCTCTTGTGGTTGCAATGTCTAGGACAGATCATGAAGTGATGATGAGGTGTTTGCATGATGGCCTTGGCCATTGGGGAGAGATTGAGATGCAGAGGAGGGTGAAGGCGCCATTCTGGTGGCCAGGAGTTGTGCGCGCAGTCTGGGAGTGGGTAGAGTTGTGCAAATCCTGCCAGTGGGAGAGTTTGAGTTTGCCCAAGGAGGTTGGTCACCCCACGGGGGAAGAGGTATTGTTTGGGCGTTTTTTGCTTGATGTGATGCATGTGAAAGCGGGGAAGTTTGCATACTTGCTTGTTGCATGGGATGGGTGGAGGCGTGCCCCTTGGTGAAGTTTTTGGCAGAAAAGGTTGCCCAGTTCTTGGAGGAAGATGGTTTTGGGCGCTACAGATCCCTCCGCCTGGTGACAGTGGATGGGGGCACGGAGTTTTGAGGCCGCTTGATGACTTTGGTTCAGAGTTGTGGGGCAAAGTTTGGCCGCGTGATGGATTACTACCCGGAAGGGACGGGGATGATTGAGCGGGGGCACCAACCCATCAAGGATTCCCTGGTGAAAATGTGTGGAGATGATGGGAAGAAGTGGCAGGAGGGGCTTCCGGCGGTTCTCTTTGTGGATTGGATTTCTGTGAAGCAATCAACGGGTTATTGACTCTACAAGCTGCTCTTTGGGAAGCAGACCATCCTTCAGGTGGACAATGAGCTGGAGACATTTTTAGGTGTTGACTAGTCAAAGTTCAAGAACTCTTCAGGCCTTATTGAGGCCCACGCTGTAAAACTCCAAACGGTGCTAGGCCGTGGCAGTTCTGTGGAGGGGAAAGGTGCTGTTCAGGTTGCCCTCCTGAGTGTTACAAAAATATTTAAATGTAACCAAGATCAAAGTCCAGAACCTGGTAAATGAGGGACCAAAGAGTAAAGGATTAAGGTGATAGTAGTTGGTAGCTGGGGAAACAACACTATCTGAGGCAAGATGATGTTGGGAAAACTTGAATAGAAGAAGTCAAGGATTGTTCAGAGCTCAAAAAGACAAGGCAATTGTAAGTTAAAAAACCCACAAGCCAATAGCTGTGGTCATCAGCAGAAGCTTGGGAAAGATCAACTCAATCCCAAACAACCTCCAGGTTCTCAATTAACCTGCCCAACTCTCCGCAATCAAGCGCTTGAAGGGTACAAGATAACTGTGGGTGGCTCCACAAGAAAAAGCTAATTGTTTGATGAAGCTCTAGAAGCAAAAAAATAAATGATTCAAACAAGAATAACCCAACACTTTCAAGGGACTCAAGAGTAGCGTGGCGGAATTCAACTTCAAAAGAAATTAAGGGAGGTTTAAAACTCCACCTTTTAAGCTTAATAAAACCTCTTCAGTCAAACGTGACTGGTTCCAGAAAGATAATCAAAGGATGATCAGGACCAGTATGGTTGGATAAAGGGATCAGGAGTGGTGTAACACACTCAAAAATTCAATCAGTCAAATTCTTCTTCAACCAGCAAGGCTATTGGTTGGTGATAAAGATCAAAGATCAGGACTTGAGTAGGGAGGCTCAAAGATCAAGGGTAAATCATGAATATACCCAGAATTCAGTATCAGATAAAGGGGAATGCAACCCCACAGATAATTTATTTCCAGATGATAGTGATGATATTTCTCTGATAAGATACCATATGATACCCCCCCCAAAAGGCAGGGGAGAGCCCCTCCTTATATGGGAAGGAGGCCTTGTTAGACTATGTACAAGTGATTCTACAAATAGAGCGGATTTTTTTTTTTTTTGATTTCAGATGATCAGAAAAATAGATCACGCGGGCCAGCAGAAATCCGGCCTCCCTGAATGGGGTGGGATCTTTTCTCATCCCTTCACCTCTCTTGCGTCCGTCTGCGAACAGGCGCGCACGACAACACCGTGATCACCCACCCCTCACCCAAAGGCAGAAGGGGTGGGAAAAAAATGAACCAGACTGCCCGCGGATGTCCGCAGGCGGTAGACAACGCTTTTCCACCCCCACCCAAAGATGGAAGGGGGTGCAAATGATTGACAGAGGTGGGAGAGTCTCAGGAGGGATGATGATTGAATCAGGAGGATGGGTGGTTTGAAGTTGGATTGAGTTTGTGAGTGGTGGTAGTGTTGAGTTTTGCAGCTTGGCGACTGAGACAACATTTGGATTTTTGTTGGCGGAGGACGGTTTGAGCCTTAAGGGCATCAGGATGGCGTTGGCCGAGCGGGATATCATTGCTATTGTCCGAGGCGGGATTGGGATTGGAATCAACGGAGAGGGTGTCAGGATCGGAGGATGGGGGCCAGGGGACGATGGGCCGGGTTGATTGGAGTGCGGCTTGGGATGGATGGCGATGGGAGTGAGAGCAAGTGGAGGAGGGTGATTGCTGGTGGTTGATTGTGATGTTTTCAATGACATGGCGCAGTTTAGGGGTGCTTGAAGAGGGTTGTAGTGGTGGTGGGGTCTTGAAGAGGTTTGAGTGAGTAAATGGAATGGTATTATGCCGAGTGAGTCGTAGTTAACCTGGGGTGATGGGAGGTATGTAGAAGACGTGTCTAAGACGCGCGCGGCAACTGGTTGGCTGGCCAGTTGGCAAGTCTCCAGGGCTCCAACAGACCACAATGCAAATTATTGGATGAGGTCAAGAGGGTGGGGGGGAGTCACTCGGCCAGGCCGGTCCATGAAATGACCACTCAAGACACCTTGACAGGCGGAGGATGATGATGGCTTTCTCAGACGGCAGGCACACTCTGGCTTGGCTTGCTATTGTGGTTTGGATCAAGGCGAGTGTGGGATGTGAAAGGGATGGAAGAATAGTGAGAGAATGGATGATACTTGCAGGATGGATGGATGAGAAACAGAGTTATTGAGGGTGTGACAAGGTTTGGATGAGGATGGGGAGGGAGTTTGGGCCGACCGGGTCTTGGCCCGCGCGTTTGGCCAAAAGGAAGGGGGGAACAAAGAGAGAAGGAATCAAAAGCAATGCCTAGGTGATGAGACCAAGAGAGGCCTGTCCTAGAACACTGGGACAGAGGAATGCTTGGCAGGTTGAGGAAATTGGAGGAGTGATACTGATAAAAAAATTCCAATTTTTTTTTGAATGACACCTAAATAAAAGCATTTTAAAAAAATTTGAATTTTCCGCATCTGGTCCAGGGTGTCCATATTTGGTCACCACAACGCCAAGCAGCTTCTTTTATGCAAGGAAAAGTTGGCAAAGGCTGCGGAAGGCTTTGGAAATACTGGATGGCATCAGTGCGGTATTGGGAAAAGTGCTGTTCCCACCGCCTCTGGGACCTGTTGCGGAAGGGGGATCTGGTGCTGCTGTACAATCAGAGTCTGGAGTCTCAATGGGGGCGGCTTTTTACTAACCAATGGAACTTCCCATACTGCATGGCCTCTAATTTCATGGGTGGAAGTTATCAGCTTGAGGAGTTGGATGGAGCAACGCTGAAGCGGAAGGTTGCTGCTTTGCAGGTGAAGCGCTTTTTTGTGCACAGTTCAACCGCTTTTGATGAGAAAGCAGGAGACAACATGGACTCTGGGGATGGTAGCACGGCCTTGGAGGCAATGGAGGACCGGGTTGGCTTGGACTGTTTGGCGTCTGAGGAGCCTGCTCCAGAGGAGTAGATGGCTGCAAACTGCTGGGGACAGCTGCCAAGTTGGGGGGGGGGCGCTGAGAAAGAAGGAGAAGCTTAATTTGGTGAGGGGGTGCTCTAGCTGGTTCACAGCCAGAACAACTAGACACCCCAGAATTTTTGTTTTTTTATTTTTGTGATTTGATTGGGTTTTTGGATTGGTACTGGCTTTGGGTTGTAAAATTGCAGGTATGCAGGAGCGGCACAATTCCGGGTCAGTGTACGCAAGAACAAGCCCTGCGGAGGAAACAAATGCTGGAGCGGAAAGCGGGACAAGGAGTGCTGCAAAAAAAAGAAAACCTTTTCTTTCCTTTTCTTTTACTTTTTCCTCTTGTTCTCTGGATATGTTTCTCTGTTTCCTTTTTTTTTCTATGAATGGGAAATGGGAATAAGGGGATGGAAGTATGGTTGAGTAACTGCGGGACAAGCTTGACTTGGTGAGGGGGTGTCCTAGCCGGTCCACAGCCAGAATAGCTAGGCACCCCAGAATGTTTGTTTTCCTTATTGTCTCTCTCTCTTGGATGGTTGTGCGCGCGCACTGGCGGCTTGTATGTTTATCATTTTGTAGAAAGGGTATGGGGACTGTGTGGCAGTTTTTCTGGGGCATTCCAGGTGCTTCTTTCTGGAAACGTTGACAATATGAGACGTAGATCACAGGGCTTTTCCTCTCAGGCTTGCGCACGGGTGCAGAGCTAGTTGTTCTCACTCTTACTCAGGCTCAAGGTCGCTTGCGGGGCTCATACATGGGTGGGCCCAGGTATTTGATTCAATCTCACTCTCACTTCAGGCCTGAGGCTGCTCACTCAACTAATGATAGCAAGCCAAAAGTCTATTTCTTTTGAAAGTACAGAAAGGCACGGGAAAAGAAAAAGAAAGAGAAGAGGGAAAAGGGAGAGGGAGCAATCCACTTAAATTAGTTCCATAACCTCCACCATCTTGGCCTGTGCCACGTCCACGAGTCCTTGGAAAGCCTCCAATAATTTGCATTGGGATTTGGCTCCATGAGCACCTGGAGCCAAAAGGATCTGCCGGAGGAGATCATCCAAATTAGCGGGCCTCCCTTAACGTCAGAACAGTAGGGATTTCTGGAATCTCCGGAGTGGCTGCGCAAGGTGGAGCCAGGGTTCAAAATGGGGAGGAAGAGATGAAAACTTGTTCCCGGGAAGCTGGAGTTGATGCATGTCCCGTGGGCTCTGGTGATGACCGCGGGGCAGGTGGCGGTGATGCCGCTGGAGGTGCCGGAGGAGGGGTTCTGAGAGATCGGGGAGGAGGGGGCAGAGGACCAGGAGTTGAGCTGGGGGCCGGAGGCGGGGCTGGGCGCCGTCCCAAGAGCTCCTCAACTTGTGGGTTGGTTGCACCTTGATTGATGCGGACTAAGTCAGCCCAGAAGTGGAGAGCTGCTCGCCAGTCAGCAGGGTTTGAAAATTCCTCCTTAAGCGGCAGAATGGAGAGGCCAAGTTGTGGACTTTGGCCAAGGTTGGAAGAGGCAGAGCGCGGGGACAACGGGATGAAGGAGATCCAGGTGGGGTCCATTACTTCTCTGAGAACAACTTGTTGCTAGAGACCACAAGCAAGTTGTGGCAAGTCCTCTTGCGCGGGAAAGCCAGATTAGGTCTAGGAAAAGCTTGTGGCATGGTGTTGCCAAGCAAGCAACGTCAATTACCTGTTCAGCAGGACAAGCATGTGCAACGGCCCGAGAGGAGGATGTAGGGCAACCCGTTCCTGGCACAGAAAGTGCACAGCGTAACCATGACAGGAGAGGGCGTAGTAGGGGAGCGGGGGTGACTTTGGCAGTGGGTGCAGTAACAGTCAAGGTAGAAATTGGAAGACCTCTGGGGACAGATCTCAAGTTGGAGGGGGTGATGTGGTGTCCTTATATATACTTGGATTGGGAATTGCTCTGCAGTCAGTGTGCTCAGCATTTGGTAGGTCAGGATCAGCACTCGGATTTGCGCAGTCTCAGAAGTGGCTTCTCCGGGCTCAGAAGCGGCCTCAGAGGGCTCAGCAGGAGGCAAAGCGGGCTTGGAATACTGGGCATGGGTTGTGCTTGATGGGATGTGGCGGGCCACGGCCTGCTTGGAAATTATGGACCCAAGAATGGAGCCAGCCCAACCAGGTTTTTGGGCAGCTAGTTTGGGGAAGTAGGGAGGGGGGATTGGGGCTATGGGCCTGGGCCGGGTGCTTGCAAGCGCGGGCGGACCCATGGGGCTTGGAATCAGGCAGCGCGCAAAGCAGATACGGACAAGCGGGGGGCTCCAAGTAGGGCGTGGTGGAGAGCCGTGTCATGAGAAGGAAAAACTGGATGTAAGTAACGGTAAGCAGGCAGGCAATGGGTTAGGGTTAGGCTGGGGTTCTGGGCTTAGGGTTTCTTTTAAATTTTTTGTTGGGCTGTTATTACACTTGTACTGAGGCTTGGGTTGAGAGAGTGGGCATAAAGTCTGCACTCTCAACCCCAGCTCTGGGCGGATATCTTATCTTACCATTGGATCTGGGGACAAGGAAAGGAAGAGGAAGGGAAGGAATCCAACATCTTTCCTTTAATCTTCTTCCCTCCCCCACTCTTAAGAACAAAGGAGAATTCTTAACCTAACAGACTCTGAGATCATTGCCTCCTAAACACAAGGAAAAATAGGGGAGTAGCTCTCTTTTACTTTCCACAACTTGTGTCTGGGAGACGTGTATGGGCCCCCACACGTCCATCGGGCCATCTAGGGCCCTACACAACTCCCACACGGCTGGGAGTTGTGAATTTAACATGTGATGGAAAAAATCCTGTTGAAGCACTCATACTGGAACTCCCAAATTCTGCTTTTTGCTAAAAAATTAACAACATGGATGGTCAAATCAATTCATTTTTCATTCCTCACCGTGATTCCATTAAAATTCTCAGGCTTTTCCCAACTCTCATAATGATGAACTTTAAATATAAAACAAACAAGTTTGGAATGCCCCTTCTTCATATGCTTGGGGTAAATAATTTTTGCAGAAGTTTCTCAGTTGCCTTCTATTTGTTATCTCAAGAGGAAAAACAGAGCTATGAATGGGCCCAGACTCAACTTCAGGAAATTTTAGAAGATAAACAACATAGTGTAATTGTTACAGTCAAGGAACAAGCACTTATCAGTTAAATCAAAACAGTTTTTTCTTCCTCTCATCATCTCCTCTGTGTCTGGCACATTTTCAAGAAAATTCAAACTCATTGCAGGAAGCTATTTAAATCTGAAGATTAATGGACGCTGTGGATTTAAAAAGAGGACTTCTCCTTTAATGGTTCCCAATTTTGGAAATTATTGATCCCTTGTGTCTGTAAACCCTGAGTGCTACTGTTCACCCTTTGACTGAGAGATAGAGAATTGAGAATAAAGATCCTTCCAAAACCTATGACAACTGGTGTGATCCTCCGTGATCCAATATTGGATCCTCCAACCAGGTTGAGGATGCGGCTTAAGTAACCTCCCCCTCAACCCTAACCTAAGTACAACCAGAAAAAAGCAAGTATAATGAAACACAACCCCTAAGCACAGAACCCTAGCCTCAACCCTATCCTTTCCATCCCAGAATCTGCAACCCATATCCCATATCC
Source organism: Puccinia polysora (assembly GCA_025617555.3). NCBI lineage: Eukaryota > Fungi > Basidiomycota > Pucciniomycetes > Pucciniales > Pucciniaceae > Puccinia > Puccinia polysora. The sequence goes on from CM062629.1 coordinate 11,305,639, forward strand.
ATCCATATTGCCTGCCTGCCATTATGTCCACCCGGTTTGTCCTTCTCATGACGCAGCCTTGCTCCGCCCCCAACTTGGAGTACCCGCGCATGAACGTATCCACCCAACACGCCATTCCAGATATCCAAGATATATCTGTGCAATCCAATCCGTGTCTTGCAACGCGCAATCTGTCCAATCCAATCCAATCCAATCCATCCCGCATCTCCAGATGCCAAGCCCAATTTGACTTTTGCTGAGCCCGCAGCGCACCTTGCTGCGGCAAAGCTGCACCCATTGCTGAGCCCGCTTCCCCTGCTGAGCCCGCCGCTACTGTTGAGCGCGCAGTGCCCAGCCAATTCTGACTTGTGTCTATAAAAGACCACCACATCCCCCCAACTTGAGTTCTGTCCCCAGAGATCCACCACTATTGCACCCGCCTCCCCCTATACCCCAGCTATACCACCTCCAACCGCACCCCTTCATCATACCAAAGAAAGAAAGAAAAACCTCATCCAACACCCTGCACGAAATATGTCCTGCACTTACTGCCGCCAGAACGGCCTTTTGTGCTGCATCCTTCCAGGCCGGCGTGTCTGTGTCCCATGCCAAGCCGGACACTGCCGCTGCTCCCTATTGGAGGGCATGCCGCGCGACTGCCCCCAAGGTTTCCTGCGCAAGAGGACCCGCCGCAACTCTTTTGTAATCTCAAGCAACAAGGAGATCTGGACCAATGTGTGGAATCCACCCAGCTTGCCTTGCAACCGTCCGCAACGCGCTGGCCAAAATCCTCCATTGCCCAAGAGGCAAGACTTGGGCTTGCCATTCCTCCGGGCTGGACCTCCAAGGCACCAGGAATTTCCAAACTTTGTGGACTTCTGGAACGCGGCGCATGAGTGGACTCCGCAGGTACAAATGAATGTGCCAGCGATGGAACCATGGATCCCAAACCGTCCGGCCACTCCTCCTCCGCCACCACCAAGGCCAGAACATCCTCCACTGCCACCGCATCCTCCCACTCCTCAAAAGCCAACTCCTCCTCTGGCTTCATCTCCTCCGCCGCCATCACCATCCCCGGTTCCAAGGTCATCACTGGAGCCCGCACACACACCGTCTCTCATGGTGATTGAGTTGTCACTGGAACCCGCAGCCACTGCAACCCCTTTGGCCGCAACTCCTGAGATCCCAGAGATCCCCCTAGTTCCAAATATTCCCTTGGCAAGGTTCAATGCAATGGTGAATGATGCGGAAAAACTCCTCCAGTGGTTTCTAGCGGTTCCCTACACACACACTGCCAATGCCACATGTGAGATCTTGGCGGTGTTCTGATCCCTAGCCGTGGCAGCTTGCACGGACACAGAGGATGTGATGAGGACCCAGCAGGCGTAGGCAGATTGCCCCCTTTTTCTCTTCCTCTCTCCCATTCCATCTTGTTTTCATTCCCGCGCCTATGAAAAGATAAGTAATTTTGCTGCAACATCCTGAGCAGACTTCTGGCTTTGTGAGACCCTTGAGAGAAACAAGAGCCGCGCGCAAGATCCACAAGAGTGAGAAGGATCCGCGCCACTGAGAGCATCTGGTGAGAGTAAGAAAATCTGCGCACAAGATCTGTGCTTTTGAGAGAAAACCGCAAGAGTGAGGAATCTGTGAGAGTGAGAAGTATCCACTCAAGGTACCTGGACCGCCGCAGAAAAACTGCCACACAGTTCACCGTACCAATCTACAGAACAGAGAGAGTACAAGGAAAACCAGCACCGCCCGCACATCCATGAGAGATAGAAAGAAAACAAATCTGCCCAAACCCATTTACACCTTCCATCTATAAGATAACCAAGAAAAATTAAAAAGATTTTTTTTTTTAGAGACCAACCTGTTGCCAAGGCCGCACCTTTGCTCTTTGACCCACATCTGTTCTGCCCAATGGGCTTTCCTAGTTCTCTGAATCATCCGTTTGAAATTGTGCATGCCTTTACATCTGGAATGTGGGGCTTTTCCTTGCATCAACGGACTCAGCCTTGCACCATGCCCGTACCTCAAAGCAACCATCCATAGCCAGAAATAATCCAAAAGACAATCCAGAGAGAAGAAAATAAGAAAGAAAAAATTCTGGGGTGTCTAGTTAATCCAGCTGTGAACTGGCTAGAACACCCCCTCACCAAATCCAATCATATACCTTATTCATCCATTGTCCCCCCCCAACTTGGCTGCTGTCCCCAGCGGTCTGCAGTTGTTTAATTTACCGGATGCAAAGCGCGCGCGGGGCTTGTCCTTGGAAAAAGGACCCTGGTTGTTGTCCCCTTTGCTATCCAAACCATCCATATTTTCAAATGAAGTTGAGCCCTGCAAAAAGAATTGTTTCACGTGCAAAGCTGCAGCCTTCTGCTTAAGTAGAGTTCCGTCCAATTCCTCCAACTTGTAGCTACCTCTGGTGAACTTGGATGTCACGCAGTAAGGCCTGTTCCATCAATTAGCAAACAGCTTCCCCCATTGAGTTTCCAGGCTCCGCTTGTAAAGAATAACCAAGTCCCCCTTCCACAACAGATCCCGGATTTTATGCATGCAGTGCTTGTCCCAGTAGCAGATGGACTTTGTGCGGGTCTCCTTCAGTCTTCCAGCTGCTTTCTCCAGAATCTTGTCCCTTTGCAGGAGCTGCTTGGCCTGGGCCTTGGCTAGATCCGCAGTCGTCTTAATCTTCATCCAATCAATGCCCAGAAATGTTTCAAGCTCAGTGTCAATTGGAAGCACGGGTTGCTGCAAAAATAGCAGCTTGTACGGCAAATAACCCATTGAGCTCTTTACCAAAATTGGATCCGCAAAAAGAACTACTGGAAGGGTTTCCTGCCACCGCTTACAATCCTTGCTGCACATCTTCACCATTGCTTCTTTGATTGGCTGGTGACCGCGCTTGATCATCCCTGCGCCTTCCAGATAGTACTCCTTCACTCACCCAAACTTTTCTGCGCAACTTTGCACCAACTCCGCCAACCGTCCCCTGAACTCCACACCCCCATCAACCGTTACCAGCCAAAGAAATCCATAACACGCAAACCAATCTTCCTCCAGAAACTGACCAAATTTGTCCGCCAAAAGCTTCACCAGCGGCCAGGCTTCCCCCCATCCCAAATAATCTTTCTGCACAAAAAGGAGGTAGGAAAACTTACCTGCCTTGATGTGCACAACATCCAGAGAAACCCACTCAAACAAGGTGTCCTCTCCAGTTGGGATACCTACTTTGCAAGGTAACTTTGCTCTCTGCTTCTGACATGCTTTGCACAACCCTACCCATTTGGTGCGTACCCATCCCCCCACCGCACGGACTAACCCCGGCCGTCAGAACTTTGCCCGCACCCACTTCCAAGTTTTGAGATTGCCGCAATGACCAAGATTGTCATGCACACTTCCCAGAATTACCTCCTGATCTGCCCTTGATATGCTTGAAGAAGCTCCATGATATGTATCTTCCAGCTATGGCTATATGTTCAAACCATTTCCATACTATTTACTTTACTATTTCTTTTCCTTGCCCTCTTGTCTTTTATCTTATTTTATTCCAGCCTTTATTCTTGCCGCTGCCTCCACTATTTGTGTCCTTGACTCCTCACCTTACTTGCAACCTTACTCATGACTCCTCACTCCAGTCCAGAAACCTGCTTCAAGTACTCCAAATCTAAAATGGCTCAACTATAAAGCAGTACTCCTGGCTCAGATCCTGGGGAAGGTTTTTCCTTGTGCAACCACAAGATTGCACCTCTGACCCCAGGTCTCTGAGTCAGGTAAGTACCATAGCCAACCCAAACAACAACTAGATCATCTTTGAACTAATCTGGATTGTTCACTCATCAGAATCACCGCTACGCTCAATCTACGTTGACCACATTCATCCGCCACTGCTGCTATTTCCATTCCATCTGCTTTTCTCTCCCTTTTCCTCAAGCTCTCTGTAACAGAGTCTGTATGGTTATATTTAGGTGATCTATCATGAGCTTGTGTTCATTACTATTTTCTGAGGTCATTACTCAACAACTGAAATTTATATTCTATTTAGTCTCTCAATCCTTCAGATTTACAGTCCAAGGCGCTCCTTTAGAACCAGAAAAACAACCAGGTCAGAGAGCAAGGACAACGCTCAATCAAAACTGAACATCCCGCTCCTAATAGATTCAAATTTTCCTTCCTTGTTCCTCAAAATAAAAAGCTATCTTAGAAGGAAGGGTCTTCTTGAATTGGTGGTGGATGTTCCTCCAAGTCCCCTCTCACCCACTCAACAAAAGAAGCTGTTTGAAGTGGCAGACATCATCATACAACATCTAGGCAATTCTGCCTTTGATACAGCGGTGAACTCAGATAATGATGGAGACCCAAACAAAATTTGGAATGCCATCCTCTCAAGATATGCGTCTCAGTCCTCCAATAATTGTGGCAGGATATTGCTCAAATTCATTCAATCCCAATACAAAGGCAATCTCAACTTGTACAGCAAAGAGTGCCAGAAGCTGATGAATGAATTGTTGGTTGTCCGCCTAGAAGTGCCTGCCGACATCTTGAGCCATACCATCTTAGCCAAAATTCCCAGATCCTTCTATCACATGGTCAACACTATTATCCTTACCAACAATCTCCTGCAAAATCCCACTGGAGTTCTTAACAAACTTCAAGAAATCACTCATCTGGAATCATCCCGCACTTTGACCAATGAAGTTACACCAGATCTGAATCCATCCACATCCCTTCTCAAGTCTATGCAGAAGAAGAAGACCAAGCATCCTTGCGCTAAGAACAATCAAAATCCCCTCTCTAATCACTCGGAGGACAAGTGTTGGTTCCTCCACCCCAATCTTAGACCCAACTGGAACAAAAGGGTGAATGCCAACCTTCATACCTCTGTCAAAACGGCTGACACCCCGGCTGAACTGCATTTCAACTTGCAAATCTATCTCACTCCTAGACCCAATCTTTCGCAGCTACCTTGTCTGTACTCCGGTGCCAGTCATCACATTGTCAACAACCCAAACTATCTGTTCAGCGCCACTCCCACTAAGATATAGGTTGGAACAGGATCTCCTAACAACTCTCTCACTGCTACTCAAGTTGGCTCCGCCAAATTGATAAATCATCTGGGCACTGTCATTTTATTGCAAAATGTTCTTCTGATTCTTAAAATAAATCAATGTCTCATCTCTCTAATGCAATTGAAAGCAAAGAAGACGGTTATCACCAAAGTCGGATTTTCAGGGATCAAGGTTTTGTGCAATGATTTCTCTTTCATTGGTTCCACTTCCGATCACCTTACAGAGCTCTGCGGGACCAGCTTCTCAGAAAATCATCAACCCAAGCTAATACTCAAAAAGCCAGAAACCATGTGGCATGCTTGACTGGGACATCCAGGTCCATCCTCCCTAAAAACACTTGATTTACCCTGCTCCTTGACTCCGACGGCTTGAGAGCTATGCCAAACGTGCAAAGGCACTGCCACCACATTCTCTCACCACTTCAAGCCCATCACCAATACCTTGGAAGTTGTTCACCTTGACTTAGTAGGTCTGATTCAAGTCACTTCAAAATCTGGTTTCAACTATTTTCTTTTGCTCACTGACCAGTTCCCTGGCCATCAATCCACTGCCCTGCTCAATCTCAAGAGCAAATCTTACCTGGAAATCAAAGAGTATGTCACTTGTGCTGAACGTCAAACAGGAAAGTTTGTCAAGAAATTCATCTCAGAAAATGGTGGTGAATTCATTTCCACTAAGCTCAAAACTTACTGCGCAGAGAAGGGAATCACCCAAAATTTTGCTCCATTGTATACTCCTCAACAAAATAGCCTAGCAGAAAGATCCAATTGGCTAATCCTGGAGAAGGCCAGATGCCTCCTGAACCAGAGAAACCTTCTGCCAAAGTACTGGGACAAAGCCATCAACACTGCAACTCATCTGTTGAACATTCTACCCTCAAAGTCTTGTGAAAAAAAAATCCCTTACCAGATATGGCATAATCAAAAGTTCAACTATGACTTCCTCAAGGTCTTTCAATGCGCTGCCTATGCCCTGATCCCAAAGGGCAACAGAACCTTCAAATTCCAACCCACCTGCAAAAAGGCTATCATGCTTGGGTATGCCAATGAATTCTTGTCATTTTTTCTATTGGATATGGACTGTCCTCAAATTTTCCTCACTTCCAACGTCACATTTGACAAGTCTCCCTTTCCTTTTGTTAAATCTCCCACCAAGAAAATTGACTGTCTCAATCCTTCTGAATTAACTGATCCTGCTTCCACTGACCACGCTCCCACCTCTAAATCTCCCTCACTTGGCTCCATCACCCCCTCCAACATCATTGATGGAACTCGCAGACCTCACTCAAAAGTAGGTCTGCCTGCTGTGTATCTTATTGTGGATCATTCTTATGTGGATCCTCAGAACCTTCAAGAGGCAATCAAATCTAAGTACCAAGAAGAATGGATTGAAGCCATGAAAATGGAAGAACTCAACTTGATCAGCTATGATGTCTGGGAAGAAGCCACCTTGCCTTCCAGAAAATTTCCCCTCAAGTGCGTGTGGGTCTTCAGAAAAAAACGTGAAAATCAAAACAGAATCATTGAGTTCAAAGCGCAACTATGTGTTCAGGGTTTCAATCAAAAATATGGCTCAGAATTTTCCGACACCTTTTCTCCCACCAGCAACAAAACCTCTCTACGTCTACTGATAGCTCTAGCCGCCTCAAGAAAAATGCAATTCCACCAAATCAATGTGAAAGCAGCCTTTCTGAATGCTCCGCTCCAAGAAGACTTATACATACACCCTCCTGCAAACACTGCTGTCTCCAATGGTAAGTTCCTTCATCTAAAGAAGGCGCTATACGGTCTAAAAACAGCTACTCTTGCCTGGTACAAAACTATCTGCAAATGGCTGGGAGAAATAGGCTTCAACAAATGCAAAGCAAACCACTGCATATTCTGGAATGATGGGAAATTCTTGTATGTACACGTTGACGATATTGCTATCTTCAGCGCTGATCCCAACCACTTTGTCAAGTTGATTGCCACCCGCTTCAAGATCAAGGATCTAGGATTGGCATCACTATTGCTTGGAATGAACGTGGTTCACCAATAAAATGTGTTCAAAATCTGTCAGAAATCCTAAATTGAGCACATATGTGCTCAGTACCCACTTCCCACTCATCAAACCTTCTCCACTGCATTTAAAACAAACGCAAAGCTTTACTCTTCCAGCAACAAGGACCATCAAGAATATCTCTTGTCTGGTTCCAACTACAGAAAGATTATTGGCAAGCTCAACCACATTAGCGTATGCACGCGTACCAACATCACCTTTGCTGCAAACTACCTGGCCCAGTTTGTGGTCAAGCCAAATCTTCATCACTATCAAGCGGCGTTCCACGTTCTCAACTATCTGCAACACACCAGCTCAACAGGTTTAATCTTCTCCTCAGCCGCCAACCATCCAGCGGACATGTTTGCCTATGTGGATGCTGACTGGGCCACATGCCCAAGCTTGTGGTGCTCCATCTCCAGCCTAGTGATCCAATGGTTGGGCTGCGTAGTGGCTTGGAAGTGCAAAAAGAAGCCAAAATTATCCTTTCAAACAACCAAAGCTGAATATAAGGCCCTGGCGGACGCTCTGAAAGAGATTTGGTGGTCCAAATCCTTCCTTCAAGACATCTGTCCCAAAGAAGCCACTAAAACAGCCACCATCTTTGAAGACAACAAAGGCGCCATTAAATTGGCTCTAAAACAAGCTAATCACTCCAGCTTCCACACAAAGCACATGGAGCTACGTTTTCACTTTGTTAAGAGCAAGATTGCTAAAAATGAGATCAAGCTCCAGAAAGTGGCATCAAAGAAGAACTTAGCCGACTTACTGACTAAAACAGTAGCGCGGATTGCGCTGCAACATGTGCTCACAAGTCTCAATATTGGAACATGATTTGAAAAAGGGAGGATGAAGAAGCTCCATGATCTTTATCTTCCAGCTATGGCTATATTTTCAAACCATTTCAATACTATTTCTTTTCCTTGCCCTCTTGTCTTTTATCTTATTTTATTCCAGCCTTTATTCTTGCCGCTTCCTCCACTATTTGTGTCCATGACTCCTCACCTTACTTGCAACCTTACTCATGACTCCTCACTCCAGTCCGGCAACCTGCTGCAAGTACTTAAAATCCAAAACGGCTTGACTATAAAGCAGTCCTCCTGGCTCAGATCCTGGGGAAGGTTTTTCCTTGTGCAACCATGAGATTGCACATCTTACCCCAGGCCTCTGAGTCAGGTAAGTACCATAGCCAACCCAAACAACAACCAGATCATCTTTGAACTAATCTGGATTGTTCACTCATCCAAATCACCGCTACGCTCAATCTACGTTGACCACATTCATCTGTCACTGCCGCTATTTCCATTCCATTTTATTTTCTCTACCTTTTCCTCAAGCTCTCTGTACCAGAGTCTTTCTGGTTCTATTTAGGTGATCTATCATGAGCTTGTGTTCATTACTATTTTCTGAGGTCATTACTCAACAACTGAAATTTATATTCTATTTAGTCTCTCAATCCCTCAGTGCTGACCACAAGCAGTACCAGTGCGCTCTGCCGCCACAGCTGTCCTTCCTGCAGGTAGAAATTTCCCACTCTCCGCCAAATCCATCAAACAATCTTGGCTGGCGTTTCATCTGGAAACCAAAGATCCCGCAAATACAAACTGAGGACCGTGTACCTCCTGGACTGCTGGAGCAGAAGTCACACACCTACCTCCATCACCCCTACCTTAACCATTGGGGCCTCCACATCCAATGGTTCTGCGCCTTTGTATGGATCATCCAGCAGGGTACTGAGACAGCGCGTCTGGAATTGTAAAGGCCTTCCCTGGAAAATGCACAAATGTGAAAGAGAACAACTGAAGGAACGTGACCCACCTGGTCATAGGCGCATTTGGCAGCGTTGGAAAATTGATCATCCACGCCAGCGCCTCTGCATCCACCAGAAGCATGAAGTGAATCCCCCATAGCAAGTGCTACAACCTTCACACAATCTTAGTGACCCGCAAAGCTCCAACTTTGGCTGCAATTACCGGCTCTCCGTTGGCGTAAACGTAATAGACTTGTAAAGAACAGGAAAATCTTTTCCCTCATCCTCCTAGGTCAGCACCGCCCCCGCGCCAAGCTTTCTTGAATCCATGGCCAACTTAATTCCACCAGCGTCATAATCCAAGTCCCGCAGTAAAATATTGGGCCCAACAATCTCCTTGAGTTTGTCAAAGGCAACATCACAGTTCAAACCCAAGGTCCATTCTCTGCCCTTATGCATTAATGCCCGCAAAGGGCTAGCAACATCTGCAAACAGCTCAATTAACATCCATACATAGCTACACAATCCCAGGAACTGGAGAATGTGCAATACAGTCTTTGGTGTTGGCCACTTGAGGACTTTTTTGCATTTCTTCTCCACCATACGCCTTCCATTGGAAGCCACCACATTTCCCTGAACCTCAAGCATGGGTACATAGACTGCTAGCTTTTTTCTCAGCACCATAAGCCCTTCTTCTTCAATCCAGAACAAGATCTGCTCCAGCATTTGCGCGTACTCCCAGACAAATCTCCAAATTTCTGGAGAATTGGTAAGTGTTTCCCCTCCTTAATCTGTCTTTGGGCCTTTGATTCCCGCATCATTGATGAAAATCTGAAACATCTCCAGAAGATTGTCCTTCAGAAACCAGGTGATCTGCGCTTGGTAAACCGCGACCAAGTTAGTTTCACCTTGCGGTAGCTGTGTCAGTTGCATCTTGCCCAATCCCGTTCCAAAGGCAGTCATTGGATGCAAACTCCCATTGAGTTTGCGCTGGTTGTATCCACTCATCACATCCTTCAGCCCATAGCATGTGCGTTCTGCCATAGATTTGCAAAACTTGTCCATGCTGGAGGTTGTCCTGCGTCTTGGATTGTTAACAAATTGAGCTGCTGCAGATCATGAAAAATCCATAATGACTTCCCATCCTGCTTAACAACTGCAAAGATTGGACTCAAATAACTTGATGTCAATTGCTCATAAAGAACCATCCCCACACACTTGCGCACCAGCCCCAAGAAGGGCCCCCAAACTGCTGGCGGAATTTGAATCGGCTTGATCTTCCAAGGTTTGTGCGGAACTGTTGGAATCACATAAGGGTTGCCTATCTTGCTCTTCAGGTCCAAACGCAAGCTCTTTTTCCCGCAGAACAAGTACCAAAGTCAGCAAATCCCGTTCCTCCGCACTTAACCAGCCCGGCGGTCCAAAGTTAAGGGCCACAATCCGCTCATCCATAATCTGCTCCAATTGCTTTACCCATCCTGACACCTTCAGCGGCAATTTCCAAGGGTCCTGCAACCACAAGATTGGTCGCAGTGGTCCGTTCAGATCCTGCGGCATTGCTTTCTTTTGGGGACAGACCTTTTGCGCAACCAGCTTATACTTCCCAAAATTGCACCACGCCATCTGCACCCATCTTTTACCATAGGTCCTAGTCAAAACCAAACCATGTCTTTTGCCTTTGCTCACAAGCGTGGCACAATGAGAGTTTTTTTGTGAAGTACCTCCCAGCAATGCACACTGAGGAAAGGGACTTAATTCCAGCACTTGCGCGTCCCGCGCTTCCTCCCTTCTTCCCACCTGCTCCTTGCTGGTCAACCGCTGTAAGACTCCAAACGGTGCTAGGCCATGGCAGTTCTGCGGAGGGGAAAGGTGCTGTTTAGGCTGCCCTCCTGAGTGTTACAAAAAATATTTAAATGTAACCAAGATCAAGGTTGAGAACCTGGTAAATGAGGAATCAAGGAGTAGAGGATAAGGATGATAATAGTTCGGTAGCAATGGAACAGCACTATCTGAGACAAGATTATGCAGGGAAAAACTTGAACAAAAGAAGTTAAAGTCCCCTTTAGAGTTCAAAGAACAAAAGCTGTTGTATGTAAACAACGCCCACATGCTAATAACTCTGGTTGTCAGAAGAAGATTGGGGATGATCAACTCAAACCCAAGCATTCTCCAGGTTCTCAATGAACCTGCCTAACTCTCCGCAATCAAGCGCTTGAAGGGTACCAGATAACTGTGGGTGGCTGTACAGGACAAAGCTTAATGTTTAAGAAGCTCTAAAGCAAACAGTAACTGATTTGAAGCAAGGATAACCTCAACACTTCTCAAGGGACTCAAGAGTAGACTGGCAGAATGCAACTCCAAAGAATCTAAGGGGAGGTATAACACTCCAGGTCTTAAGCTTAATAAGAACTCTTCAATCAATTGTGATTGGCTCCGGAAAGGTGATCAGGGATCAGGACCAGTATGGTCAGAGAAAGGGATCAAGGAGTGGTATGACACACTGAAAAATTCCAACAGACAGAATTTTTCTTCAACCAGCAAGGCTATTGGTTGGTGATAAGGATCAGGGATCAAGGGTTGAGTATGGAGGCTCAAGGATCAAAGGTGTGCTGATTTCATGCTGGATCATTCCATGCTCCGATGGTTTCATGTTCCCCTGGTGATTTCCAATGATGATCAAAAAGGCAGGGGAGAGCCCCTCCTTATATGGGCAGGAGGCCCTGTTAGACTATATACAACGGATTCTACAAATAGAGCGGAAAAGGGAAGGCAACCATGTGGTCACTTGCGTCCGTCTGTGGAGGGGCGCGCGTAACAATACCAGAGTCACCCACCCCTCATCCGAAGGCGGAAGCGGGTGGGAGAGAGAAATGAACCAAACCGCCGCGGATGTCTGCGGGCAGTAGTTGGCACTCTTCCAAAGGCGGAAGCGGGTGGGAGAGTCCCAGGAAAGGTGACGGATGAAGTCCATGAGAGCGCGGATGGGCGGATAGGAGATTGGTTTGAGAAAGTTGAGTAAATCCTGACGGCCTTGAGATCCACGGCTGATAGATCAAGTGCAATGGGAGGTTTGACGGATCCAAGGATTTGCCAAATACTTGGGGGTGCGGTCGGGATGGATTCAGTAAATCATGGATGAGCTCCGCGCGACGGTAGCAATGAGGAGATTGGGACGCGCAACGACAAAGATGAAGACACGCAACAACAAAGATGAGGACGTGCTATGACAACGGCGGAGATGACAAGAAACACGGATTAAGGACGCGCGACGCGCGCGGATGAAAGGAGCACGGCGCGGCGCAGCAACGCGGATAATGGAAGCGCAGCGCGCGCGGCGCAGCGCGCGCGCGCGGGTAAAGGACGGTTCGGATGAGCCTGAGGATAAGTTGTTCAGCCGGACGGTACGTTTGCGCAACAGTTTATGGATTGAGGTCTTAAGGCGGCCAGGGTGTCCAGGATGGGGCACCACATCTCTCCCCAACTTACAGACTGTCCCTAGTCTGCTCCCGAGTTTGATGCCATAGAAAAATGAAAGCAAAGAAAGATGATTGAAACCAAAGAATGGCCATTTTGATCCTGAGAGTGGTTGAGAAAAAAATTTGTTGATCCAACCAAAAATCCTAGAAGTGGCTGAGATAAAATGAAGGAGGCGTCCCAAGTGCTCACACGCGTGGCATGAAGTAGAGTTTTCACAAAACAACAAGGATCTTGCCCAGATGGTGCACAAATTGGGAGGACTTACTTCTGGACCAAGTTGCCTCCACAAGAGTGAAATTTCTTGACCTGATCAGCAGAGAACCTTCTGGCCATCTGAGTACCATCCAGCTCCCCCAAAAGATATGATCCACCTCTAACTTGACGGACTAATTGGTAAGGACCATTCCAGCAGTTAGAGAAAAGCTTTCCCCACTGAGTTTCCAAGGAACGATTATAAGCCAATACCAGGTCACCAGGGTTTAAAGGGTCCCTGATTTGATTCCGGTGTTTTTCTTCCCAATACTGAACTGATTTTGCTTTTGATTCCATCATCTTCTGATAAGCTTTGTTACAAATATCTTCACTCTGCTCCAGTTGCTTTGATCTGGCAACTAATAGGTCAGTAGTTGAGGAAACTTGTTCCCAGAGGATGCCCAAGAAAGACTCCATCTCAAGATCAAGAGGAAGAACAGCCCTCTGACCAAAGATGATTTCATAAGGAGAATAACCAGTGGTTTGCTTGGTGGAAATTTGATCAGAGAAGAGGACCAAGGGGAGAAACTTTTGACAATTCTTGCCACTTTCACCAGCCAATTTGAAAAGAGCAGCCTTCAAAGGAGCATGGCCTCTTTCCACCATGCCTTGTCCTTCAGGATAATAGGGAGTAGTAACTCTATGTTGTCCAGGGAGCGATTGGATCATTTCAGCAAGTTTTCCACCAAATTCTGAGCCACCATTGGTAGAATAAGATCGGGCCAAGCCATAACGCATTATCCAAGTCTCATGAAGGAAAGCTGCTACTGATTCAGAGCTGAGGTTCTTAAGAAACTTTGCTTCAACCCATCCAGAAAAATCATCTCTAGCCACAATGAGGTACTTAGCTCCACCAGCCTTAATGTGAACCACATCCATAGCAATCCTCCCAAAGACAGTGGATTCTCCAGTGGGGTAACAAATTTCGGCCGGGCGCCTAAGATCACGTTTCTGGCACACTTTGCAACTCCTACACCATTGAGCGACGGATTTCTTCAGGGATGGCCACCAGAATTGTTCAGATATTCTTTGATAAGTTTTGGTTTCCCCACGATGACCAAGGCCTTCATGGAGATTTTCCAGGATCAAATCTTGCTTGGAAGGGATAGTGACCACAACAAGTGCACAAGGAGTTGACCTTTTCATAAGCCTAGAACCTTGGAGAAAGAAGTTGGAGGACTTCCTTTTAAGGGACCGAAATTCTTTGGCAGAGAGATCAGGGGGTCTTTGGAGAGTTGAAAGGTACTGCTCCAACTTAAGCCAGAAACCTTGCTGGAAACCAGAGTAATTTTTGGAGGAGAAGGCAAAGACAGGGCGGACCAAGGGTTCTTCCTCATCAAAATCCATTCCAACCTCTGATTCATTGTCTCCAATAGGTCGTTGAGATAAACCATCAGGCATGGTGAAAGATTTTCCAGGCCTGTGAACAATATCAAAAGAGAATAACTGGATGAAAGCCACCCAACAAGTCATGGGAGCATTTGGGAGGCTGGGGGCATTGATCATTTCAATAATAGATTGCGCATTGACTTGTAACTCGAAGTGTTGACCCCAAAGGACAGTCTGAAGCTTCTTCAACATTTGGGACACACCGCAAAGTTCCAGTTTTGGCTGGGAGTACCTGGATTCCACATCTGAGAAAAGAAGAGATTCATACAGAGCAGGAAAATCCAAACCATTTTCATCTTCCTGGGTAAGAACAGCCCCAACAGATTGATAACTCGAGTCCACTTCCAACTTGATCTTGCCGGCTCCGTGTCCATACATGATGTTTTTCAAAACAATGTCTTTCCCAACAATTGTTTTGAGAAACTGAAATGATTGTTCGCAGTCTTGGGTCCAAATCCATTCAGCATCATTCCTGGTTAAGCGACGCAAGGGAATACAGATTTTGGATAATGAGGGAATGAAGATCCTGACATAAGTTACAACACCTAGGAAACCTCTAACTTCCGTTGGATTTATTGGGGTAGGCCAGGAGATGATTTTGTTGACTTTAGAGGGTGCCATCCTTCTTCCATCCTTGCAGACTATATGACCAACAATTTCCAAGGCAGGGACACAGGCGGCAAGTTTTGATCCAGAGACAGTAAGGCCAGATTCCTTGATTCAAAACAAAATTCTCTCCAAAACAGTAGCATACTCCCAGACAAATCGTTGGATTCCTGAGTGCCAAGGTAAGAGCTCATTATCATAGTCAGAAGCTGGACCTTTAATTCCACCATCATTGATAAAGATACCCGCATGATCCAGGATTTTGTCCTGGAGGATCCACATCATCTGAGCCTGATAGACTGCAACCAAGTTGGTGGCACCTTGAGGCAATCAAGTCAACTGAAATTGACCAAGGGGAGTATTGAAAGTAGTGAGGGGACAAGAAATAGGATGCAAGGATTGTTTGTCATAGCCACCCATAATGTCACCTAGACCATAGCAAGCTCTCCCAGAGAAGGATTCAACAAATTCTTCAGTGGCAGGCGGCATGCCAGAGTCTTTAATAGTAACTTTATTAAGAGGTTGGAGATCATGAACTACTCTAAGTTTACCATTACTCTTTAGAACACAGAAAACAGGACTGGAATAGCTAGAAGTTGATTGTTTGTATAAACTGGTTTGGACTCGTTTGCGGGCCAACTTGATGAATTCGTCAACTTTAGCAGCAGGGATTGGGATCTTTTTCTTTTGCCAAGGGTCATGTTCAACTACCGGGATGATGTAAGGGAGACCATAGGATTCTTTCAAGAGACCTCTCTCTTTGTCACAGAATGCAATTGATTTTTTCCTTAGAGACAAGATATTTTTGATCAAATTTAACTCATCAGGAAGAAGCCATCCATCTGGACCAAAATTGACCACTTTCAGACGTTCTTCAGTGACCCAACCAGAGGGAATAAATGGACCAGTGAGGGATTTGGATAGACCACAGTAAGGATTGCGGGATAGCGGAGGACGCATAAGAGGACGGTTGAGGTTGAGAGGCATTGGTTGGTTGACTGTCTGGACCTTCTTTGCAACTGGTTTGTACTTGGTGGCAAAGGAGAGGAATCCCTGCTTCCTCCAAGCATTGACCAGTGAAACCTGACTACCAAAACTGAGGCCGTGTTCCAACATCTTCCAAGTCCAATGTTCTGCTGCGTCCTTGAAAGGTGCCTTCTCCATAAAAGAGGATCCAAAAGATAACACATTGCTCACATGTGTGGCACAGGGTAGAGTTTCAAAAATAACAGTAGTAGAAGCCCTTGGTGGTGCACAATTGGGAGGACTTACTTCTACCCCAAATTGCCTCCACCTAAGATTAAACTCCTTCATACCAAAGCCACCAAGAAAAGAATTGAGATCAAGATCTAGTTTAGACTCATTGCAGAGATTCAAAACCGGAATAGAAGATGAGTGATCAGGCTGAAAAGAAAAAGGAAAGGAAGATAGAACAGATCCAGACAGAGAAGAAATATTTTTGGATTTTTCAAATTTTTCATATGTTTGGGTTTTGATCTTATTTGGATGAGAAGAAAGTGATGAGGAAAAAGAAAGATTGGCCTCTATGGTGGGATTTGGTCCATGAGTTGAAGTCTGAGGCTGAGGAGAACTACAACTATCAGTAGGGCCAACTATTCTGCTAAAAAATGAGGATGAAAGGAATGAGAGTTTTCTTTCTGCTTTCCTTTCAGGACAGATTTGGGAGGGTGACCAGGGAAGTCTCTTTCCCAACGAACAGAATCAAAAGAACAAAGGGGGACTTCAATATTTCTGCCATCAGCATCAGGGAGGAGAATTCTCTCCCCAACTTGATCAGAAAACATCAGGGTAGCACCAAAGTCCATTAAGAAAGGCCTTCCCAAGATCATGGGACCATCCAGACGAGTGATCCAGAAGTGACAGGTGCCAACAATATTTCAACCAATTTGAACAGGAATATCCTCAGCAATACCAACCAGTTCACAGGACTGATTCCCAATTCCATAGACCGCAGAGTTGAAACTGACCCTTGGGCTAAGTTTAAGCTTGCAGGCCATGGAGTCCGAAATCAAGTTGAGCTGAGAACCCAAATCCACAAGGAGAGAAACCGTTTTAGTTGAATCACCAAGACAACATGGAAGAAAACCAAGAGGACAGGAATACAGGTTGGTATCTGAAGAGGGATCTGTTCCACCAGAATCCTCTATCAGAGTACCAGAGGAGACCTTTAATTCGTCCGGACCAATCTCCACACGTCGACAAGAAACCCATTTCTTCATCCCTTCTCCCACAGATGGAGAGATTGACAGGAGTTCAGCCACAGATAGATCGGGGATTTTAAGATCAGAAATTTTCTTTAATACTCCTTCCACAGCATTGGGGTAGTCCTTGGAGATGCCCCTCTCAAATCGAACTTTGGGCTGGGTGGAGGGAGGAAGATCAGGTGTAATAGGTGATGGAAGAGGATCTGAGAGTTGGGCAGGTTGAAGAGGGGGAGGATCAGTGTTGTCCTGGAACCTTTCCATAAGCGGTTCCCTTTCTACTTCCATGCCTTCCACATCAGAGGAAGGAGGCTCAGGTGAAGATTGGCGTTTAACGGGTTTTCGCAGAATGGAGGATGGAACAGGAGGAGACTTATGAGGTTTTGGTTCCTCATGGCGTTTCCTAGCTGGATCGGATTGATAGGTGCCAGGGAAGCTGGAAGAAGTGATAGCTGGAGGATACCAAGGTTGCAGAGTTCCACATGATGATCAAAAATCCACAGAGACCAAGGATGCCTTCTTAGGGGTTGGTGGTTGGTATGAGGCCACCACATGACGGATCGGTCAAGACGAATCAAAAGGGATAAAAGCACCATTAGGAAGGAAAAAATTATTCCCCTTCTGCTCTACTAACTTCTCCTCCTTGTCCTTCTGGGGTTCAGGAAATCTAACGGTAACATAGCCTTCCCTATGGCAATAATAACAAACTATAGTAGACTTAGGAACAGAATTAGCAGGTTTAGGAGTGGCTAAAGAGGATATTTTCTGATCTATTTTATTCTCAAATCCCTGAAGTAATTTAGTGATCTCATCTATAGTAGGTGTCTCCCGGTGAGTCTGAGGATTGGGTTTAGGTCTGCGATTGGCTTCCATCTTATTCATGATTTTGTTAGATGCTTGAAAAGATGGGGCAAGGACTGGTTCAGTGATTTTAGGTTTTTCAAAGGTGAGAGCTGTTTGACCTTTCATCACTTTATCCACAGTATTCCTAAGAACCATGAAAGCAGGGAGCTTGAATCAATTGTCTCTTGTCGTGATCATGGATCCAGATTTCACCAATTCATCCTTAATTCTTTCCTGCACTCCTGGAGAGAAAGACTGAAAAAATTGCACTTGAATTTTGTCCAACGTATCAATGTGATTTTTCCGGATAAGATAGGACTGGATAGGGTCCCAAGATTTTCTGAAAGTCTGATGGTCAGAGGCTGAGGAGATATCACCATTGGAGATCCATTGAGAAACCAGGGTATCCAAGTCTTGCAAAGTAAATCTGGCTACATCTATTTTTCCCCAATAGGCTAAAATAGCCTGCTTCAGGAGCCGCCAGTTGTGAGTTTTGAATCCCTCAAACAATTTGATAACCTCCATAACTTTGTCAGAAGAGATAAAAAACCACAACTGATAAGCCATATCATATTCACTGGCACCATCCACTTCCGCAGCCATCTCATAGGAGTCCAGGAGTTGTTTGACATTGGTCCCATTGAAGCCTAAATTTTTGTTCTGAGGTTTGATTTTGACCATCTTGGCCCAAACAGATAAAGAGGATCCAGCAGATTCCATGTTGAAGGGTTCCTAAGAGATCCAAACGAGC
Source organism: Puccinia polysora (assembly GCA_025617555.3). Lineage (NCBI taxonomy): Eukaryota > Fungi > Basidiomycota > Pucciniomycetes > Pucciniales > Pucciniaceae > Puccinia > Puccinia polysora. The sequence continues at coordinate 11,324,014 of CM062629.1, forward strand.
AGAGTTCCAAGGTGGCTCACAAGTGTGGCAAGAGTAGATTTTCACAAAAACAACAAGGATCTTGCCCAGGCGGTGCACAATTGGGAGGACTTACTTCTAGACCAAGCAGCCTCCACGGATCAGAAAAAAAAGGAACAAAAAAAGAAAAGAAAAAAAATCGGATTGGATTTTGGAGTTGATTCTTCAAGTTGGGACTGTAAATCCCAAGGTTGCTGGTTTGATCCCGGCCCGGGGGACCAAATGTAAGACTCCACACGGTTCTAGGCCGTGGCAGTTCTGCGGAGGGGAAAGGTGCTGTTTAGGCTGCCCTCCTGAGTGTTACAAAAAATATTTAAATGTAACCAAGATCAAGGTCCAGAACCTGGTAAATGAGGAATCAAGGAGTAGAGGATAAGGATGATAATAGTTTGGTAGCGATGGAACAGCACTATCTGAGACAAGATTATGCAGGGAAAAACTTGAAAAAAAGAAGTTAAAGTCCCCTTTAGAGTTCAAAGAACAAAAGCTGTTGTATGTAAACAACACCCACACGCTAATAACTCTGGTCGTCAGCAGAAGATTGGGGATGATCAACTCAAAACCAAGCAACCTCCAGGTTCTCAATGAACCTGCCTAACTCTCTGCAATCAAGCGCTTGAAGGGTACCAGATAACTGTGGGTGGCTGTACAGGACAAAGCACAATGTTTAAGAAGCTCTAAAGCAAACAGTAACTGATTTGAAGCAAGGATAACCTCAACACTTCTCAAGGGACTCAAGAGTAGGCTGGCAGAATGCAACTCCAAAGAAGCTAAGGGGAGGTATAAAACTCCAGGTCTTAAGCTTAATAAGACCTCTTCAATCAATTGTGATTGGCTCCAGAAAGGTGATCAGGGATCAGGACCAGTATGGTCAGAGAAAGGGATCAAGGAGTGGTATGACACACTGAAAAATTCCAACAGACAGAATTTTTCTTCAACCAGCAAGGCTATTGGTTGGTGATAAGGATCAGGGATCAAGGGTTGAGTATGGAGGCTCAAGGATCAAAGGTGTGCTGATTTCATGCTGGATCATTCCATGCTCCGATGGTTTCATGTTCCCCTGGTGATTTCCAATGATGATCAAAAAGGCAGGGGAGAGCCCCTCCTTATATGGGCAGGAGGCCCTGTTAGACTATATACAACGGATTCTACAAATAGAGCGGAAAAGGGAAGGCAACCATGTGGTCACTTGCGTCCGTCTGTGGAGGGGCGCGCGTAACAATACCAGAGTCACCCACCCCTCGTCCAAAGGCGGAAGCGGGTGGGAGAGAGAAATGAACCAAACCGCCACGGATGTCTGCGGCGGGTTGTTGACACTCTTCCAAAGGCGGAAGCGGGTGGGAGAGTCCCAGGAAAGGTGACGGATGAAGTCCATGAGAGCGCGGATGGGCGGATAGGAGATTGGTTTGAGAAAGTTGAGTAAATCCTGACGGCCTTGAGATCCACGACTGATAGATCAAGTGCAATGGGAGGTTTGATGGATCCAAGGTTTGCCAAATGCTTGGGGGTGCGGTCGGGATGCATTCAGTAAATCATGGATGAGCGCCGCGCAACGGTAGCAATGAGGAGATTGGGACGCGCGACGACAAAGATGAAGAAACGCAACAACAAAGATGAGGACGTGCTATGACAACGGCGGAGATGACAAGCAACACGGATTAAGGATGCGCGACGCGGATAATGGAAGCGCAGCGCGTGCGGCGCGGCGCGCGCGCGCGGGTAAAGGACGGTTTGGATGAGCCTGAGGATAAGTTGTTCAGCCGGACGGTACATTTGCGCAACAGTTTATGGATTGAGGTCTTAAGGCGGCCAGGGTGTCCAGGATGGGGCACCACACCGCCCGCAAAAAGAAAGAGCTTGCTTTGTGTGGTAACCTCCACCAACTAGTCAAAATCTGCCTCAGGACCACCCTTGCAAACCAAATCCGTGCCAGGGTCCTCCTCCTCCTCTCCCGCCAAATCCTGCACCCACTTCCATAACCCCTGATCACAGATTGTGGTCTTGAATTTCCCACCAGAAAAATCCTCCACTTTTAACGCTTCTGTCCCTGCCTCTGGATCAAAAGTCATTTGCGCTTGGAACCCAAACATGAATGGCTGTCCTAAAATAGCCTCCTCGCAATAAACCAATAGAAAAGAAAGTGGTTTGCAGACCCTTGCAACCTCAACCTCTTCCTCCTCCACAACCCCATCCATGCAACACGCCCCACTGTTAAGAGCATGAAGCCCCATTGCGCATTTCCACAAAAACAATCCCATTTCATCAACCAATCTGGATGGAAGGAGGTTCACCAGAGAACCACTATCCACCAGCGCCCACACTTTCCTTCTAGCAATCTTCATCAAAACAAAAGCCAGTGGGGTTGAAACCAATTTCATCCCCACTAGCTCCTGCTCTGCGTCCTCCCAAGCCAAGTTCACCTGCGTCAACGTTGGAGGGATCCTATTGTGTTGGAAATCCTTCAGCGCTTAAACCATCTCATCCACTACCACTGGAAACACCACTGCCAACTCCTTCAAGGTCAAGGGAATAGTTGTTTCATTCCCCATTACCCTGCGCACAATTTCCACTGCCTTCTTCTTCCCCGCTGGTTCACCAGCCGTCCCTCCATTTCTAGGAAGCTCCAAATCAGCTTAGGAGCTGCTGGTGGTACCCGTTACTTGGCATCAATGTACATCCTTTCCACCGCCACCAATTGCTCCATTGCTAACACCCTCACTTCTGCTTCCACACACAGTGGTTGCCATACCCCAGGATCAGTGACAATCCCCAGCAAAGCTTGAGCATTTATCAACAATTCCTGTCCTTGCCCACGCACTTTCTCCATGACAGTCGGATTCCCAGGTTTGGAGGAGATCCGCTCACCCGTTGGGAACATGAGTCCCATTCCCACTGGCCAAACCAATCCCGCCTTGAGGTCCTTTGTAATTTTATTGCACCCCAACCACCAATGCTCCTTGTCCCTGCAGTAATTGCAGAACCTCAAAGCAGGCAGATTCAACAGCAGAAGAGGTCCCAAAAGGTGAGGAGGCGGATTGCGCAACCCGGACAACATTTGACTCAGAAAGATCAGTAAATCCTTCATCAATTCTGTCATTTTGCTAACCTCCGGGCTTGTTGTTGGTGGTGGGCCCTGAGCATGTTCTGTTTTAAAGGGGCCCGCAACCGTAGCTTGTTTTGGTGCCGCCGGAGTGTGGGAAGGGGACTTCTTTGGCCCCTCCAGGAACAACCTTGCTGTGTCCTCCATCAGTTCCTCCAAGTCCAGCTTGCTTTCCACCGCTCTGTGATAGTCCAAACCAGTCCTATAGCTATCAGAATCACTTTTGTACTATAAAAACAGCTCAAACCCTCAAATAAACCTCATAAATGGATTCTACATCCAAAATAACCTATAGTCACTCCGCCCAATTAGCACCCTATCCCTCATGGATTAGAAGATACAGCCCAAGAACCCTTCAACTGTGGAAAACTCATACCCAACCATGTGTCACAGCTCTGTGGAAGGCATAAAGACAAACCTTGCACACCCTCAAGTACATACCAGTAACAGCTTACCCTCAACACCAGAACCATATACCAACCCTGTCACCTCAGCCAGAATACAGCAATACAGATACAGGAGGTAGTGCAACTAGTTCAGCTCCTTTCACCTCACCAAGGATGCATTCAAAAACACATACACAAGAATATGCAGAAGTATACAGGACAGTATAGGCAGGAGGAAGTAGAACCAGTCTCAACCAGTTCCAAAAAAACAAGCAAATACACATACACAAGACTATGCAGAAGTATACAGGACAGTATAGGTAGGAGGAAGTAGAACCAGGCTCAACCAGTTCCAAAAAAAAAAGCAAAAACACATACACAAGACTATGCAGAAGTATACAGGACAGTATAGGCAGGAGGAAGTAGAACCAGGCTCAACCTGTTCCAAACAAACAAGAAAATACACATATACAAGACTATGCAGAAGTATACAGGACAGTATAGGCAGGAGGAAGTGAAACCAGTCTCAATCAGATCCAAAAAAAAAACCAGAAAATACACCTACACAAACAAGGCAATGCAGAAGTATACTGGGCTACCCAGGAATACATGCAGGAAGCCAGAACCATGTAGTATCAAAAAATCCCATCCCCACACACAAACGTATGTAGTCAGAAGCATGTGATACCCAACAACCCACCAGTACAAGTACCACAGGTCTACCTAGCAATACATGCAGGAAGGCAGGACCATGCAGCAACAAAAAACCCAACAGTAATGCACAGAAATACATGAAGGTAGAAGCAAGTGGCACCAAAAAAACCACCAGTGGATGCACAACAACACATGTAGGGAGAAACAAGTAGCTCCAGACCAACCACCAGTACTGCACAGGAATAAATTGTATCTGAACTTCACAGAAGTTTATGCAGGGCTGTGCATGCATGAAAACCCTGTACCATCTTTTTCCAACCAGCAGAATTTCCTCAGTTTCATGCAGTGTCTTTTTTCCAACCAGCAGAATTGCCTCAGTTTCATGCAGTGTCTTTTGTCCAACCAGCAGAATTTCCTCAGTTCCATGCAATGTCTTTTTTCCAACCAGCTAAAATGCCTCATGTACCTGTATCCCACTGTAGCAGGGGCATCCCTGAGCATCCCCTGAGGACCAGATTTTCTATTCAAGGAGGGCATCTCTTCCCTATCCAGGTTGTATCATCACATCCACCCACCTCAAGCCATCTTGCAACCTGCCACCCATCACCCACATACCAGGCCCTCTTGGCCCAGATAAAAAAAATAATATCAGTGAATCAGTTATAAAAGGAAACAAGAAATCATAAACCAAGTTATTACCCATCTTTAACCAATTAAACCACTCACAAGGTTCTTGAGTAATGGTTCTTCTGAGAACTAAATATTCAGCACCATATTAAAGGAAAACCACCCCTTAATCAATAAATAACCCTTACAAAGAAAGAGATCACAACAAAAAGAAACCACCAAACTTTTCTCTACCCAGCCCCCTGTGGGTAAACCCATGCTTGGGTCCTCTCCTGAATAATCCCTTTGATAAAACCTTGAGCCCTTTAATATTGGGATATTGGTTAAAATCTAAAATATCTGATCAATAAATAACCAATAACTCAATACATCTGGTCCATTCTTCAACAAAACCCTACCAATAACAATTAATAACTAATCTAGGTCTGATCTGAGACCTATATTAAGTCTCAAAGAAACCAGCCATTAGTTTCAATAAATTATTGTGCAGACTTACTATAGTACTAGAAGGGCAGGCAATTCAAAACCACTCTTAGTCTTACTAATAATCTAAAGGAGAAGAAGTAATACAAAATTCCCCTTCAAGGACTGCCAGAAATCTATTTTCTACTTTATTTATATAATCCCACAGGAGTCTCTACAGTGCAACAAATGTGAGGGATTTCCAGAGGAAGGGCAATACTCCAATGCAACAGCCTCTTCACCAAGTTGTTGCTGTGTAAGTGCTGCTGCACCCGCCTTCAGAGTGGGGGACTGATTCCTCCCAAAAACGCCCTCTTCATTGTGCCCGTCTGTCCCAATATCACCTTGTTCTTTTCCAGGTAAAAAAAGATCCAATCAAACATTGCTAAATAATCCCCCAATTGCACCCGCGTCTGGACTCCGCTGTTTGCGCTTGCTCAAATTTGCTTTCCCAAAAACAATGTTTGCCCCGTCCCCACCGTGCCAAGATTTCCGCCTTCAGTTTTGGCCAATCAAGTTCCTCATACCCCTTCATCTCCTCTACATCCCAAAGCTTCTGTTTATCCGTGATGAAGAGGACAACAAGCCGAGCCTTGTCCAAAACTGTTGCACCTTCCGCATTGGCAATTCCTATGTAATGCGCAAGGAATTGCTCAATGTCCTCAGTGTTGAACTGGATATGAGGATAGTCCTGCGGCCTGATGAAGACTGGCTTGTGGTTGGTGCCATTGGTGGAATCAGGGACACCATATCCCGCCCCTGATGAGGGTTGCTTCTGAGCAGCCGGAGGAGGAGGGGGAGGAAGAGGAGTGGGGGTAACGTTACATGACCACGCAATGGTTGATGGGTGGTACTGGGACATTGCGCTTGTTAGTTTCAAGAGACAAGGAAAATAAGATTACTTCCCGGCAAGAACCCTAGATGTGGAATTCAAAAGAGGACTTCTCCTTTAATGGTTCCCAAGTATGGAAGTTATTGATCCCTTGCATTTGTAAACCCTGAGTGCAACTATTCACCCTTTGACTGAGAGATAGAGAATTGAGAATAAAGATCCTTCCAAAACCTATGAAAACCAGTGTGATCCTCTTTGATCCAATGTCTGATCCTCCAATTGGGTTGAGGGTGCGGCTTAAATAACCTCCCCCTCAAACCTAACCTAAGTAAAACCAGAAACAAGCAAGAATAATGAAACAAAACCCCTAAGCACAGAACCCTAGCCTCAACCCTATCCTTTCCATCCCATAATCTGCAACCAATATCCCATATCCATATGTATTGCTTGCCTGCCATCACGTCCACCCGTTTTGTCCTTCTCATGATGTGGCCTTGTGCCGTGCCCAACTCAGAGCCCCCTGCGCATGTCGATATCCGCCCAATGTGCCATTCCAGATATCTGAGATATATCCGCGCAATCCAATCCGCTTCTTGCAATGCGCCATCCGTCCAATCCAATCCAATCCAATCCATCCCGTGTCTCCAGATGCCAAGCCCAATTTGACTTCTGCTGAGCCCACATTGCAACTTTCTGCGGCAAAGCCGCACCCATTGCCAAGGGCGCTTCCCCTGCTGAGCCCGCCCCTACTGCTGAGCGCGCAGCGCGCAGCCAATTCAGACTTGCGTCTATAAAAGACCACCACAAAGCTATTTGTGAAACAATGGAATCAGTTGGTCTGTTCCAACTCTGAATCAAGCAATCAGGAAAACTTTAAAACACTTTCTCTTGTCTGGAACCCTCCCATTTCTGACTACCTTCTTGATAACTTTATTCCTCTTAAAATAAAATTTGTCTCCCATTTGGCCAAAAAACACTATCACTTTGGAATTACAAGTAACTTCAGAAAAGAATGCCTATACTCCTACATTAAAGGTTTCATAAATTCTTCTATTGGCTCTTTCTATTATGTAATTCAAAAAATTTACAGTTCCATCCCCACCCAGAACTGTGGGAGACCCATTGAAGCCTATCAACAACCAATCAAGAATCCCATTGGTTTACCGCACTGTGTGGATCATCTTTCTTGAAAAAGCAGCCACTTTGCCCTAAAAGCCACTCATTCATTTTATCAAGCTCCCGAATCTTCCATCAATTGCAAAAAATGTGACTAATCTTCTTACATGGGTATACCATGTATTCAAAAAGTCAAATTAGCTACCAGAAAGGTTGAAGTCTTCCAAATTGAAGATATTCATCCTCAATGGCATGTCAAAGCCCAATTATAAGAGAGTTTTTTTATTTTGGATTCAAGCTCAAAGGAATAATTTCCTGATTGATTTTGATTTTGCTTTCTCCAGTTAATTCTTGATTTTGATGAAACTGAAGAATCTGAAAGCATTGAATTTCCAACCAGAGACAGTAATGAAAACCTTTAATCCACAAAACTTTTTGAAGAATTGAGAAATTTTCCACCTGGAGAAAAGCTATATTATCTGGATGAAAGCAAGGATTCATACAGTGGAAAATTTCAACTTAATCTGATTGAAGAGCCCAATTCCCTTCAAAGCTCCAAAGTGAGAGGAATCCTCAAAGGAGAATCCAATAATTTCATGAAGATCCCTCAGTTGTCAAGTAAAAGAGATCCATCTGATTTTAAATATTTACAAGAATCAAAGAGGAGAGGAAGGCCAAAGAAGGAATTCATGGCAAATTCCAAGGTCAGTCTTCATTCTTTGGGGAAAAAATGAATCAACTTTCATAATTAATATTTTCTTCCTATTTTTTCAGGTTTCAAGAAAGTGGAAGGCCATTGATGGGAAGGGGAAGGGAAAAAGAAGTAGTAATCAGAGGAAGAGGTAATTTTAAATCTATAATTATTTCTTCTACAATGTATTTTTTTTAATGAGTCCTTGTCCTTTTTTTTACATAGGGTGAATTTCTGACTGAAGAGATATATTCAGAAGATGAAGAGGTGCCAGATTTGAATTAAGGGGAAGATGCAGAAGATGAAGAGCTCCCATATTTGGATTTTATCAAGATGGTGAGCTCTCATTTCCTTTCATTTTTTTTTGTTTTTTTGGACATTATTTTTCATTAATTTTTTCATTCAAACTTTCATCAGAGGTCTGGAACCATTGTGAAAAAGTGGGTTTCTTCTCCTGAATACCATCCGGGACAAGAATCAAGAGACTAAAGGTATCCAATGAAGATGGTGATTCTCCTTACCATCTTCCTGGAAGGAATTTTTTCGCAGCCCCAAAAATCAGTGAGAAAGTGAGTAAATTTTATATTTTCTCATTGTTTAATTTTGTCTGATTATTTTTGGGTTTTCCCTCTAGGTTTCCTGCACATTATTGTAGTCTTTTCCAGGAATATTTGACCAGGTCTCAATTGAAGAAGTGAGTTTTATCTTTAGAACATATTTTCTGTTATTAAAAAATCTTATTTATGGATTTAGTTCCAAAAAAAAAGCAATTCCACATATCTCACTTTTTCAATATTTCATAGGTGATAGGAACTGTGGCTTTAAAGCAGAAACCATGTGTTTGGAGATGAACTCAGAAGACTGGATTGAAGTCAGGAAAGAAATTGTGAAAGAGCATGATTCAAACCCAGTCTTCAATGACCAAAAATTACTGTGTGGTATCTTGGGTGAATCTTTCCAAGGAGAAAAAAGGCAACTGAACCACATTTCTGGCCCAGCTCCAATGAATATGTGGATGAAATCTTCATGTCTGGGTTTCCTCCTGGCTGAAACATATAAGTGTCCAGTTTTTCTGTTTTCTTCTCTAATGCCTTGTGCTTACCTTCCTTTGAACTTCCCTGCCACCCCAAATCCCAAATCTTCTTCTATTTGCTTCATTATTTTAGAAGATTTCAAACATATAGTCCCATTCAAGTTTAAGCCTGATAATTGGCCAGCTCCCAGATTAGATCCACTTTGGAAAAGCTTAGTCACTAAGGATTCCAAATATTGGAGAATCATTATTCAGAAAAATTTAGAGCTTTAGAATAATGTTTTTTTCATTCCAAAAAAACAGTTAGAAACATAAAAACAATTATAGTTGAATAAGTTTTAATATTTGTATCCATATTTGTTCCTTATTATTTATTTTTGAATGAATTTAGGAACTTGTATGCATAAATCCAAAAGATCTGTATCAATAATCTATTTTTTCATTTTTCAAAATTTCTGAAAGCTTGAATACCCCAAAAACCATTTTAAAAGGAAAACAAAAGGATCCAAAATTTCAATGAGAAAATTCAAGTTTTTGAAATTATTGCTTTTTTGAAGGAAAGTTTTGAGCTAAAAAATCACACCCTAAAATTCTGATAAAAATATTTAAAAACCCTTTAATAGGGTTTTAAAATTTCTAACAGCTTAAAGCCCCCCAAAAAAATCATCAAAAATGAAAACAAAAGGATCCAAGTGTCTAATGATAAAATTTAGCTTTTTGAATTTTTTGCTTTTTGAAGGAATGTTTCAAGGTAATATAATACATCAAAAAAATCTGAAAGAAATATTTGAATGCACTTTTACTGTTGGTTTGAATTTTTTATAGCCTGAATCACCAAAAAAAAATTTAAAAAAAGGAAAATAACAGGATGCAAATTTCCAATGAGAAATTTGATTTTTTTCATTTTTTTGGTTTCTTGATGAAATTTTTTAAGATAAAATGATAGATCCAAAACATTTAAATAAAATATTGGAAATCTCTTTGAATGTGTTTTGAAATTTTTTTGAGCTGAAATAACCAAAAAAAATAATTAAAATAGCCAAAATAAGGATCCAAAATCCCATGGAATGATTGGTTTTTGCAGAATTGATTAACTTTTTGATTCCATTTTTGGAAGGGTTCTAGTTCCTGCAAAATAGCCATAGAATTTTTTGAGGGGTTTACAAACCCCAGAACAGGACTTCCTCTCCAGAATTTAAAAGAAAAATTCTTGAAATTACCATTAAATAAAGTATTTTTCCATGTGGTAGCAGAGGCATGTAACAATGGGTAGATGTAAAATTCCGTGAAATGAAGAATTGGGGGCGTGAGAAAAGTAATTCTCTTTCAAAAAATATCAAAGGATATTTTTTTTTAAAAAAAATCAAAGGATATTTTTTTTAAAAAAATCTCAGAATGCTCAAAATGCTCAAAAAACATGCTGGAAGGCAAAAAAAAAATCAAGAAATCCTGTACCATCAATACTTTTTCTTCTTTACAAGGGTTTGAGTTAGGATTTGAAGGAATCTTTATAATTAAAAAAAATTAATATTAAGAGTTTCTAAAAAAATATTGAAACAAATTTTGATTGATGTTGACTTTTCATGGCCTTGGTAAGATGGTGATGATAATGTTGAGAGAGGTAGGTTGGAAGTCATGGTTTTTGATATTTAAATCCCTGTTGAGTTAAATATTATTTTTATAAAAACTTGATTTAATTACCAAAATAAAGAAGGGATAATGTGGATCATGATAGTAAAAAGCATTATGCAAATATCTTGAGTAATAAAAAGGCTATCAAAGATTCAATCCTTTTCAAATATGACACAGGAGTTTCACACCAAAATGGATTAAGCTCAGTAAATCTTCACAGGGACATGAATTCAGCCCACCAATGTTTTACAGGGACATGGCGTCATCCCAGTAACTCAATCACAGTAAAATGCTGATAGCTCTGAAAAATAAATGTAAATAATAATAAGATATGTTACATCTATGGCTTAAAACTGAAATGCAAAAATATGTTGATAGCTCTGAAAAATAAAAGAACATAAGAATAAGATATCTATTGCTTAAAATTGAAATGCATAAATAAGTTGTGAATAGAAATTTCTTTGAATTTAAAGATGGAATTTAACAAAGAAAAGAAAATTATGTTGAAGATAGGTTTAAAGTCAGAAAAGTAGGACAATAATTGGTATAGAGAATCTCCAGATTTTCTCATATCAATGGAGATTTCCTAGAAAAATACAGCTCCATACCATCATAAGAAAACAAATGAATAAATTGTGCCTTTTCATCCTTTTATTAGCTTGTGTATAGTAATATTGGTGAGGGAGATCCTGTCTATAAAAGACCCCATCTACTCAGTTGTATCTCCCTTCCATTCATTTGTTAATTCAATTCATTTTTACATTTCATCCACTCATTGAATCATCCATTGAATCAATTATCACCTGTTATGAATAAATTAAAATATTATTTTGGTGATCATAAATTCACAGCCCAAATGAGCCATGTACACAACTCATTGTGACTGTGTGGCATGCTAAACAACTACAATTGGTTTGTATAGCCTCCACATGACTCAGCTGTAGTTTTTCAGCCCCCACACGGTGGCCCAGGTTGTGTGGCAACACACCCAACTACATTTGAGTTGTGTGGGGCTGTACACCACTTAAATGTAGTCTTTTTTCATGCCACACAACTACAAGCATGGTGGGCCAAAAAATGAAAAAAAATAAAAACTAAAAAATTAAAATAACCTAAAATAAACTAATTAAAAAAATATAAATCAGAAAAAAAATCAAAAAATTTTGATTTTTTGGTTAAAATTTAAAAAAAAACATAAAAATAAAAAAATAAAAAATAAAATGAAAATAAGTAAAAAAAATGAAAAAACCAAAAATAATGAAAACAACCAAAAAACCAAAAATTAAATAAACAATGAAAGAGTCTATAGAGAATCCCTAAAGCATAAGTGCCAAAAAATAAAAGTTCAACTTGACTAGCCCTAAAGTAAAAGTGCCAAAAGATCAACAAAAACCAAAAAAAAAAGTAACTTGACAAGCCCTAAAGTAAAGACACCAAAAAAAACAAGTTCAAAATGTGTTAAGCTGATCTCATCACAAGAAGTAAAAACACTCCTAATGATGGGATCAGACCAACACAAGTTGAAGTGACTTACAAATAAAATCTCATTTGAAACACTCATCAAAATGATGTTAACTCAAAACACTCAATATAATGATGTTGAAAATGTTATAAACCTTGATATTAATAGAATTACAAGTTACCTGCATCAGAATTTAAAGTCATATGGAAAACCAATCATGAAATGATCTCTATAATTGAAGTCTATAATCTAGAATACACCTGCAGTTGATATTTAAGATGATCAACCCAACCGGAAGCTTTCTTTGAAATAAAATCAGAGGGATTTGCTACAATGGTTGGGATTAGAATCATTTATCCCTAAATTAATAAGAGAACCCAGTGGTTATGGTATAAAATGGAAATAAAAATAGGCTCTGATTGATCTGTAACACCTTTTTTCATTTTAGTATAAGTAAAAAATTACTCCAATGAAATGAAACATATAGGTCTGGCATAGGTGCCTGCTATTATTTGACCCATATCTAACTTAGCCAGCCATTTTGAAGAGGGGATATTTTCATTAATTTCTACAAAATCAATTCTTTGCTTAATATTTTCTACCTCTTTTGCACAACCAAGCGTCTTAATGTAGCATGCTTTATTTCTCTCCATTGTTTCATTCATTTCCTTCCTCACTCTAAACCAACCTTGTTCATCATACCCAAGCAATTTGAAAATGACTCTAAATCCTCAATTCCATTTCAAATTTGATTTCAAACATTTCCCAAGGACTTATGTAATTTCTCATGTATTTGATTGAAATATTTCACCTGGGTTCCTATACTCAAAAATCACTCATCCAAAATTCCAATAAAATTGATTAATCAAATCAATACTCACCAAAGATGAGCTTCTGTTTCATTCTTCCTCCACATCTTCTTCTTCCAAAGAGGATTCAGATTCCAAATGAACTGGAGCTCATTCAATTTTAGTCCCTTCCTTTGAAATATGAAATTCAGATTCTGATCCTGTGAACCTTGACTAACAATTAGCATCATATCATCATCAGTTCACTAAACCCAAAAAATGAACATTTCACAAAAGAAAAGAATTAATTTTTTTTTTCTTGTCTTATTTTGTTTCCCTCTAGTTCTCTTTTCAAACTTAAGCTACTTTTCAAGGTGTTTGAATCCAGAAGGATATCTCCCAGTATCTGTCAATTTTGGCCAGACTCTGCTTGATTGCAAAGTTTTAGGTTCAAGTCTTGGCTTTGATTGATCATTTGGGGTCTTCTGAATTTAGTGCATCAACAGCCTGCAATAATCTTGTTCAGGGTATCCCAAGATCATTGTGTTGAGCTTCTCATGTGACTGAGAATTTTTGAGCATTTCATCAACATCAAAATTTAAAAATTCAAAAGGATCTAATATTAGTAAATTAGGAATCATCATTCAAAAAGCATTAATACCATTCAACCAACTTACAGAAATAGAACTGCAAGTTTCATAATCCAAAATCCAATGAGGATAAACATTCTCAGGCACAACAGATCTTTTTGAAGCTGGTAGGTCACCTATCTTTTGGGAACAGGGAAAACCCATAGTCTTGTATTATGACTTGGTGCACACTTCCCCATCATGGTTCCACTATAACCTCTCTAATTTTCCCACAACAAGTTTAATTTTATCCCAATGGAAAGAGTTCCGTGGGTATGTCAGCTTTCTACTATTGCAGAGCAAGCTGCAAAAGTAACAAAAATAACACGAAAATAATAATATTAAAATTAACCTAAGAAGGAGTAGGATAACCATGCATATTATTGCAGAAATGGATTTTACACCCAAAATTAGGTAGGTTCACTCACTGAACCCACCCTTGAAATCCAACTCCTTATAATTTTAAATAATTAAGAAAGGAAAGACCAAAATACCACAGCACCACTATTGCACTTTTTGGCCATTTAAATATTTCACATGTATTGTCACGTATAGGTTTCACACCTAAGATTCAGTCAGAATTGAGGGGTTGTGTATATTTTAAGAGTTACAGATGGAAATGTGTTCTTTCACAATTCCCGCACGCAGCCAATACACCCGCGCGCAGCTGAGCTACAGCAATGTCACCCTGTCAAAGCTGTTTATGCAGCCCCAGGCCTCTGACAAGTATGCATCCCTGGGACTATGGGTTGACAACGTGACAGGCGGCCTGAGAAAACTAGGTACCACATAAAAATGCTACAACCTACACGGGAACATTCTACATATTTAATAAATATTCCTGTGGATAGTAGATAGTCTCAAAATACATAAAATTATATATAAATACCTAAATAACATTTCTACGTATCTTTTATTAAATATAATTCAAAGTACCAAAAATGTCGAAAATATGATAATGACTACTTCTAAAAATATACTAAAATAATTTAATATACAATTATGAGGACTTCTAGAGATCAATATTTTTTTGAAATACTAAAAAAAAATGATCCAAAACATTACATGAATTCCCATGACTTATATTTTTAATAAATTATTTTAGTAAATCAACTGAAATTCAAAAATAAGGAGTAAAATCAATATCATGACTTTACTCCAATTATTTAATACATAATGAGAACCCACCTGACATCAGAATATCCGTAGGAATGTCTATTAAAATAATTATTAACTTACTGGGAACATTTACTAAGGATACTTGATTAAATAATAAATAAAATGGACAGATTAGTGTGATTCACACGTCCAAACATCAATTATCAATTAGAATAATTCCCATAACCTTTTTAATTAGATTCTACCCATGCTACAGCACCAAGAACACGTGACAGGCTACCACAGGTTACCCGGCTAGCCTCAGTGTCCGTCCCTTTGATCCCCTTTATCCCTCAGAAGGACACTATTGGGACTCAAAAAGATATAAATTAAGAGCTCTTTTGAGGATATTGAAACCCAGAGACCCAGTTATATTTGCATCAAGAAACCGTGCCAAGGTAATAAAATACTTATAAGAGATAAGCAAGTGATTTATGGCTTTAGTCTGATTAATAATATCTGTCCCAACCTTTTTTTATCAGTTTAAACTGTTGACAACCTTATAACCCCAGTAAAAAGGTTTGACCCATAAGTGCATGTCCCAAACAGGTACCCAAAGGATTTAATAATATACCAGTGAGTCTTTTTATCCTTTCTCTTTTGTGGCAGCTTGGTTACAAAGCCCTGCCACTCCACCGTTTATCTTATATACATATTATCTTTGGGAAATATATCCTTTAAGAATATAAATTGAAGGTTCCAAAGTAACCAGGCCTACGTGTTTTCATAAAAAATTCCCTGAAGAGAGGTGTCAAAGATCCCCAATATAATTGTGGCCCCTCTATTGAAATATTTAATAATCAATTTATTTCTATTTATTTATAAAAATAAAACATATCCAAACCAATTAACCTTGCAATAAGCTTTATCCAAATATTTTACCAATTTTTGCTGCATTTATTCAATAATATGTTTATTATTTATTCTATCACCTCTTGTAGCTAAAGGATAGCAAGGATCTTGGCATCCAGGAGGCTGACAGGGTATAACTACTCCTATCATAACTTGAGATTTCTAAAGGGCAGTCTGAATCAATTTGATTCGATTTGAAGGTGTTACCTCTAGGTTTTTCCAAAAATCCAACATGTTCCCCAAAGAATTTGAAAGGAATTGTTTGACAGTAGCATGGGCCCCTTCAACCCAAGACGTGGTTTTATTTCCAAAGTTAGGGTTTCTGAAAGTCCAAGCTGTTAAAAATTCTGTTTGATATGGAAGATATTATGATCCATATACTCAAGCAAATCCTCACGGTCTGCCAAGGAACAATTTATACAAGCCATATTTTAAGCAACCCAAAACTAGGAAGATCAACAGTAGAGGCAGTTATTTGGTACTTACTATAAGTTCTGCATCATTTAACTCAGCCTCCTCCTTGTTTTTTGATGCCCCATACTTAGCCCACAGAGACATAAACCTTTTTCATCCTTCAAATTTCTTATTAAAGTGCACTTTACAGTTTTCTTGTATGTTTTTAGACAATTGCTGCTGACAACACTGTGTTGTTGAATCTTGGAAATATTGTTCTATAGCATGAATCAAAGATTTTTGATGGTCTGTCACAAAGACTTTGGGATGTCTCCCAGGATCATAAGCCAGCTCCTTTGGTGTCTTTACAGACCAACTGTAGAACTAAAATGTTTCTATTGTTATAAAAACAAGAGCTTTTGTGGAATTTCTTTGGTTTTCTGTAATTCCTACAACATGCATAAGTGGGATGTGACACTTATTTTTTTTATAAGTAAAATCCAACATAGCAACATGATTGAATTGTTTGTAAAGCTTTAATTACTTGAGGTGGTCCAAGAATAGGGCCTCCAAGTGACCCTCTCAACTGAATTTTGCTTGATGAACCCAACTTGAATTATCAATTTGTTCAAAGAGGACCTCCCTAACACTCTTTACCTTCAGTTCTTCCAGCGCTAACTTGCACTTAGTGTTTTAGATTGTTGTTCATCAAGATATTCACCAGCATTGATCTTGCTCAATTTTATTTTGAGTTGAATAGTATTGAGCCCATCATTCATGCCTTCTTTCAAATTCACTAAGGCCATTCCCGATATTCTCCTCAGGTGATGATGCACTGAGGGGTATGGAGATAGTTCATGGTTATTTTGATCATGTCTGTAGGGTATTTGCCACAAAAGGTCTGCCTTTGTGCCACTTGCATGGATTAAAAATAGGAAATGCTCTCACAGGAGGTTGTTGAATTGGATATTTCATAGATAAATATTCATATTTACATATAAATAGTTCAGTTTCCATCAACTTCAACAAGGCAAAGACCAGATTAGAATAAAATTTTACTCACCACCAGAGTTCATGTCAATTTTTCAACATTTCTTTCATGAATTGTCACCCTGGATGAGGATGCAATTGGGGCTTCCAATGTTCCATTACCCAAATCCTTCTTCTCCGCCGCTTTTTTAATAGAACTATCAATGTATTACTTCAATGCAGCCATTTCACAAAAAGGGGGCTTGCCACTGCTCCCATAATGCAAAAAAAATGCAATGGTACTTCAGCATTTAATTCAAATTTCAATTGAACAACTACAAAGAATTCTCACTTTTGAGTTGGGAATGATCAAGTTTAGTGGGATTTTTTCAGTTTTACTTTAGTTTCAATTTGGGATTGCTAGGTTTGGTCCAAAAGTCCCACATAGTATGTGTTGATCCCAAATTTGGGTTGATGCAACCCAAATGTGGTCCAGGAGGTCCCAAAAATTTCTGGCACAACCCCCAGGGGTTGATTACCCCAAAACACGCATCAAAACAGAAGTTTCAGGGGGTACATGTCCCAAAAATGCCGTTTACTGTTTATGGGGGTTAAAAAACCCCCAGGGGGTTGCGCGTGTTTGAAATAACACTATGGATGCATTTAGATTCATGTATGGGCCCAAACATGCAATTTGGACATGTGTATGGGCCCCCACGGGTTCATGGGCCATTTAGGGCTGTACACAACTCCCACACAACTGGGAGTTGTGAATTTATCATCACCCTATTATTATACTTGCCTACTGTCCTTGATAAATTTTTTAAAAACATTTCAGATTAATTTTTGTACTTGCCTTAACTTTTTAATATTGGCCTGCCTCTTTTCACTTGTTAATTTTTGCTTTTTTGTGGTTTTTTTTGGCTCATTGCCATATTTTTTTGATTGCCTTGCCATATCTGTGGGCATATTTACTCCTAATTTTTCATTTGAAGATGATTACTACCTTGGTGGTTGAGTTTTATAATCCTTGGTGACTCTCCTTGGAACCTCTGGTTGTATTGATCATCTCACTTTTAATTGTTTTAATCTGGCCTCAATTGACTCTCTTAATTTTTTTTTCTTGGTGGCTCTTTTTCCTGAATTGATTTTCATCAGCCATCTTACTTACACTTCTCTCAAATTAACCTGAATCAAGCTTTCTTTCTTCATATTGCTTTTCTTGTCAACTTTTGTTGCCTTTCTTGTCTCCTTGTATTTTTTTGGCCTTTATTTTCTCTTTTTTTTTTGTTGGCTCTCTTTTCCCATTTCCACTCATGATATTTTCTTGGATTCTATTCATCACTTGTACCTCTTGTCCTCTCCTCCAAATTTTTACTGCTTCTTGCCACCTGTCACTAATTGTGCTTTTTTGCATCCCTTGGTTGGTCATCTTGGTCATTTATTATTATGAAGAATAATGATAAATTCAAAAAAAAAAATGAACAATACACAGATCACTATCAGACTATTCAAAAATAATTAAACTACTGTACATGGACTACCACAATGGAGTGCATAATTGATTTTGTTGGAGCCTTGGATCTCATACTTGGTACTGATCCAAGTACACCTAAAACTAAGCATCATTGTGGCAATTTTGAAATTGGTCAACTGGAGCAGGATCCAGAAGATTTGTTGGCTAAAATCAGAAGCACAAAAACCCCCAGGACTCATCTAAATTTTTTGAAGCAGCCAGGGGGGCTGCTTTGCCAAAAGGTCCCAAACCCTTTGACAAACCACTATCAATTTCTTAAAATATATTTGTTAATTGAAAAAATAAAATTCATTTCTTTTCATTCTGTGATCAGATATTTGAGAATTCGCTTTTTTACTCACCATGCAGTTGATTTTTAAAAGAATTATTAAATGATGGTTGAAAAATTGGAACTTTGAAAAGGGAAAAAATTCTCAAGAAGCATATTGGAAGTGAAAAAATCAGATAGGTTTGACCCATTGAAATTTTTTATTTTTTGTTTTCCCTTGAAGGAGGATGGAAAGGAATAGTTTTTTTCAAGTAATCTTTGATTTTGAATGGCTCTGAAACTAATTAGAACTAAACATTGTTAATTTTTCTTTTGGACTTGGTAGGGTGTTATGCATATCACTGAGATGGGCATGCCTGAGCTATTAAAAAAAACTCATACAGGATTGTGAAATTCTTCAAACATTGAATGACACAATAATTTGATAATTCTTGTTGTTTTGAGTTTTGTGGTTTCCTTGATTGTTTCAAGGTCTTGTAAAAATGAGTTCAGTTTGGAATGGAGACAAATAAAATAAATTTAAAATCCTCTCCAACCAGTGCAAGGATCAATGTATTCAGTTTTTTGATAATATTTATCCTCCAATAATATTTATTTCTAGATGGAAAATTTTTTTCAACAAACCTATCCAATGATTGGTATCAAACTTGAAGACTAGTATTTCAAAAATATTGCTTAACTTGATTTTTTTATTCAATTGATTAAGTACTGTGGGATGGATTAAAAGGAAACAAAACTTCCATCATGTTTACCAGCTCAATTGAAGTGGTATGTTAAACACAGGAAATGACATTAGATAGGATTCATCAAAATAATTGCTATTTTCTGGATGCGCTGCTTCATAAAACAGTCCTACAGATTTTTTAGACCCACTTTTCATGAAATGAAGAATTATTCATAATGGATCATCCTGGCTAATAATTCTTGTTTTAAATGAGCCTTGACTGGTGCAAATTTTTATCCTAGTTTGGGTTGTGCTTTCAAACAATTTCATCCAAGGGCTTAAAAGATGACCAAGTTAATCTTTCACAAAAGGAATTGCATAAAAAGTTTGGAAGAATTTCATTGTTATTGGGCTGTGAATTTTCAAAAAAATTTATTTTTATTTCCATGAATATTTGTTTTTTTTGGTTTTTGCTGATAGGGAAATAACAAAATCTCAGATGGTGATGAAAGCCCCCTGGGATGTTTGAAAGGATATTCCCAGCTTTTGGTCACCAGAAATTATGGAAGAAGAATGAATTCATATTTGAAATCTTTTTCTAATTTATTTTTTTGACAGTAGAAAATTAAAAAGTCTCAACAAACACACCCTTCAAAACGTTATCCTTGAGACACCATTCCATTCTTGAAATTTTTTACAGCATATTTTAGAAATATCCCAAGCTTTTCATTATCAGAGATTATATTTTTACCTCCTTAGTTACCCATTAAAAGGGATCTCATCCCAGAAGATCAATTTTTGCCCATCTATTCACAAGCCTCAATTGAAATGTTGCATGTTTTTTTGTTTTTGGAAATATTTCATATTTAAACATTTCTATATAATCAAAAGAGTTATTTGGAAATAATTTTTCATACCTATCCCAGATAAACACATTCAGGAAATGTACAAAAGCATATGCAAATTCCTGAAATAAGATGATTTTTCAATTTTTTTGGAAATTTCAGATTTCAAAAGCACATATAGCAGTCTTCTCAACTGCAATGGTGATTTTACATAACCCTTGAATATAAAAATATAAAAATAACTTCGAAATTTATATAACAAAAAAAGAAATTAAATTCCTTGTTTTGGTGAAACAGATTTGTGGTTTGCATTCTTATATCAAGTAAGCAATAATTGATATTTGATATTTCATGAAAAAAAGCTGAGTCCCAGATCTTCTGATGATAGCAAATATTTTTCTATTTAACCATTATTTTATATTCTTCTGTAGATTTTCATATTTGTGTTGATTAATAAAGAAGTTATCAATGATTCAATCCTTATAGAATATGACACAGGAGCTTCAAAAAAACATGGAGTCAGCTCAGTAACTCAAGCAGCAGAACATGCTTATAGCTCTGAAAAACAAAAGCAAATAATAAGAATAAAATGTGCTACATCTATCTTTTCAATTGAAATTTGTAAAGAACTCATGAGGAGAGATTTCTCTGTATTCAAAAATGGAATGTAGAAAATAAAACAAGAGCACATTCAAGATTGCTTTGATTCCAGGACTTATTGAACTCAGTGTTGTGGAATATTTTCTTCTTGCTTCAGAGAAATGGATATCTCCTCCAAAAATACAGCTCCATACCAAAATAAGAAAACAAAGAATTAAAGTGTGCATTTGTATGCTATCCTTAGCATGTATATATTCATATTGGAGAGGGAGATCTTTTCTATAAAAAAAACCCTCTACACACTTTTATTTCCCTTCAGATCATTTCATTCACTGATTGAATCAATCAAATCAATTACCCATGATTCAAATACAATATCCTATCTACCAACTGTATTTCTAACACTAATAGTGTTCAATTCTCTAATAAATATGGACAAAGATAAAAACTACTTTTCTGAAAATTTTTGTTTCACAAAAATCTTTGATGATTGATCAGATGGATATTTTTCGAAATAAGACTTTTTAAGCCTTCCTCAGTTGAAGTAATATTTTAATGAGGATTGAGAAATTATTTGAAATTTTATGAGACACAGAAACTTCTGTGCTCCAATAGTTTCTGATCTTATTTATTGAAGAATTTTATTGAATGATTTCACTCTCTGTGATTTCAAAAAAAATATTCCAATCTTACCTGGAATTATTGGCTTTCAAGTGATATTAGTTTTTTTGGGAAGAACCAGAAAATTTCCAGGATACAATAAGCCCCTAAATTAAATACAAATCAAATATTTTTTCCAAAAAAAGGTTTATTATAGGATTTCTTTTGTGATAATCATGCTTTTTGGCATAATTTCACAAAATAAAATTGAAAGCAAAAATAATTTACACCCCAAGGCATAAATATAATATTTATTTACTAAATTTGCACATTTTGGCATGAAAAATTATGATTAAAGTTTCATGCCAATCCCCCTGTGTTTCCCAATTCAAAATGCCAGATGGGGGGCTGGCCCATGCACCAGGCCGCCCAGTGGTATTCTGTCAACTCTGGCGTGCCACAGAAGTTTCAATGACCAAAAATACCATAAAAAAGATTTCTGAAACAGAGAATGGCCACAAATACCATCAAAAAGATTTCTGAAACAGAGTCAACAGCTGCAGCTCCATTTCCAGGGGTGTAGCTCCCAATCTGTTAAAACCATGGCTTCAATATTGGACAGCCAAACCTTAAAAACCTCTGATTTAAAAAAAATTGAAACCTTCATAACATTGCCGCAACAGATGGAAAATACATAGGAACCATGTCCCCAGTGGCAGCTTTCCCCATTCATGCTTCCAGGCCTTATTATATATATCTATATATTTTTTTTAATTTAATATTTTTTATTTTTTTCAAATAAATCCCCTATTTTTTCTGTTTTATTTATTCTTGATATTTTTCTGTATATTTATTTATTTTGTTTTTAAATTTTTTTATTCCATTTAATAGAAAAAAATTAACAATAAATAATACATATATATTGAGTAATCAATTAAAACAATTAGCAATACAATGAAATACTGAATGATGAATAAAAAATAGAAAAACTAATAAAAATTGATTATTAATTCAAAATAAATACTTAAAAATTAATAATAAATAATTCATAATTGATATTGTGTATCAGAGTTAGAAAATATTCTGTTTTTTGAATTGCAGGTTTCAAAGCAAATCCTCCATTTTAAACCTGCCATCAAAAAATTATAAAATAATATTTTTTGTACAAATGAGGGGTGTCTGAGTTACCCACAAATAAGTTGTTTTTCCAAATCAAGGATATGAATTTACTTACTACCTGAAAAAATCATTGGGCCATGTCATTCACCCCATTATTCCCACTTGCCACTTTCATCCAACTCCAAGCTCATAGGAGATAAGGTAATTCTCTCTAGAAAAAATAAAATTCCCATCTTTCCTTGAATTCATAAATCTCCAATGTAATCCCCACCCTTTGAAATCAATAGCTCTACATAACTATCATTTTTCTGCCTATTTCCTTCCTTAAATGAAATCCAGTGAAGCAAAACTCTCCAAGAGATTTAACATCATTCAACAATCTTTCCCAACCCAGCCCCAAATCTTCAGAGAATTAAGAGATTGGATTGTTTAATTTTTTCCAAATTGTGCAGGAATCCTGAAAAATAAAATGCTTGATTTTGAAACAACAATAAAACTCATTTTGTCCAGCCCCAATTTTCAAATTTTGATGGTTATCTACTGATGGAAAATTATCTGAAGCAAAAAAAAGTTATGATAGATTTTTAATTAAAACAGATAAGGTATAAATTGAGAAATTATTGTGAAATTTAAAAAAAATCCCTTTCCTTATCCATTTAAACTGTTTTTTTCATAGCTGATGGTTATAAAGCAAATGGGATCAAAGCAGTTGTTGATGAATTGGAATTATTCTGTCCTCTTCATTTTCATATTGATAAAAGTTTTGGAAACAAGGCCAATATAACCCCACTTGTCAGCCTCCTGGATGCCAAGACCCTTGCTATCCTTGACCTACCAGAGGTGATAGAGTAAATAATAAATATATTATTTAAGAAATGCAGCAAAAATCCGTAAAATACTTGGATTAAGCTTATTGCAAGGTTAAGTGGTTTGGTTATTGTTTATTGTTTTAAATCAATATGAATAAATTGATTATTAAATATTTTTATAGAGGGGCCACAATTATATTGGGGATCTTTAACACCTCTCTTCAGGGATTTCAGTATGAAAACATGTAGTCCTGGTTACTTTGGACTCTTTAGTTTAAAGAATATTTCACCCAAAGATAATATGTATATAAAATACACAGTGGAGTGGTTGGGCCTTGTAGCCAAGCTACCACGACAAAGAAAGGATCATAAGACTCACTGGTATGTTATTAAATCCTTTGGGTATTTGTTTGAGACGTGCACTGATGGGTTAAACCTGTATACTGGGGTTATAAGGTTTGTTCAGCAGTTTGAATTGATAAAAAGAGGTTTGAGGACGGATATTACTGATCAGAAATTGCCATAAATCACTTCCTTATCTCTGATAAGTATTTGATCACCTTGGCAGGGCGTCTGGATATGAATATTACTGGGTCTCTGCCCATCAACATTCTCAAAAGAGCTCTGTATTTATAGCTTTTGGAGTCCCAATATGTTCCTTCTGAGGGTTGTAGGTGCTCAAAGGGATGGACACTAAGGCTAGCAGGGTAACCAGGGTTAGCCTTTCATGTATTTTTGGTGCTATAGCACGGGTAGCATCTAATTCCTCAGGGTATGAGAATTATTCCACTTTATAATAGACATTATGACGTGTGAATAACACTAATCTGTCCTATTTATGTATTATTTAATTAATTATCCTTAGTAAATGTTCCCAGTAATTTAATAATTAAATAAATAGACACTTCTACGGAAATCTTGATGTCAGGTAAGTTCTCATGATGTATTATATAACTGGAGTAAAAGTCATAATATTGATTTTACTCCTTATTTTCGAGTTCCAATTGATTTACTAATATAATTACTTAAAAATATAAGTCATGTAAATTCATGTAATATTTTTATATCATTAGTTTTCTTAGTATGTCACAAAGATATTGATGTATAGAAATTCTCATAAAAGTATATTAAAGTTTTTTAATATATTTTTAGAAGTTGTTATTGTCTTATCTTTGACATTCTTGGTACTTTGAATTATATTAAATAAAAAATACACATAAGGATTATTTATGTATTTTTATATAATATTATGTATTTTTAGCCTGTCTACTATCCACGTGAGCGTTTATTACACATGTAGAATGTTCTCGTGTAGGTTGTAGCATGTTTACGCAGTACCTGAACCTCTCAGGCCGCCTGTCACTCTGTCAACCCGCAGTGCCGCGGCTGCGTACTTGTCAGAGGCCCGGGGCTGCGTACACGAACTTGACGGAGTGTCAGGGCTGTATCTCAGCCGCGTGCCGGTGCATTGGCTTCCGGGGATGCGTGCGGGAATTGTGAAAAAACACATTTCTGCCTGTAACTCCTAAAATATACACAACACCTCTATTCTGACTGAATTTTAGGTGTGAAACCTATATGTGACAATGTGTGTGAAATATTCAATTGGCCAAAAATTGTTAGAATTATGGCCAGCAATTAGCTTAGGAAAATGAGCAGTATTTAAAGCAAAAGAAATGCTGGACATTGAGTGTCAATATTGGCTAATAGGGCTCTCACAATGGGGCAATATGTTGGATGAATTTGATTGGAATGATGAATGAATGGATGGAAAACAGAAGGGAGTGGAGCTCCTTAAGTACAAAAGACTGGCCTCTTGTGATCCCATGATACAACAAGCCAAAAGGCAAATTTTCCGCCCCAAGAGAGCTCTACAGGCTCTACTGGCCTTGTTACTTGGTTGGGACTACATCAGCCCACATGGCGCCAGTTCCTGAACCCTTACGACCGGCCTATTCCGGTCCATTCCAGTGTTTCCACCGTTACAAGGCTGAACCAGCCCCTTGCTGTTCAATCCCCTTGGCTGGTTGTCTGTTACCACCAGCCATGATGACCTCATTACCTTTTTTACGGGCTGGTTGCCTCATGCAGCCAGCCCCTGGCCCCTCAAATTGGCCAGGTGGGACCCAGGGCACACCTGGGTCTGGTCTCAGACTCACATGGGGGGGTGTCACCAGCGGACATGCTGTCCCCCCCCCTCTTTCTCTCAAATCCCTGGTGGGGGCGGTCAAATCCCCTCACCAGGGGCCCTGGGGGTCAATACCCCCAGGGAGTCATCAAGTAAGTTGGCCTGGGAGGTGATCGGGTCCCCCCAGGCCCATTGCTCCTCCCCCTTGGTAAAGGGGGGGGGAGAGCGCCCCTGCTCGGTTGCCTCAAACAATCAATGGTGGAGGGGTGATGAATTCCCCCCCCACCTGCCGGTCGCTCTGCTTGCGGCCGGCGCCGCCACCTCCTTGGGAAAGGGGGTGGTCAGGTCCCCCCTGCCCTGACCGACCGCATTGTTGCGGCCGGTTACTGGCTGGTTCAACCCAGCCAGCTTGCCCCCATCCCCCTCACAACGGCAAGCGAGGGGAGGGGAAGCAAGCCCTGGGTCCACAGCGCTGGTTGCCAGGCGCGACCAGCTGGGCCCGCGCAGCATGCCACCGGGCGGGATCCCTCGGCCGCGCAACAGCCCTGCGTGGGCCGTCGGGCCCCACGTGGGCCGTACCAAGGAAAACAGGCGGCCCCAAGCAGACTGCAACATGGGCAGCGGCCCTTAGCGGGCCGCAAAAGGGGCAGCGGCCCCAATGGGCCGCCCCAAGCCCAAATCTTGAGAATTACATACTTTGGCGGGCCAGCCCATCTGGCCAAGTATGTCCATAATAAAGCTTGGGCCCTTTTATGCCCAAATAAGCCTATTTGGCTTGGGTGGCCCATCCACCCTGGCGGGCCCGTGAGGGCCCGTGTCCCAAAAGACCATAAAAACGTGTTTTGGCGCCCAAATGCCCAAAACCAATAACACCCACATAGGCCCACATGGCCCACGTGATGTCCAATGGGCCGTGTAGGCCCATTATTGCATCCCATTTGGATTACACACTCCTATGCACATTACCTGAGTGCATCCGCATTTTAACACACCCCCTTAATCCAAAAGGGATGCCATACACATACTAGACACAAAACCTTCATGTTTGTTCCTATCTAAAGCCTTAGTTAAGATATCCGCAATCATTGCCCCAGTATGCATGTACCCTAACACTATCTCTTTGCAGTTAACTGCATCCCATATATATTTATAATGAAAATCAATATGTTTTGTTCTAGAATGGAACACTTGATTTTCTGCCAACTCAATGGCACTCTAGTTATCAGAATACAACAACGCAAACCCTTGTGGTTTATGAGTATCCTCTAAGACCTTTCTCAACCATTTTGCTTCCTGTGAAGCTGAAAATTACGCTCTGTAATCTGCTTCTGTTGACAAAAGACTTATTGCTAACACCTTTTTAGACATCCAAGACACTAGATTCTTTCCTAAGAAGAATACAAAACCACTTGTTGATTCCCTAGTGTTACCATCTGCCCAACTTGCATCAGAATAACCAACCAATTCAAATTTTGATGACTTTGAAAACTTCAGTCCCAGACTGCTTTTTCCTTTAAGATACCTCATAACTCTCTTAAACACTGACCAATGCCTCATGCATGGTTTCTCTAAGTGTTGTGACAAAATCACAATTGCATAAGTAATATCTGGCCTTGTACACTTCCCCAAATAATTCAAAGATCCAATAGCTGATCTATAATCATTCCCGGATTGAACAAACTCTAGATTCTCTTCATCTGTAGACTTTTCTAACCAAATGTTAGACTGCATTGGAGTACAAAACTCCTTTGCATCTTCTAAGCCATACTGCTTAAGTAGAGCTGACACATAATGGTTCTGATCCAACCTGATCCCATTCTTGCTCTTACTAACTTTCATTCCGAGCACCTGCTGTGCCAGACCAGGATCTTTTATCTTGAACTCCTTTTTGAGTGTCTCCATGACTCTCTCCTTACCATTCCCATTAATGATAATGTCATCAACCCATACAAACAAAATTGCATCCTTTCTCACAAAGAGACAAGGGTCAGCCAAACTTGTTTTGAAACCAATCTCTATCAGTTTCATGCTCATAGTATTATACCATGACCTAGCTGCTTGCTTCAATCCATACAGGGATCTACACAGATTGAGGAGATACTCCCCTTTATCTGCTGAGAGGAAACTTCTCACACAGATTTTCTTCATAGTTTCTGGCTTTTTCTCGACCAGCCATTCCTTGAAATCATCAGGAATTGACATATAAACAGTCTCTTTCTCTCCAAGTTTTGCATTCAAGTATGCAGTCACAAAATCAGCCTGTCTGATTTCTTCACCCAACTCCACTGCCAAAGCAATGATGTACCTGAAGGTGGACAGCCTTCCAGTTGGCGAGAAAGTCTCCTGGTAATCAATACCCTCTCTCTGTTTGAAGCCCTGTGCAACGCATCTAGCCTTGAACCTCTTCAAAACTCTATTAGTATCAAACTTCTTTGTTAACACTAATCTAGACCCAACAATGGTCTTTCATTTTGGAACTGAATCCTGCTTAACCACTTCAAACACACTATTATTCTCTAGAGAATCAAATTCCTCAAAAATAGCTTTCTTCCAATTGGCTCTCTCATCAGAATTCATAGCTTGGCCAAAGCTATTTGGGTTAACTCTATTACCCATTTCTGAGCTCAACTGTAGAATCTCATCAAGCATACACTGTTCCTGAAGTGTATCTTCCTCATATTCCGCAGAAGCATAATGGGACTTCCATTCCCCATACCTATCAACAGGCATTCTCATCCTGCCACTCCTTCTAACTGGAGGTGGAGGCTCATCAGGTTCTGATTCCACAGACTCCCCCAAAGTGGGTACTGAACCCTCCTGTGGCACGTCTGCCACCTCAATATCATCATTAACAATATTATCTCCAGCCTCTGCTGGGGAAATAGGCTCCAATTCTATTTCATGCGGTGTGGAGACTCCTTTGGGATTGGGTAAAGTTTTTTAGCAAATACCTTGCTGGCAGTCACTTGAGGGGGAATTTAGTACTACAACTACTAATAAGATAGATGAAGACTAAGGGTGGTTTTGAATTGCCTTCCCCTCTAAGTACTATAGGAGTCTCACAACAATGAAAGAAAAGATATTGGTGGCTGATTTTCAAATAGAGTTGCTACTATAGTAGTCTCTATCAGACCTAGGATCAATGTATTCAAGCTTGATAAGGAAGAAATGGTGGAACAGATAGGTGACCTGGTGGATAGAAGCTGAGTAAGGGAAGAATCCTTTCTCTAGTCTTATCCTTTATATATTCTTTATTTTGTTTTATTGGTTACTGATGAATACTCCCTTGATGTTACAGTTGTTGAGTGATTAAGCTGAAATGGTTGAGACTATGCTTGATAACTGATGATGATGGTTGATGATGCTTGATGATGATGATGATGGTTGAGGTAGGTGATGATGGTATTTGATGATGGTGATGGTGGATGATGATGATATTTACAGTATGGGTTATGGGATAATGGGTTGAGTATGGTCAAAGTATGGGTTAAGGGTGCCTAGGAGGCATGGTGATCCCTGGAGGGGAGGATGGGGGGAACTGATGGGACCTGGATGGGGGAGAGAGGCCCTCTATTTATAGAAAATCCTGCCCTCAGGGCTGCCCCTGAGGGTCTCCCTGATACAGTGAATACAGTTCATGAGGCATTTTTGCTGGTCAGAGGAGGAGGCTGTGCAGGATCTACATGCATGTACACCCTTGCATGCATTGCTGTGCTGCATTGATACAGGTGCCTCCTGCATAAATTACTTGTGTATAGTGTCCTGTATGATGCTGTACAGCCTCTGCATGCAGTGTCTTGCATTTATTGCTGTGTATACAGGTGATTTGTTTGGTTCTTCATGCAGTGCCTTGCATATATTGCTTCTGTATTATGTGATCTGTTTGGTTCTTCATGCAGTGCCTTGCATATATTAATTATGCATACTGCTGCAGGTTTGTTTGGTGATGTATGGTTGTACTGTATGGGGTATGTACTTGAAGGCTTCCTGGGTATGTCCATGAACTTTCACTGGTCTGTGACACCTGGTAGGGGTATGGGCAGGCCAGGGTTGATTTGAGCTGTATCTTCTAAACCATGAGAGATAGAGGGGTACTTTGGCTGAGTGACTAGGGGTTATCTTTGATGTAGAATCCATATTTGAGGTCTGTTTGATGATTGGAGCTGTCCTTATACTAGGAAAGTGAGTCTGATGGCTATAGGTTAGGTTTTGGATCACCACAGCGGTGATTCCTGAACAGCACTAGGTTCAGCCCTTTTGAGTGGAAAGGTACTTTCTTCAAATTTTACATCCATACTACAGATAACCTTTCTTCTCCCTGGACAATAAATCCTGTATGACTTACTTATTAAGTCATAGCCCACAAGTTCCCCTGTTCTGGCTCTAGGATCTAACTTTCCAACCATCTCATTATGGTGGACACTATAATACACTAAGCAACAAATTGTTCTTAGGTGTGATTTTTTGGGGTACAACTTCCAAAACTGATAATGAGGACACTTCCCATTAACACTTACAATATTGTGCAACAGACACACTGTGCACACCAACTCAGCCCATAAAAACTTTTGTAGACCAGATTGAGCCATAATAGTTCTGACTTTGTCCAATAAAGTCCTATTCATCCTCTCAACTATTCCATTGTTTTGTGGATTACTAGCAGTAGTAACTATATGAGTGATACCATAATCATTCAATAGTTTCTCAAAATCTTTATTCACAAACTCACCCCCTCCATCAGTAATAACCCTCTTGATCTCCCTCATCAAGCCATTCTCTTTCCAGACTTTGAAGATTACTGAAACCTCCTCTGTGGTTTGATACTTTGATCTTATTGGTTTTACCCAAAAAAAATTAGTTGCTGTATCAACCAAATTGATGAAGTATCTTGCCCCTCCAAGAGACACTGGTGAAAATGGCCCTGCCAAATCAATGGAGAATTCCTCTCTAGGAACTTCTGTGTGGTCTCTACTCTTTGAGAACACATTCCTGGTCTTGGCCCCTAAGGTACAACTCTCACAGTTGCTGTCCTTTACCTTATGGCCACTTCTATTGTGACCAACAGTTCTCAGAGCTGAAATCTTGAACAAGTCAGCACAGAGCAACTTATTCCAAACTTTTCCACTCAGGATAGTTCTCCCATTCAAATCAATAAAAAAATTATCTTCTTTAAGATAAAAAATCTGGAAACCCTTTTTCCAGAGCACTCCAAGATACACAAGGTTATAAGGCAAATCTGGTACATAGAACACTTTCTCAAAAATTATTTTGAAACCCATGTGATTTGCAAGAATAACTTTTCCAATCCCCTTAATCTGGATTGTTCTTCCTTTTTGGCCAATATTAACAACACCATCAAAATCTCTAATATTTGAAAAAAAATTTGGCTGAAAAAACACGTGGTCTGTACAACCAGAATCAATCAAAAGAAGAACATCCTCCTTCAACAATCCGACTGTAAGGAATGAAGAATTATCAGCCACTGATAAGTTCTCATTTTCAAGGTTAAGATTACATACTTCATAATCAATCAAGTCCATCTCTTGATCCTCTTCAATTTTAGCCTTCTTGTTGGGGACTTGTTCCACAACAGCTTGTTCCATTGGAACATCCACTGCCACCATAGCAACATTTTCCATGATAAGGTTGACCTCTTTGTCTTCCTTTTCACTTTCCTCGGATTTCTTCCTCTTCTTGGCCTCCTTGCAATCCTTTGCATATTGCCCCTTCTTCTGACAATTATAACACAAGACCTTTGATAAATCATTTTTGGCCTTTGCCTTCTTCCCAGATTTTCCTGTCTTGCCCACCAGAGCAGTTCCTGTGCTCTCCTTCATCTTGAATTGAAGATCATCCTTTTCAATCCTTCTAAGCACATCCTCTTCTCCTGGAAGGGGATCCAACTGAGATATGATCCTGACCAAGGACTCATATTTTTTTGACAGCTTTTGAAGAATTCAGAGTGACAAACACTCAGGATCCATGTTCAGCCCAGATGACTTGAACTTAGCAATACTAGATCTAGCTTCCCCCACAAATTGTTTACATTTGCCAAATTTCAACTTAAACAATCTATTGAAAGCAATCCCCTTTTGATGAACAGAGTCACCAGCATACTTTGACTTGAGAATTTTACATAAAACACTCCCCTTCCTCTCATGTTCCTCCAACAGAGTATCAGCAACCCATTTTACATGATGCTCATCCAAGTGTCTCAGAACAAGATGATAGGCCTTCTTCTCCACCTCTGAACTGATCAAAGTATCCTCTCCTTTCATAATATCCCCACAACATATGTTATCCAACTCACTTTCCATAAGGACATCCCAAGCATTATAGTTCTGACTATTCAAATCTATCTTGGTGGAGCTGGACTCTGGGATATAAGACATCTTCTTGGTAAACTTGAGGTCCTTGAGGTTGTCCAAAGTAATGTATAAGGGTCTATCTTGCTTGGAAATAATGATGATGATGGTACAGATAATTTGTTAGAATTATGGCCAGCAATTAGCTTAGGCAAATGAGCAGTATTTAAAGCAAAAGAAATGCTGGACACTGAGTTTCAATATTGGCTAATGGGGATCTCACAATGGGACATATGTTGGATGAATTTGATTGGAATGATGAATGAATGGATGGAAAACAGCAGGGATAAGAGCTCCTTAAGTACAAAAGATTGGCCTCTTGTGATCCCATGATACAACAAGCCAAAAGGCAAATTTTCCGCCCCAAAAGAGCTCTACAGGCTCTACTGGCCTTGTTACTTGGTTAGGACTAAATCAGCACGCATGGCATCAGTTCCTGAACCCTTACGACCGGCCTATTTTGGTCCATTCCAGTGTTTCCACCGTTACGGGGCTGTACCAGCCCCTTGCTGTTCAATCTCCTTGGCTGGTTGTCCGTTACCACCAGCCATGATGACCTCATTACCTTGTTTACGGGCTGGTTGCCTCATGCAGCCAGCCCCTGGCCCCTCAAATGGGCCAGGTGGGACCCAGGGCACACCTGGGTCTGGTCTCAGACTCACATGGGGGGGTGTGACCAGCGGACATGCTTTGCCCCCCCTCTTTCTCTCAAATCCCTTGTGGGGGCGGTCAAATCCCCTCACCAGGGGCCCTGGGGGTTGATACCCCCAGGGCGTCATCAAGTAAGTTGGCCTGGGAGGTGATCAGGTCCCCCCAGGCCCATTGCTCCTCCCCCTTGGTAAAGGGGGGGGGGGGAGAGCGCCCCTGCTCAGTCACCTCAAACAATTGATGGTGGAGGGGTGATGAATTCCCCCCCACCTGCCGGTCACTTTGCTTGCGGCCGGCGCGGCCACCTCCTTGGGCAAGGGGTAGGTCAGGTCCCCCCTGCCCTGACTGACCGCATTGTTGTGGCCGGTTGCTGGCTGGTTCAACCCAGCCAGCTTGCCCCCATTCCCCTTGCAAGGGCAAGCAGGGGGAGGGGGAGCAAGCCGGGGCCACCAGTCCTGGCTCTGCGGCGCTGGTCGCTGGGCGCAACCAGCCGGGCCCGCGCAGCATCCCACCGTGCGGGATCCCTTGGCCGCCCAACAGCCCCGCGCGGGCCATTGGGCCCCACGTGGGCCGTACCAAGGAACACAGGCGGCCCCGACAGGCAGCGGCCCCAAGCGGGCCGCAACATGGGCGGTGGCCCCTAGCGGGCCGCAACAGGGGCAGCGGCCCTAATGGGCCGCCCCAAGCCCGAATTGTGAGAATTACATACTTTGGTGGGCCAGCCCGTCTGGCCAAGTATGTCCATAATAAAGATTGGGCCCTTTTATGCCTAAATAAGCCCATCTGGCTTGGGTGGCCCATCCACCCTGGCGGGCCCGTGAGGGTCTGTGTCCCAAAAGACCATAAAAATGTGTTTTGGCGCCCAAATTCCCAAAACCAATAACACCCACATAGGCCCACGTGGCCCAGGTGATGTCCAATGGGCCGTGGAGGCCCATTTTTGCATCCCATTTGGATTACACACTCCTATGCACATTACCTGGGTGCATCCGCATTTTAACAAAAAGCTCAATAATGGAGCCGTAGTATTTTGGTTTTTCTTTCCTTAATTATTTAAAAATATAAGGAGTTGGATTTCAAGGGTGGGGTCAGTGAGTGACCCTACCTAATTTTTGGTGGAGAACCCATTTCTGTAATAAAATTTATGGTTTTCTTACTCCTTTTTAGGTTAACTGTATTATTATTTTTTTTATGTTATTTTTGTTACTTTTTCAGCTTGCTCTGCAATAGTAGCAAGCTGACATTCCCCCACTCCAAGATATGGCCATATCTAAAAAAAATCTGGAGGAAGTTGGGAGAAAAAATTAACTTCATGTGTTCTTCAGTTCCTTTTGCTGGCTCTGTAGTTTCTGAGATGTATTGGTCCATCAGGTATATTATTTTCTGGTAACCATTCATCTTTTTCTGAAGATTCTTCTTTGTATCTTACTAAGTATAGTCTGACATCTTTTCCTTGTACTCTCTCTTTCTTATCTCTCAATATCCTGCTGACTTTCCCTTTTTCTTTCATAGGGTCATGTTCTATTGGGATTATTGCTGGAGGGAGGTTGCTGCCTTCTCTTGGCTGAAATTGTTTGACTAGGCTAACAGGAAATACTGGATGTTTCCTTGATAATTCTTCAATCAAGATTACTTCCACAGCATTTTTGCCATGAATCTTCTTGATAAAAAATGGTCCAACAAAGGCTGGTTTCAGTTTTCTGTTGCCTGCTAGGTTGTTGAAATTGGTTGTAGATATCAAGATCTGATCTCCTATTTTAAAGTCAGGTTCTTTATGTGATTTGTCCCATCTTTGTTTGTTGTATTCTACTGCTTCTTCTTGTTGTATTCTACTGCTTCTTCTTGTTGTATTCTACTGCTTCTTCTTGTTGTATTCTACTGCTTATTCTACACATTTCTGAGCATGATTATTTGCCAGATCTATCATCTTCTTAAAGTCAAGAGATGTTGGATGAAAAGTGGCTAAGTTATAGTTCAACTTATTCCTGGGGAGTTTTGGAATCCATCCTCTTTCTAGTATGTAAGGAGCTTCTTTGGTAGTAGAATTTTTATTTCTTTTATCAGCCATTTCTAGGGCTGGGAGTAGGCTTACCCAATCATGGCAATAACCATCTGAGTTTTTGTATTCTAGACCAAAGCTACAGAACCTCCTTAGCATATCTTCTGGGGTCTGTATCATCCTTTCAGCTAATCCTTCAGTTTGGGGATGGTATGCTGTAGAAAATGCTAGAGTAATACCCAGTATATCATGTAGATTCCTCCAAAACTCAGAGGTGAATTTGGGGTCTCTGTCACTGATTATAATCTTGGGTATACCCACATCAGCTATGATCCTATTCCAGCATAGTAAAGCTACATCCATAGCACTATCTTCTTTGTTGTTAGGTAAGAATTTGGCCTTTTTGGAATATCTGTCAACTATAACTAGGACAGAGTTATATGAATGAGTACCTCCAGGGGGGAGGCCGGTGAAAAAATCCATATTGATGATTTCCCATCTGGTTGTAGGTTCAGATACCTTCTGTAAGAGTCCAAACCTTTTTCCAGTAGTTTTATTAGATTTCTTGCAGGTTTCACAGCTAGTAGTATATTCAGTAGTGATTTCTTTCCATTCAATCCACCAAGCAGTTTGTTTTACTTTTTCTAAAGTTCACTCTGTGGATAGATGCCCTGATGAACATTTGTCATGGCATTCCTCGAGTATATGTTGTATATGTTCTTTGTTGCTTAGCACTAATACGCTGGAATGTTGGTGTCTATAGTAAAGGAGACCATCCCAAAAGGTAAACCTTCCTGCTTTATAGGGTTTAAATAGTGAATCAGGCAGGCTATTCATCAAAGCTGCTTCTGGGGATCCACATTCCATAATGGCAATCAGCAGCTTGATTTCAGGAGAGTAGATATCCCTTACTAGGTTGAAGAAAGCAGTATCTAATTGGCATAAGTAGATCCCTATTATTGGAGCACTCAATGCAAAAAGATTGATGTTCAGGATAGGAAAGATATCTTGATCTTCAGGGTCATATGCTGGATCGTTAGAGTCATTAGGCAAAGAATTCCTACTTAGACTATCAGCATTTTGATTTTTAGCTCCAGCTTTATGCACTTTAGTCATCTGTCCTCTGTACTGTTGTATAGCAATTTGCCACCTGAGCATATGTCTGGTGGGGGTTTTCATGTTCATAAGAGTTCTTAAAGCATTGCAGTCCGTGATTAATTGAAAAGTGGTGCCTTCTAAGTAATAGTGTAGCTTCTCTAAATCCCATACTAGTGCCAAACATTCCAACTGACTGGCCCCATATCTCTTCTCTGTATCTTTGATCTGTCTAGATATGAAGAGTACGGGTTTTTCTACTGGTCTGTCTTCTTCTATCCTTTCCTGATGTAAACCAGCTCCTAGCCCTTCCATGCAAGCTTCAATGTACATTTTGAAGGGCTTGGAGTAATCTGGTTGGATAAGTAGAGGAGTAGAGGTCATAGCTATTTTTAATTCCTCATAGTTTTTTAGTCTCTCATGAGTCATTTCAAATAGGGTGTTGTTGTTGCATACTTCATACAGACTTTTAGTTAGCATAGCAAACTTTGGTATGTATTGTCTGTATAACTGCAAAAACTAATGAAATACAGTAATTCTGTCTTGTTTTGAGGCATAGGTCTATTCATGACAGCAGCTATCTTATTTTGATCAGCAGCTATAGTTAGACCAGAGACTATATGTCCTAAGGCTTTCAATTCTCCGTAGCCAAAGTTGCATTTCTTCATGGACACCTTTAATCCTGCTCTGGAGATTTTCTGGAGTACTAATCTTACTTGGTTAATATTAGTATCCCAGTCATCAGAGTATATGATAACATCATCTATATATACCATCATCCATCCTTGTCTGATGTAAGTACCTAGAACTGTATCCATAGTTCTTTGGAAGTGTGATGGAGCATTATTTATACCAAAGGGCATCCTAAGATATTCATATATTCCCAAATGACAGATTGTTCTCATAAAATTCCTGCTTTCAGGGCTTATTTGTATCTGGTGGAAGCCTTTAAGCATATCCATAGTAGTGATGTACTTAGCCTTGGACAAGTTATGCAGAGCATGATCAATCCAGGGTATAGGATAATAATCTGCTTGAGTGTAATTGTTGATCATTCTGAAGTCTCCTACCATTCTCAACTTGTCATTATGCCAAGCTATGATTACAGGTGTGGTCACATCTACCTTTTTGTTATGCCCTACTTTCTTTAATACTTGTAAGTCTATCAGTTATTGGATATTTTCCTCAAGAGCTTTTATAGACTTAGGACTAGAAGGATAGGCTGGCCTTCTTAAGTTAGGAGGATAAGGAGGCTTAATGGTCAATGTCAATACCATATCATGTCCTTTAATATCACCAATGAGATGATCTCATGTCCTTTAATATCACCAATGGGATGATCTTTAGTACAGAAAGCATTCTGGTTCTCAAAGCAGACTTTCAATATATCTTTCTTCTTTTCTTCAGAAAGTTTCATATTCAGAGCTGCTTGAGAGAAATATTGTTGGTCAAAGTCTTCTAAATGCTTTTGATAAGTAGAGGAGGGGAAGTTAGGCTGAATGGTGCATATCTTAAACTTCTTATCCCAATTACCTCCTACTGTGAATTATCTTCCTCTACTCTGGAACACGTCTATACCATATAGACATAAGGCATCATTACCCAGTATCAGGTAGTCACATAGTCCGTTGAGCAATACTACAAATTCCACTTTTATTCTCAAAGATCCTTTAGTGTGAGGTAGTATTATAGGAGCAGTCCATACTCCAATAGCA
Organism: Puccinia polysora; assembly: GCA_025617555.3. Classification (NCBI taxonomy): domain Eukaryota; kingdom Fungi; phylum Basidiomycota; class Pucciniomycetes; order Pucciniales; family Pucciniaceae; genus Puccinia; species Puccinia polysora. The sequence continues at coordinate 11,361,208 of CM062629.1, forward strand.
TTCATGGTAGAGTTTCACAAGCTGAACCTGGCTTTTGGGACAGGCAAAAGGTGTTCTTTCCAATTGGGGTCCCATTTGTTTAAGAATTCAGCACAGACACATGAGCAAAAGGCTCAAGTATCCAGTAATAATCTTATAGGTCTGTTTTTATTCAATCCTGTTGCATAACAAGTTTGACCAGTGGTATAACTTTTCCCACTCATAGGTTTAACTGTTAATGGTTTGACATCCATAATATGCCTAGGAATTATGGGAGGATCCCATTGTTTGGGCAAGCTAGAATCCCCATGGATGTTATTGATTTCTGCAGAAGTGTCTATATCTCCTTCTATAACATTAACAGGGTTGGTCAGGATCAATTCACATTCAGAAAGAGATCCTTCAGTATCAGCTATATCTTCATAGTTCTGATTCTCTTCAACCCCCTGTTCTCCTTCCAAGAATGCTATCTTCCTTTTTGGTAATGGGCAGTCTTGTCTCATGTGCCCAGTCTTGTTACAATTCCAACAAGTTGCCGTCATCCCCTGTTAATCCCTATTCTCATTAGGTTTCTTATTATCAGAGGCATTTATCAGAGGAGGTTTTTCTCCGGTTTTTTTTATTTTATAGTTCTCTTTGGGTCTGGAAGGGGCTTTCTTTTCCAACCCATTCATGTCTATTACTTCTTCTAGCACGTTGATTAGAGTGGGCAAGTCCGCATCCATACTCATCCTACATCTTACACTATGGTTAAGATTGCCAGGACACAGGTTGAGGAGTCTTTCATTTACGTCCTCTTTATCAGCATCTGAATAGAAGAAATCCAAACTTTTCTTCTGTTCCAAGAACCATTTGTGAGTTTTATCCTTGGAGGGATCAAATGAGGAATTTTTGAAATTTTTCATCATTTTCCTTTTCCACATTCTAGAACCAAATTGTTCTTTAAGCAGAATTTTCCAAGAATTCCATGCTAAGGATCCTACTTTTTCTCTCTTACTGATAAACCAGTCCAATGCTACTCCCTCAAATAGCCTGGGTAGCCTGACTACAGCTATAGCTTCTGGTAGGTCATAAGAGTTAATGGTGTAGTCAATAAATTTAATAAAATTTGTATGATTGTATTCTCCTTCACCGGAGAACTTGGGCCATTCAGAAATAGGGGATAACATTTTGAGTGCTTTCTCCATCTCAGGAGTAGGACTAGGCATAAAGGTATCACTCCTATGCATTCCTAATAAGGGTGGTGTATAAGGAGTAGTGGTTTGTCTGGGAGGTTTTGGTTCCTCTGTAGTACTCCCCAAGGGGTTGGTCAGACAGACTTTCAAGTCTGTAAGATCATTTTTGATCAGATTAAGTTTCAGGTCCACTTTGTTATTCAGCACATCCAATTTTTCACTAAGGCATAGAATAGAGCTGTTAGTGGTGGTTGCCAATTCTTCTTTTAAGGGGTGGAAAGACATAAAAAAATCTTCTTGAATTCCTGATAACATATTCTCAATTGTTTGAGTCTGTTTGATCCTACCTTGATTAATTGTCTCCAATAACTGTTCTGTGTGTTCTTTAATTTCTTCCATTCCTACCGTCTTTGTTTGGTTATTAATCAATTTGGCTACCACTGAGGTTAATTTATCCATTTGGGTATAAACACCGTCCAAATTTTCACAAACAATTTTGAGATTATGACTCATATAATTAGAAAAGGAAGTAATTACATCAGAGGTTTGTTTGGGCTCAGAATTAGAAGCTAATTGTTGTAAACATTTTTCCACTTTTGAGCTAGGGATATTATCTGGTCCCAGTCTTTCTTTCCCTTTGGCTTGGGATGGGAAGAGGATCTCTTCTTTCCTGACCCTTTGCCTTTCATTTGGGCTAATTGATCCCAAGGATTCCACTTTTATAATTAGGATTCTACCTCTTTCCTTGGAATCATTTTCTGAAGAGCTATCTGGGTGACTTTTGCCTGGGAGATTATCTTTTTCATAGATACCATGTCCTCCTTGGCTTGGGCTTCTTTGAATTCTTCCCAATATTTCACGCGCTCTTTGACTAAGTCTTTGATCCTGGCTTCCTTTGCCAGATTCTGCTGGGTTGGCTGCAGGGAATCTTTTTGTAAAGGAGGGTGGCTGGATTCTGATACCTTCTCAGGCTCTAGGTCGGGAGAGGGCAGAAGTGATTGGTGCTGCTCCTTGTGCATCAACATTTGATTCACGGGTTCTAGTCCCTTCATGGTTGTCCTTATTGGTGGTCTCATGGTTACTGAGAGCTTTTGGCAAAAATCCATAGGAGGGAATTCTTCCTGAGGCTCTTTTGTTACATCTATTCATTTTTAGAATAATATGTTTATAAGTGTTTTACAGAAAAAATCCGTAAAAATAAGTTTTATTCAAAACTCACTTAAATTAATGTTCAAAGGTACCAAGACCTTATTGGGGTTAAATTGATCCTTAGTATGTAATCCTACGGGGTCTTGGTGTGTTCCAATGAAGTCTTCACCTGCCCAATCAATTTTTTCAGGGCTTCCAGAGATATCTGGGATTTCCTGATCCAATAGATCAACTTCAGTGGCGGTGGTTTCTGGTACAGGAGGGTTCACTGAAAAAAAGTGTATTTTATTGGTTAATAAAATATATCAATATTATTTTCTTAAAAAATAATATGGTAATACAAGTTGTATACTTACTTTTATATTTCAAAAATTAGTTTATACGGTATTTCTTCCAAGCTTTATGTTTCCTTAATAGATCCTGAAAGTTGATACGCCTTTCAAGATCTTCTTGTTCAAGGAGTTTATCTAAATGTTTACGTGCTGAAGAGATATTAAGTTTCTCAGCTTGAGTTAAAGATTTCCAACCAGTAGGTTTATAATTTTTAATATATTCTTCTTTTCTTATCTTTAAAAGATTTAAATAATAGATTATTAATTCTGCATCGGTTTTTAAATCCACTGCAAAAGAATTTAATGATAAATCATGGGTATAAAGTCAGATAAATTTATGTTTGATTTTATTTTTTTTGTGAAATGTCTGGTCCAAGGTATTAAATATAATAAAATGGAATATTTACTGGCAAGACCCCCAATTGTCAGCCTCCTGGATTCCAAGACCCTTGCTATCCTTTAGCTACCAGAGGTGATAAAGTAAATAATAAATATATTATTTAATAAATGCAGCAAAAATCCATAAAATATTTGGATTAAGCTTATTGCAAGGTTAAGTAGTTTGGTTATTGTTTATTGTTTTAAATCAATATGAATAAATTGATTATTAAATATTTTTATAGAGGGGCCACAATTATATTGGGGATCTTTAACACCTCTCTTCAGGGATTTCAGTATGAAAACACGTAGTCCTGCTTACTTTGGACTCTTTAGTTTAAAGAATATTTTACCCAAAGATAATATGTATATAAAATACACAGTGGAGTGGCAGGGCCTTGTAGCCAAGCTACCACGACAGAGAAAGGATAATAAAACTTACTGGTATATTATTAAATCCTTTGGGTATCTGTTTGAGACGTGTACTGATGGGTTAAACCTTTATACTGGGGTTATAAGGTTGTTAAGCAGTTTTAATTGATAAAAAGAGGTTGAGGACAGATATTTATTGATCAGACATTGCCATAAGTCACTTACTTATCTCTTATAAGTACTTGATTACCTTGGCACAGCGTCTGGATATGAATATAAATGGGTCTCTGCCCATCAATATCCTCAAAAGAGCTCTTTATTTATAGCTTTTTGGAGTCCCAATATTGTCCTTCTGAGGGTTGTAGGTGCTCAAAGGGACGGACACTAAGGCTAGCAGGGTAACCAGGGGTAGCCTGTCATGTTTTTTTGGTGCTATAGCACGGGTAGCATCTAATTCCTTAGGGTATGGGAATTATTCCACTTTATAATAGACATTAGGACGTGTGAATAACACTAATCTGTCCTATTTATGTATTATTTAATTAATTATCCTTAGTAAATGTTCCCAGTAATTTAATAATTATATAAATACACATTTCTACAGACATCTTGATGTCAGGTAAGTTCTCATTATGTATTATATAACTGGATCAAAAGTCTTAATATTGATTTTACTCCTTATTTTCGAGTTCCAGTTGATTTACTAAGATAATTACTTAAAAATATAAGTCATGTGAATACATGTAATATTTTTACATCATTAGTTTTCTTAGTATTTCACAAAAATATTGATGTCTAGAAATTCTCATAAAAGTATATCAAAGTTTTTTAATATACTTTTAGAAGTTGTCATTTTCTTATTTTCGACATTCTTGGTACTTTGAATTATATTAAATAAAAAATACGTAGAGGGATTATTTATGTATTTTTATATAATAATATGTATTTTTAGCCTGTCTACTATCCACGGGAACATTTATTACATATGTTGAATGTTCCCTTGTAGGTTGTAGCATGTTTACGCGGTACCTGAGCCTCTCAGGCCGCCTGTCACTCTGTCAACTCCTGGTCCCACGGCTGCATACTTGTCAGAGGCCCGGGGCTGCGTACACGACCTTGACAGAGTGACAGGGCTGTATTTCAGCCGCGCGTGGGTGCATTGGCTGCCACGGCTGCGTGCGGGAATTGTGACAAAACACATTTCCGCCCGTAACTCCTAAAATATACACAACACCTCAATTCTGAATGAATTTTAGGTGTGAAACCTATACGTGAAGTCGTGTGTGAAATATTTAATTTGCCAAAAAGCTCAATAATGGAGCCGTAGTATTTTGGTTTTTCTTTCCTTAATTATTTAAAAATATAAGGAGTTGGATTTCAAGGGTGGGGTCAGTGAGTGACCCTACCTAATTTTGGGTTGAGAACCCATTTCTGTAATAATATTTATGTTTTTCCTACTCCTTCTTAGGTTAATAGTTTTATTATTATTGTTATGTTCTTTTTGTCACTTTTGCAGCTTGCTCTGCAATAGTAGCAAGCTGACACCACTAGCTGATTTCAATGCCCAAAACCTGATTCAATTGATCCCAAAGATATTTTTTCCATTCCCCAAAATAATCATGGCAATGATCAAAAACCCTCATAGCTCCTTGAATTTCCAGCATCTGAGAAAGTTTAGGATAAAACTACTATCTTGGACCCAATCAAATCCTCATAAACCTCTTTTATTCAGTAAAATCCTTCCTTGGATCAAGTAAATCACTTTATCCTTCTACCAGAGGCCAATTACTATCAACTAACCAGTCAACAAATACCAAAATTTGCTTTCCAATAAACATCCAATCATGTAAGAAACTTCCTGCTGATCAATAGGGAGTATCAGAGTGCAAATTTTGAAAAATTTAAAAAGCTTATTTCAGGAAAAACATAAGATATTGGTCTTCCAAAAGTATCAGCTATTAATTGGCCCATGTCTTGCTTTTCAACCCATTTTGAAGAGGTAATCAATTAATTTATTTCATTATCATCAAGTTTTTGTTCTATCTTTTCAATGTCTTTACTTCCTCCAAGGATCTTAGAATAGCACATCTTATTCTTCCTCAATTTTTCAATCATTCCCTTTTGTACTTCAAACCAACCATTCTCATTGTACCCAAATAATTAAGAAATGCCTCTCAATCCGCAATTCCCATTGCCAAATGGATCCCAAACCTCCCCCAAGAACTTATGTAAGCTCTCAGGTATTTGATTGAGGTAATTCACTTTTGGTTCCTACAATCAAAAATTACTTAGCCAAAATTCTAATCTCATTAAAGAAATTTATACTCACCAAAGATGAGCTTCTGTTTGACTCCTCCATTTCTTCTTCTTCCTTGGAAATTTATTCTGGTTCCAAATGAAGGGAGCCTAATGAACTTTCAGTCACTTCTTCTTAACTATTAAATTCAGATGAAGAGCCCTCCTTGCACTACAGAAATGATTTTCCCAGCAGTTTGTTAAACCATAAAAATTAACACTCAAAATAAAAGAATTGCTATCTTTGGTTTTTTTGGTTCCCTTTGAACCTTTTTTCCCTCTTAATTTCTCTTTCAACATTTCCACATTTCAAAATCTCAAAATGATTTGCTTTCAATTTTGGTTGGCCATGGCTGAACCATAAGACCTATGCCTCAAGCCTTGGCTTGGCAATTAGAGTTGCTGAATAATTGACCAGAGACTCTAAAATCCCAAATCTGACTTGTTGAGGTTGTCCCATAAGCATGGAATTCAACTTGTTGACCAATTGGGATTTTTCAAGCACTTGATTGGTGTCATTCTTTCAAAAATAAAAAATAATGATTAATATTTCAATCCTATAATTGCTGTAAATCCTATAACTTTTCCCCTTCACAAAACCCAAAAAGACAACCTACTTCACTGGAAGTTTCATAGTCTAAACTCCACTGAGGATGAACATCCTCAAACACAATGGATCCTCTTGATTCTAGTATTTCACCTTAAAATTTGGGAACATGGCAAGCCCTTTTTTTTTAAATAAGACTTTGAGCACACCTTGCCATCATGGTTGCGCTTTAACTTTTCAAATTTTTTTCCAATGAGTTTACTTTCCTCAATTAAAAATTTGTGCCCCAAAGGTAAAATTTCTTTTGAAAAAAAAGTTCCTAAATTTATTCAAGAGTTTTTAAGTGACGCATGCACTGATTGTATTTGGCTTTCAATGGTTCCTTTGAGGTGTTTCCACACATCCAAAATGTTCCCCAAAGATCCTGCAAGTAATTGTTTGAAGTAGCATTTTCCCCTTCTACCCAAGAAATTTTTTTATTTCCAAAGTCGGGGTTAACACAAGTCCATGCTGTTACAAATGTCTCTTTGATGGGGAAAATATTCTTTTCCATATACTTGAGAACATCAACACAGTCTTTCAAGAAACACTTTATACAAGTTTGCCAAATTTGAATTTGCAACCCTGGGGTTGCAAACAGGGCGCAAAACGCCGTTTGAAACCCATCTGAGTTGCAAATAGATTTATATATATTTTTTTTAAACATTTTTTTAAATTTTTTTTATCTTATTTCTTTGTTTTATTTGAATAAAACAATAAATAATAAATAAATAATAAATAACTTAATCCATTAAATTAAAAATATGAATATATAAAGAAATATTTTAAAAAATATATTAAAAAATAAAATTAAATAAATAAATAAATAATAAATAAATAAATAACAAATAAATAAATAAAAAATAAATAAATAAAAAATAAATAAATGAAAAATAAATAAATAAATGAAAAATAAATAAATAAAAATAATTAATTAATTAAATTAAAAATATAAATGTAAATGTAAAAAATATATAAATATAAAAAAAAATAAATATAAAAAAATATAAATATAAAAAAAAATATAAATATAAAAAAAATAAAAATATAAAAAAAATAAAAATAAATAAAAATATATATATAAATAAATTGAAAAGAAATTAAATGAATAAATAAATAAATAAATCAAAAATAAATTAATTGATTAAATTAAATTAATTGATTAAATTAAATTAAAAATACAAATATAAATATAAATGAGATATATATAAATAAAATGAAATAAATAATTAAATTAAAATTGTTTTTTTTTCGCCATTCACTACCCAAAATGGGTTGTTTGGCGCGGTTTGCAACCTAGAATGTGTTGCAAACGGCCATTCACAACCCACCTGAATTGAAAATGGCCGTCCGCAACTCAAATGGGTTGAAAATTGCGCCATGCAACCAGTTTTTTGTAGTGAAAGGGGGTTGCAAGGTTGCAAATTCAACATTGGCAATGCAAATTTTGAACTCAGAATTCCCAAAAGAGATGAACTCAAGAAGCAATAAATTGGCATACTGTGAGTTACGCATCATTGACTTCTGCCTCCCTCTTGGTTTTAGAGGCCCCATATTTTTCCCACAAATTCATAAAACTTTGCCGTCCTTCATCATCATAACTGAAGTCAACTTTACAATTTGCTTGAATATTGTTAGAAAAGTGCCAGTAGCACAACTGTCTGGATGACTCAGGGAAACTATGTTCAATTTCACAAATCAGAGCTTTTTCATGATCCTTTGCAAAGATTTTGTGAAGCCTCTCAGGATCATAAACCAACTCATTCATTGAATTCAATGCCCAAATGTAGAACTCATATATTTCTTTTGTTATAAAAAAAAGCCTTTGTAAAAGTTTTCCTGTTGGCTGTCATTCCTAAAACATGAAATAGAGGGATGTTGTACCTTTTATTTGTATAAGTAAAATCCAAAAAAGAAATATGATTCAATTTTTCACAAAGTTTTATAGACTCAGGATGAGCCACAAACAGGTCCTCTAAGTGACCCGGTCCACCAAATTTTGACCTGGAAACCCAGTAGGATTCCTGGAGCATTTCCACTAGAACATCAATAACACCTTTCCCATTCAGTTCTTCTTTCTTTAAATTCTGCTTAGTGTTATAGATTGTTCTATTTTCAATGTATTCTCCACCATAAATCTTGCTCAATTTCCTTTTAAATTTTTACCATATTTTACCCATCTTTCATGCCTTCTTTAAGTAGATCCAAGGCTTGACCAGATATTCTCCTCAGTTGAGGATGCACTGAGGGGTTTTCAGATGGTTGATTATTTTATAGGCCATTTCTAATGGAGATATGCCACGTGGGATATTCTACTTTGAGACTTTCACGGATCATAAATTGGCACCCCCTTCCTTGTGTGAGTTTTCCTTTGCCTTTTGGTGAGGCACAGCCCTTCATATGACCCAAATATGTCACAAGCTAGATCCACATATTTATCCTTCTTTGACTTGAATTTTTTCAATGCATATCCATGCATGGCTGCCCTTTTTTCACAATAAATCTTGGATTCTCTCCAACTAACAAATGCTCTCACAGGAGGAGGGTCAAGCAATAATGGCACCCCTCAGTTACATTAGTATTTGTGAAGCCAAATACTTCTCAGTGAAATGACATATCAAATGTGACCCACCACCTTGATTCAATTCTATTTGTGAAGAAAAATCTTTTTCCTGAATTATAACCCTAGATGAGGATGTAATTTTGGCTTTGAATGTTTTCTTTTCCAACTCCCTACCTCAATCCCTAGATTCCACCAAAGACTTTTTTATAAAACTATTAACTAAGTCCCTGAAAATAGCCATTTTCAAACCAGGGGGGGTTTGGGCTTGTCACTGTTCCCATAAAACAAAAAAATTCAACAGCAGTTTAGTATTCAATTCAATTTCCAATTCAACAACTCCAAATTTTTGCTCACTTTTGGGTTGATTAAAATAAAATTATGTGACAAGCAAGTGATGCATACAACTTTTCACAAGACTTTGTTTTTTTTCCAATAGGCAGAGTGTTTGATTCCCAAGTTTCTTTTTGTGTTCCAATAATATTGTGATGAATTTAACTTCTATTACTACACTGGGCTGTGGTTACACCTGCAAAATACAAGACAAAACCAATTTTAAAATCACTTAATGAATTAATGAAACAGTAAAACTGTTAAAAGGCAATAAAAATTGAATAATAACAGAGTATTATGAGTAAAAGGCCACACCTTTATCTCTAAAAAGGGATAAGGGACCTGCCTTCAACTGAATAAAGCCTAAAGGAGCTTTGTTTACAAATGAAACTCACAACCTTTAAAGTAACAAGAAATTTTACAACTCCAAAAGGACTTTCCACAAAAAATCAGAGTTGAAGAGTTGATTATTTGATGATTTTTATACTAAATTTGAGGGCCCCAGTCAATCTTCTTCTTGAGATTAAGTTTAGTGGGATTCATAACTCTTGCTGTAAACTGGATCAACAATAAATAATAAATAACTGAGGAAGGGGCTATAGGGTGAAAACCTTGCCTCTTTTAAGGTAAAAGGAGCCCTCAGGGGACTCAAGAAAACATCAGGGGAATCACAGGCTCTTTCTGGTTTCTTCTTCAAGGTCTCAATAACCATGACATCATAGCCAATGATTAATAAAGAACTATTACTCATTGGGTTGGATTTTCAATGTAAGGTTTTCATTTCAATACTCAAAAGGTTAGTTAATTAATCCTAGGACTTAGAAATCAGTGAAATGAAAGGTATAGAAGTCCTAGAACTCTCTCAAAATCATTTTATACCTTCATCTTCATATAGCTTGATCATCTATTTACCATTTAATTCTAAGTACCTTGGAATATATTATACATATAGAGTATGTATACCCTTGGCAATGATTTTATAAAGTTTAAACCTTACCACTAAAATCTGAGCCCTCAGAGTGGACGCAATCAAGCCTCATTGGAGTGTATGAAAGTATAATTACATCCCAAAGAGGGATAATATTACAATATATAATTTATCTGTACAGAGTAGAGAGTATGGATTAATATAATTACCATGACTAACAACTGGACTCTGTGACCTCTCTGTGGACGCACGTAAGGCTCAGATAGTTATATTAAAGTATTAATACATCCCAAAGGAGGATAAGATTAAATATTTAATGAATATATACAGAGTAGAGAGTATGGATTAATATAATTACTATAACTTCTGCCCAAAGGGATGGAAAACGTTGGGAACTTCTATTTCAATATTTAGGACGCATCTGAGTCCTCATAAATTAATTTAACTTTATATTGGATCCCCTTCTTGATAATATATATTATCAAAGTTTTAATTTTATAATCAATACTCATAAAAACATACTTAAAAATTATTATAAAATATTATTAAAATTCAATAGATATTTATAAAACTAGTCAAAATTGTTGATTTTTGTCTCTATGGTGGGTTGAACCAGTGACATTGGTATCAGATAATGGAGGAGGAACCCATTTCTTAGCCAATATACCAACAAAACATATGGGTTGTGCAGACATTTGGACAACTGTATTTGTCTTGAGGCTGACAAATAGTCCCACATAGTATGCCACATCCCCAAATTTGGGTTGATTGCACTTAAATGTGGTCCAGGGGTGCCTAGGTACCCCAATCCCCCCCTCAAATTGCCCATTTGGGGATATTTTCCCCCAAATGGGCTAGGAAAACAGGTGCAACCCCTGCTCACACCTCACGCATCCCTGGTGTGGGTTTCAAATTCCCTATTGCGGCTCCTTAAGAGCTGTGAATCCCTGATTGCAATTTGAAAAGGGTTGAAATTGGGGATGTTCATTTTTTGAGCAATTTTTCTTGCTCCTTGTTGAGTTTTGATTTGCTGGTTGCAAACCATATGGTTTGTGATTAGCAAATCAAGCCTGTTTGCAACCCCAGGGTTGTGATTTTAACATTGGCCTTTGAAAAAGCCATTTCAAACCTAGAAAATTTATTTAAATCAAGATATACCTGATGATAAATAAAGGAAAAATTTCCCCCTATCATACCAAATTTTTCATCAGCTAAAATATCAGTGTATTCTTCATCTTCTTTAATCTTTGGATTGACAATGGGAATCTATCCTAACAAAGTAAAGGAATTGAAATCTCCATATTGATGGGGGTGGTTTCAAAAATGAAATTGGTCAAAAGTTTAAGAAGGCAGAAAAATCATGACTCATTTATGCTTTCTAATCCTACACATGGTTCATAGAACAAATTTGCTTAGTAATGAGCTCCCTCAGACACCCCTTTAAATTTTGTTGAGAAAAATCTCTTGGTCTCTTTTGAACCACTCTCAAGCCACCAGGATTTCTTCTTTATTTTTAACAAACCTGTTTTCTGGCTTGCTGAGTGGTACCCTTTCTCTGAGATGTATTCCAAGTATGAAATTAGCTTAGAATGTTTTTATTTTGATCAAATACACCATGATCACTGCCTCAACCCTGTGAATAAAAATCAAGCCCTGTTTTCTGGGATTGTGTCGGCCAATTGATGAGTAAATTCAATTCATGAAGAATATTTTTGAATTTTTTTATCAGAAACCAAACTCTAAAATTCAATGAGCAGGATTAGATCCCAACCTGAAAAAAATAGAGTTTGGTTTCTGATAAAAAAATTCAAAAATATTCTTCATGAATTGAATTTACTCATCAATTGGCCGACACAATCCCAGAAAATAGGGCTTGATTTTTATTCACAGGGTTGAGGCAGTGATCATGGTGTATTTGATCAAAATAAAAACATTCTCAGCTAATTTCATACTTGGAATACATCTCAGAGAAAGGGTACCACTCAGCAAGCCAGAAAACAGGTTTGTTTCTTTGGTTAATGGTCAAACATCTCATTTTGAATTTGGTGTAAAAATTCAGATTTTAATCTGTAATTTGCATCTCAGTTTGATTTAGATTAAATTTTTTGCTATCTTTCATGCAGGAAAACTGGATTTTTTTATTGCTGATTTCACAAGAAAAGTTCAGTTTTCTTATCTTCTTGGTTTTCCTTTTGAAATTGGTATCCTGATGCTTGCACCAGTAATAACTGATTGAACAAAATAAAATTAAAAACAAATATATTGGATCTCAAAAGGCATTAAAATAAGATCATTGTATGAACCCACAAATGGATGTGATCCTCATTTTATAATTAAGTCAACAGAAAGAATTGGGCAGATGAAGCAGGGGGGAAATGCAGGAAATTTACTGAATAACTAACCAATGTCCATGATCCTGATGTTATAATCAATTCAACATATTTAAAACATTTGGAAGATGAAACACTGGCATAATTGGGGGAATGTGACTCAAAAGTACTAACCATTTTTTATGTTTTTCCTCCACAAATTGGCCTGTTTATGGTGGCTATTACAAGTGACATACCTGATAAGTGGAAAGGTCACAAGTAGGAGAATATATTTTGATCAAAGACCAATGGGACTAACAACCATGAATGATAAATGGAACAAGATATGCAATAGTAAAGAATATCAAGAATGAGAGGTTGTCTTACCCACAACAGTTTCAGTTTTGAGAGGACACAGAGAAGCGTAGGAGTGTGAGGAAAGAAATGAAAAGGTTTGTAACAAGAGAAAGAAATCTGAAATCTGAAGTAAATCTGAAGGAAGTGAAGAGAGCGTGAGGATTCAAGAACTTTAAGGTTTATGGCCTGAATGTGAACCTCAATTTTGATCAAATGATGAGTTGAAGCATGATGTTGATTTTGTTGAGCTTGATGGGTCAAGTGAGGCAGGTGATGTTGAAGCGGAATCAGATGGCAGGAATGAGTTGAGTGTGATTATTGGGATAATTGGACAGTGACAAGGAAGTAGGTAATGTGATCTGAGAAGAATTGAGGAGGGAGGTCAAAGATGAGGGGATGAGGACAAGGAGAGGAAGGAAGATTGGTGGAGGAGGAAGAGTGGAAGCAGCAGGCTGAGGTGAAAAATGGAGGACAGAGGCTGATGGAAATGAGGTTGTGATTGAGGGGAACCAAGTTGGAGAACTCAATGGGGTGAGATCTTTCAATCAGGGGAACACCTGGCACGGCAAGTTGGGGACTACATTTTTTGGTGCAGATGCATTGGATGTGACAATGATGAAAATACCGGCGCACAAATGGACTATTTTTCCTCAGGTATGTCACTTGTGATCAATTTTTATTTGACAAAGCTGTACAAATTTGAGGATGCAAACTAATGGAGACTGGAAATCAAAGGAGGATTGAGGAGGCTAGGGACTGATTCAAGAAATCTTGAGGAACCTAGGGAATGCTTTGGGAGAAAACTCAGGTGGTAAGGCCAGGAATGGGATCAAAAGGTCCAATGCAAAAGTGGAATTGACGTGTGGAGTTTCAAAAATCAGTCAAGTTGGGTCAAATTTCAAAATCTCAAAATATTTTATTATTAGCTTATAAGGGATGGAAAATGGAAATCAAAAGAGGGCCCTCAAATATTCAAACAATTTGAGGATTTAAAATTTTAGTTGCATGTGAAAAGTGAATATTGAAGGGGTGCATATGACAAAGGGATTAGCCACTTAATGCAGACAATAGTGTTTCAATATCTTAATTTGGTTCAAAATCAATACTACATGATACTAGCACAAAAGGGGAGTGGGTGGATTGTACATGCTTTGAACCAATAGGTTCCTGAGGGATCAATATAATAAGTAGTACAATTTAAAAGATGTGTGAGATAGCTCATGATTCAAACAATCTGCAATATATGCAAGAGATTCTTCTAGGGGGGTATGGATTTACTGCAAGTACCAGAGTTGAATAGTGCATAAAATTGCATTTAGTATTACGGAGGCAGAAAGTTGGAGGTTGGAATAGGCAGAGGAAGTAGCTAGGTTAGATTTTGGAAAATAGGAAGAGTGATTAAAATTTGAGGAAATCACAAAGAGTGACAGAGCCTTTGTAGATGAAAATCATGACTGAGTGTTTTAGTTTGCATTTGGATATATACAGGCTTAATTTTTTTATTGATGAGGGAGTTTGCTCAATTTCTGGATGTGACCAGTCACATCAAGGTATGCTTGTTTTCTCATGGTGGGAGTGGAAATTTTGTGGAGTTGAGAATGAGGAGGATGGTGAAGGAGGATGTGGAGATGGTGGTGGGTGGGGGTGGATAAAAGTGGTAGTGGTGGTGGTGGGGGTGGTGGTGGTGTGTGGGAGGGTGGGATCAAGGTGGTGGTGGTGGTAATTTCTTCCTTTGGTCTAGGTCCGGGGATCCTGGTGGATCTTGTTCAGGGCCTGGGGAGTGCCTAAAAGGGTGGGGTAAAAGGGGGGGTTTAGCAAGAAATAGAAAGCAAATTTCCACCATCAATTCACAAATTAATTTTTGATTCAAATCGCATTATCTAGTTGAAAAAAGGAACCATGTTTTTTCAGTGCATAATAAAAGAATTGATTGCCTCTTCTTCCAATTACAATATTTTTTTCATCAATTTTGGCTTTTTTCATTCAAGTGGATGGTGGTACCATCGAAAAATCCAATAAAACCAGGGAATCCTTTGTTCTACATGAAATGAGATATGCCTTTGCACTATTCCTTATTTTGCCATCAAATGGCTGAGATTCAAAAAGTTAACATGAAATTTATCAATCTTTGAGTATATGAGTGTACTGTTCCATAAAAAATTGTGAAAATATTTTTAAGTGATGAATAACTGTCCCATTTCCATTTGAGCCCAATCTACAAAAATGAAATAAAATTTGGATAGCAGGATTTCTTCAATTATTCAAAGATTCATTCAGGAAGAAATTATGGTTTTCCATCATCTCCAAATATTTTATGAATGGTTCAAAAGAATTTTTATAAATTTGGTGGAAGCTTAAGCCAGGAAGGAGATGGATCTTTTTTTTTCTTTCATACATAGAATGGTGCATCAGCTGTATTCTGGGGATCAATTATTTCCCTTCCATTAGATAATTTAAGGATAACTAGTTGGGTTCAAACTTAGAGTTTTAGCTTGATTGTATTTTTGGCTGGCTGCCTGGAGACTGGTTTGCAGATTCTGAGAGTGAACAACTACATGAGTGGTTTTGATGCATTAAATTTGAAGTGATGAGGTGTGATTAGTTGTCAAATGTGAACTTTGAATTGATGAGGTGTGAGGGGTGGTAACATGTCCAATTTTAAATGATTATTGATGTATTCAGGATGTTGTTTTTGACATGATTTTATGATACATAGGGCTGGATTGGTGTTTTGCATGTTGATAAATGATGATGCATAAATTGTGAATTTGACCTTTGAAACATGCAATTTCTATGAAAGCTCCCAATTTGAAATACACCAGTTGAGATGTTTCTATATTTCATAAAAAAATCATTTTTAATGGGGGGTTTGGTCCAAAAAATGGCAGGTTTCTACTGGATGATTGGCAGCTAACTCCAATATTCCCTGATGGAAAAAATAAGATGATGTGATCAGTTTCTGGAGCAAATTACAGTAGTAGGAAAAGTGGATTTTTTAAGTTGGGTGTGAGAACAGTAGATAAAAAGATAGAAAAAAACAGAGAATTTAAGTAAAACAGTCAGAGAAGGAAACAAGTAGAAATAATAGACAAAGAGGAAGAAATATAAATAATAGAAAAACTGGAAGAAAGCATAGGAGGCTGTTATTCAACACCTATGATTGCAAAGGTTAAAGAAAGAAGGCTGAATGGGCTAAACCATATACAAATTTTTCTGGGTGAAGTTGATGATGAGGAAAAAATTTCATGGAGAGAATTTTTCCAATCTGAATTTTCCCAGCAAAGGGAAAGTGTTGGAAGAGCTTACTGTGGCAAGTAACTAGCCTTGTCTCAAGGCTATTAGGGAGCCTTGCATACACTTCTCACACTTGTCACATTTCTAGCAGGATTGGCTTCATCTACCCATGCATCATTCCATTAGTTCCATGTTCCCAAGTTCAAACTTTGAAAGCTGGCATCAGTTTATTTTGTGATTGCCTGGTCTAGAAAAAGGAGCTGGACTGGCTATTGTCCTCACATCTTGTTTCCTTTTTTGTACCTGTCTTGGGTGCTACGGCTGTAATTTGGCCCTTTGCTTGTTCCTTAACCTAACTGTATCAATTTGGTTTATTGGTGATTAAAACAAAAAATTTAGTTTGCCCATCCGCAGCAAACTTGAGTGATTTTTTTTCAGTTTTAAACTTTTTTTTTCAGTCTTCATTGACCATCCTTTTAAACCGGCAACCACATACCTTTCAAGTGGCTATCGCTCTATGCGGAGGCATTCCGTTTTCTAAAAAAATTTGAGCAGATCACACCCTGGCAGTTCAAATCTACAACTCATTTTGCCAAACATTTGAATTATGATACTTCGTTTGCTTTTTGGAAAGAAACTAGGTCTATCTTGTTATCAAGGCAGATGATACCTACTTGGGAGCCTAGTGGATTTACGGTTCTAGCCTAGCGTTATCGCAAAATTTGAAAAGGGACTTGAACTCGTTGGAAGAGAATCCAGTTATCAATGATTCAGAAGCCGCTAGTTGAGATGAAGGTGATCCCAGTCAATCTTGATGAGACTTTTCCAGTTGGTCGATTGTTGATTTCTCAATCTGCATATGCAACTCTCCCGCAGGGAGATCTCTTACAGTCTGCGCACCAAGCCGGCCGCCACAACCCCCAACATTCGAGCACCACTTCTCCGCACCCAAGCCACTGCTGTCACCCCCTTGGAACCTGGACGTCTCTCAAAATCAGGCAACAACTATCATCCCGAGCCCAAGGAGTCCGACAGCCATCGCTCTTCAAGAAGGAACTTCTTTCATTTGTTTCATCCCGAGCCACCAACATCATTTGAAGCCCCCAACGGAGGAAGGAAGGTCTAAGCCGGCCCAAGATGAAATTAGACGCCAATGATATAAGATATTTATCCAGTGATACGTTTAGAGTGTTGACCGCGGTCGAGATGGGATCTAAGAATCATGAAATCATACCAACCGCTTTGATCGCTAGTCTAGCTGGTCTCAGGTCCGGTGGTGTTAATAAATGTATTAGTGAGCTTGCTAAAAGAGGCTTGGTCAAACGTGAGGCGAATTCCAAATGTAAGTCATTTTCTTCGGCGTTCTCTTGAAATTTCACCGACGCTTCCTTCGAGTATCTTAGTTTCCCTGCTCTCGAACCCAATCCAGAGTCATCATGCTTGGGAGTATGTCACTGATTGCAGTGATAAGTATTTTCTTGCGATTCCTTAAATTTCAGATGACGGTTACCGGTTAACCTACGGAGGTTACGATTTTTTGGCCATGAAAACCTTCTCCAAGAGATCGAGTGTTTATAGTATTGGGAATCAAATCGGTGTGGGAAAAGAAGCAGATGTTTACGTAGTCGCAGATGAAGATGGCAACCAAAGAGTTCTGAAAATTCACAGATTAGGTAGAATCAGTTTTCGAGCCATCAAATCCAAACGTGATTATCTTCAAAAACGCAGGAACGCAAGTTGGATGTATATGAGTCGCTTGGCTGCCCAAAAAGAGTTTGCGTTCATGAAAGTGGGTGATTTTATTCCAGGTTGTTTTTGAAATCATCATCTGACTTCATTCTCGGCGATCTTTATATCCGTTTCTCCATTTTTATCGAATGAACCCCTACTTTTGGGAAAAAAATCCAAGGTCTTACATCAGCATGGGTTTCCAGTCCCCGAGCCCATAGATCAATCTAGACATTGTTTGATAATGTCACTTATTGATGCATTTCCATTGAGGCAAATTCACGATTTGACAGAACCCGGCAAACTTTACTCTGAATTGATGGATCTGATTGTCAAATTGGCTCGGGTCGGACTGATTCATGGTGATTTTAATGAATTCAACATCTTGGTTGATACGACATCCAAACCAGATCATGCGATTCCCGTTTTAATTGATTTCCCCCAAATGGTTTCGGTCGAACATGAAAATGCCGAGTAGTCAGTCTTCATTTCCAGCTCCCTCGTCCCAGCTCCCGTTTGATTCTTTTCAATCTAGAATGTCTCAACTTAGGTGTGAAGTACTGTGAATATTGAACATAAACACGGAGCATCCTTTGTTTGCCGCCTTTTTTTTTAAAAAAACAAAACGAAAAAACAGCTACTTCAATAGGGATGTGCAATGCATACGGTCGTTCTTCCTAAAACGTTTTAGGTACCAATCGGCCCTCTATCCCAAATTCAATTCAATAGTAAGAGAAGGCACAAGGCACATGAATTTAGATGTCGAAGTTGAAGCTAGTGGATTTGGCAAAGGCGAAAGCAGAAAACTCGAGGAATACATGGAAGTTCTAGGAATTCGATCTCAAACTAGCGATGATGAAGATGACAAGAGCGATGTTGATGATGAACATGACCGGAATTATCTCGACAACGACAATGGGAAGAATGATTGTGATGCCGATGATGCCGATGATTTTAGCGCTGAGGACGACCCACATGAAAAAGCAGAAACACACTCAGAAGATTCAGCAGATTCCTCCGAGCACGAGGTAACGAAAGAAGATGAGCATGCAGATCATTCGGATCAAGCTAGACACACTTGTCGGAAAAAAATCTCTCGAGCGAGCGAGAAGAGAAAAGACAAACTGGTCTTGACGGAAGAAGAAATTAGTCATTTGGTAACCGCAAAAATTCAAAGGTTAAAAGCTTCCAACTTGAAAAAACATCACACCAAGAAATCCGTCAAAAACTCCAACCACTCTACACCTTTAGGCTCGAAATTCAAAAATGATGTCAAGAATTTATGCTCCACAGAGTTTTGACTTAAAATATATATGTAGTTTTTTTTCGGAACTAGGACCAGAGTGTGCATTGAAGTATTATCGGCCAAAGACATGGACAAAAAAATCCAGTAAACCACTGGATTGCCCTCCCCCTTGCCCCCTGAACGTGAAGCTTTTTCTCAGTTTGCTCAAGTTTGGGTTATTTTCCTGTGCTTGATGGTGACTTCCATGGTAGTCAGGCTCTCAGCAGATGTTATGAACATGATTTATCTGACATCGATGTGTTCAATCTGAGTGCCACTTGCTGTTTCACATCAAGTATCTATTTCCCCCCATTTCACATTGCTTTCTTTGTGTCTCTTGCATCTGGTGGTCCATTGTTGCTGTCTGTGTGCTGTGTTCATCTTGGGGTTATTACAATTACTAAACATCAGCCTCTGACATTTGTGGTTGCTTCCTTGCTAAGTGTTGTTTTTGGATTCTTTGCACCAAGCAAACTCAGCAATTGCGGGCAGTTTGCTCTTCAGTAGGATTTTTTTTTAAAAAAAAAAAGAAAAAAAATCCCTGTGTCAGCATATTTACAACATCATTTTCATGCTTAGAAGTTTGGGCCACCAATAGTCTCCATGTGTCATTTTGTCTGAAGAATTTCTACCATCAATAATGGCCAGCTTATTAATTTTCCAACACCAACAGAATCCCACCACCCCCCTATGATTTGCCTCCTGAAAAGGCCAAGCTGACTGACACAATTTTAACTGCACTTCAGGATAGAAGCTCAACATTTTACACTGCATGCAAATAGCCAATGTGCAACTTCCCACATTGCACTGACAATGACCCCCAGCACTGTGAGAGATTGAGGCCCCTGGGCTGATGTAAATGTCAACATATTGCTCTACATACCCCAATCCACTTATTGGCTTAACTCCTCCCCACTCAACTGTTAAATCCATTTCCCCTTCCAATTATACACAATTAAATCTCCATTTGAACCCTGCACCTGTTCAAAGTGCATCCAAAACACCACCACAAATGAAGACAGTCAAGTTATCCATTTTCAATACATCCACCCCAGTATGAAAAGACAACATTGGTCCAAACTCAAAGCTTGGGAAGGAAAAATCCTCATTGCTACAACCTCATCTCTTGAAAATATCAGCTGAAAATCTCCCCTGTCAAATCCTACACATTCTAGCCAAGGAGGTAGTGGAGCAGAAAATGAGTCTGGAAGCTTAACTTCAAACAGGTTGGTAATTTCATTTTTCTACAGAGCCATGCTATTACCACAAGGCTGATTCATTTCAACATTCACAGTGTTTTTTCTTAATTTTGTGGCATGGCTTCATCTGGTTGGCAGTGTCAGTCATGAAAAGTATTTCCAGGCAATCAGATTTCTTATGCAAACCATCCATTCATGTGTCAAGCCCAGAATTAATTTCAAATTTGGAATTTCTCAAGATATATATAAAGTGATTTAAAATATTCAACTTCAACCAAAACTTGAAGAGTATGTCTTCTGTAAAAATTGTCATTTGCTTTAAAATATAGATACTGCATCATTTGAATGTGGTTAAAAAATTACCCAAGAGGCAGATATTTGCAGTAAAGATATTTTCACCCCTCAAAAACTGACCTTTTTCAGCCAGTTATTTAGGGCTCCCAAACATCTACCAATGCAATCACACCCTCAAAATCCAGGCTTAATCCAACCATTATATTTTTCATGAAATTGTTTGAAAAATGGCTTGAATGGTTTCTCAATTTACCAGATATTAAGTCTTCAATGGATAAGTGGTCAATGAGTGTTTAAATCTCTAGCAACAGAATAATTCATGTTGAAAAATCACCTGGATTGAAGATTTTCTCCAAGAAGAATCAAGTTTCAACAAAATCTTTTCTGGATGTAGGATTTAGTCATGTAAAGAAGTGCTATATTTCACATGGTAACAAAATTTCTGGAAAACAAAATTAATTGGGATAATTTCCCTCACTTGCTAAAATATACCCACTGAAATACAATACAAGCCTAGCTTCACTCAATTTACCAGCATTATTCCATCTCCTACCTAGAAAGACATGATTAATGCCAGAAATGACCTTCCAACTCTTATAAAAACGCTTGAATAACTCAATAAATGTTGCAATTTTTAATCATTAAAATTTCAGTCTGGTTGAAGTTTCACCATCAAGCTCGTCATGTTCATGGTAAATATTGTATCCATGCACCCAAGTGGTTGATTCTTTTTTCACTCTTCCAGCTGTTTTTGTTCTTTATGAAAAGGACAAGAAAAATATCAAGAATCTGGAACTTGGTCCACTTTGGAAATGATGTGATACTTTAGCTCAAGTGCACAATTGGAAAGAAATCCTGAATCCAAGAAAGCAGGAGAGAATGGTAAAAGAAAACTGGTGTAAACTGTGCAGAAATCAACTTGTTTTCATACTGGAGCCCTTTCATGAATATCCGTTTAGGCATCATGTACAACTTTATATCAATATTTTTGATAGCATGGAAGCTATTAAAGGTTCCATTCCTGTGAAATACAACACAGGAATGTCACAGAGACTTGGTCTCAGTACTGTGACTCAAGAAGAGGAGCCAGATGATGTCTCCAATGAAGAAGAGGAAAGAAAAAGAATAGATGAAATGCATCTATGTACTAAGAATGGAATGGATCAAGCAAATGTTGAGAAACAATACCAAGAAGTGAAAGTCCAAAGAAAAAGTGAAAAACCAAGGCAAAAGAGAAAAGACTGAGGTCTCCAGGTTCACCGCTAATCCAGCTGTAACACCAAGGAAAAGGAGGTGCATTCAAAGTGGGCTTGGGATAAGAAGCACCACTGAAGAAATGCTGTTGAGAATTTCAGTTTCATCTCAGTATGGTGGAACTTTCCCAGAAAGAGAAAGCTCCACCACAACACAATATGAAGAGTTGAATAATTGAATGTCAACAAAGGTCAAACAGAGAAGAAGCATGGGGAGAGTGCTGGTTTTAAAACCAGGTAAGGGATGGAATTTAGAATTCAGAAAAATAAAAAAGGAAAAAAAAGGAAAGCAGAAATGAGAGTCAAATGAGAATCAGTCAAAGAAAAGGCCTTACTGCCAGACAGAGATCAAGATGAGTGATAGTTTCTGAGAGTTGCAGGTTGGTGATGGTAAAGTTGAGATGGAAGTTGATGAGGTCAAGAGCCAGTGAGATATTGAATGGTAGAGATAAGGCGTCAAGATTCTGAGTCAAGTTGGAATATGATGGAGTGGTAATGAAATTGGAAGGGGAAAGGGAGAAGATTGAGGATGGAGGAAAGATGAGGAATGAGGTGATGATAAACGGAGGGATGGGGACAACAATGATGGAGTTGAGTGAAGTTGGATTGGCGGTGAGTAGTAAGCCAGGTTTATGGATCAGGGGTGGAATTGGGGAGTGAGTAGAGAGGGTCTGGATCTTTGGATTTGAAGTATCCTCATTTGGAGCTGAAGCAAGGAGGCAAGAGTCAGGTTGTGGGAATAGGTCAGTCATCTCTAAACATGCCTCTGTGTCTATAAGTGAGAGCTTTGAGGATTGTCAACATGAGTAGTGTGAGGGATGACTTGGTTGCTGGTTTAGTAAGACAGTCAGCCAGAATTTGACCGGAGGGGATGAGGTTGTTTATGAGATGACCGTTTTCTTGTTGTTTGCGCAGCCATCTGATTTGGGTATCTATGTGTTTCAGAGCTGTGTGGTAAGAGTTGTTATTGGAAATGTTATTCAGAGATTTTTTGTCAATTTTGGCGCAGTGGGAGAGTTTGAGATTTGTATTTAGATCAAGAATTAGTAGGTTGGTGAGCCAAATTCTCTCTTGCGTGACTAGTACTAAGGATTGAAGTTTGCCCTTGGTGAAGGAGAGCAAAAAAGTGCGTTGGAGCTTGCTGCTCCAGGACAAAGGGCAACCGTAGAGAAGGATGACAAAGACGGTATGACTCCTGCAAGTGGCAGGATTGTCAGTGCTGTCAGAGTTTCTGAAGAATTTGAGATTTTACTTAAATGTGTCATATTGGAGGCAGAGGGCTAGTTGTTGGGTTGAGTTGACATATTGTCAAGCCTGTATCATTTCTTCCCAGTGGCTAATCCTGGGCTTGGTATAGATGCAAGAGAGATTGAATATGGCATTGGATAGATCTGGGCAAGTGCAGCTGGCAATGAGGTTGAGGTATCCCGTGGCCAATCAAAAATTGATTCCCAGCTTTAATAATTTGTTGTGTTTGGAGTCAGACGCACCCCTCAGATTTAGGTGAGGAGTCATAGGGGTTGATATTGGTTTGGCGCTTGATAGTCCCAGTTCAGAGAGAGCAGTGTGGCAAGTAAGAGAGAACTACTCCCCTAGTTGTCCTTAAGTTTGGAAGAGATGATCTCAGCCTCTGTAAGTTTAAGGATGCTCCTTTATTTGTTAAGAGAAAGAGAGAGAGATAGAGAGAGATAGAGAGTAGAAAAAGATGATGAACTCCTTCCCTTCCTTTTCCTTTCCTTTTCCCCAGATCCAATTCTCCTATATGTATGAGAGCTGGGGTTAAGAGCGCGGACTTTATGCTCAAGCTCTCAACCCTAACCTAAGTACAGGCGCAATGAAAGCCCAACAACAAATGTAAAAGAAACCCTAGGCCCAGAACCATAGCCTAACCCTAATCCATTCCCTGCCCGCTTACTGTTACTTACAACAAGTTTGCCCTTCTCATGACACGGCCCTCCACCGCACCCTACTTGGAGCCCCCCGTTTGTCTGTATGCACCTTGCGTGCCTTTTGTTTTCCTGCCCTGAAGGTTGGCCTATGCTTGCGCGCGCCTTGCCTGCGCCTATAGCCCCAATCACCCTGCCCCACATCCCCAAACTAGCTGCCCACAAACCTGGTTGGGCCAGCTCCATTCTTGGGTCTGTAATGTCTGAGCAGGCCGCGGCCCGCCACACCCAATATAGCCCAACACATGCACAGTATGCTGAGCCCCACGGTGCCTACTGCTGAGCCTGCTTTGGCTGCTGCTGATCCCGCAGCAGCCACTGCTGAGACCATGCGCATTGGAGTTCTGAGTGTGACCTACCAAATGCTGAGTGTGCTGACCATGGCGCGGTTCCCAATTCAAGACTACATAAAAAAACCACATCCCCCCCAACTTGAGTTCTGTCCCCAGAGGTCTTCCAATTGCTACCTCAACCGTTACAGCACCCACTACCAAGGTCACTCCCCTCCCATAATTTGCCCTATCTTATCATGGTTCTTCTGTGCACCTTTTGTGCCAGGAAAAGGTTGTCCTGCACCCTCCTCTCCGGCTGTGCCAGTCATTGAAGTTGCTTGCTAGGCAATACCATTCCATGAGCTTGTCCCAGACCTCACCTGGCTTGCCCAATCAAGAGGGCTTGCCACAGCTTGTTTGTAGTCTCTAGCAACAAGTCAATCTTGGAGAAATCATGGACCCTTCCTGGATCCCCTTCATCCCGTTGTCCCTGCGCTCTGCCTCCGCCAACCTTGGCCTCTCTGCTTTGCTGTACCAGACTGCCGTGTAATGAGTACTTGACAAATTCCACAAACTGGCAAGCGGCTCTCCGCTTCTGGGCCAACCAAGTCTGCATAAATCAAGGCGCAAACAACCCACAAGTCAAGGAAATCTTCAGACAGCGCCCGGCTCCTCCTCCAGCCCCCAGCCCAACACCTGGTCCTCCGCCCCCTCCTTCTTCAGCTCCCGGAACCCCTCCTCTTGCGCCTCCAGCGGCGTCACCCTCACCAGCCTTGCAATCATCACCAGAGCCCGCAGGACAGGTGTCAACTCCGGCATCCCCAGAACGGGTTGTTATCTCTTCTTCCCCAGCTCCACCTTGCGCAGTGTGGAATTCAGAAGAGGACTTCTCCTTTAATGGTTCCCAATTTTGGAATTTATTGATCCCTTGCATCTTTAAACCCTGAGTGAAAATGTTCAACCATCAACCAAGATATAGAGAAGTAGAGAATAAAGAGATGAGTGTAAACAAGCCTTCCAACCTCCTTTGATCCAATGTGATCCTCCCTCATCTGATGATCCAAGTTGAGGGTGTGGTTTAAGTAACCTCCCCCTCAACCCTAACCTAAGTACAACCGCAAGCAAGCAAAAATCGCGCCGCGCCTAACTTGGAGCCCTCTGCACATTTCCACATCCGCCCAACGTGCCATTCCAGATATCCAAGGTACATCTGCTTGTCTTGAAATGCACAATCTGATCCAATCCGGCCCTTGTCTCCAGATGCTGAGCCCACAGCAAGGCTTACAGGGGAAAATACGCACCCATTGCTGAGCCCGCCGCTACTGCTGAGAGCACAGCATGCAGCCAATTCCAACTTGCATCTATAAAAGACCACCACAGCGGCCACTCCAGAGATTGCAGACATCCCTCCCGGTCCAGCACTAAGGGAGGCCCGCTTCAAGGACTTTGGGGCCAAGTCAGACAATCTCCTCTGGGGGTTCCTTTTGGCTCCAGGCGCTCATGGAGCAAAATCCCAACGCAAAATCTTGGAGGCCTTCCAAGGACTCGTGGGGGTTGGCGCGGTTGGAAATGGTGGAGGTTATGGACCTGATTTAGGCGGATTGCCCCCTCCCCTTTTTCCCATCTTTTCTTTCTTTGTATTTACCCATGCCATTCTGTAATTTGCAAAGAAATAGAATTTTGGCATGCTATTGTTAGTTGAGTGAGCGGCCTTGGGCCTGAAGTGAGAGTGAGATTGAGTCAGAAACCGGCGCCTGCCCGCATGTGAGCCCTGCAAGCAACCTTGAGTCTGATTAAGAGTGAGAAAAACAACTAGCTCCGCGTCTGCGCACAAGCCCAAGAGGAAAATCCCCGTTATCCACACCCCATATTGTCAAAGTTTCCAGAAAGGAGCACCTGGACCGCCCCAGATGAACTTCCACACAGTTCCCCATACCTTTTATACAAAAGATAAACAGACAAGCCGCCAGCGCATGTGCACAATGATCCAAGAGAGAGAGAGATAATAAGGAAAACAAACATTATGGGGTGCCTAGCGATTCCAGCTGTGAACCAGCTAGGAAAACACCTCACCAATTCAAGCTTGTCCACCATACTTCCACCACATTATGCCCCTCCATAGAAAGAGAAAAAAATAGAGAGAAACAGATTCTTTTTTTTTGCAGCGCTTCTTGTCCTGCTTTCTGCTCCACCTTTTGTTTCTTCCGCAGGGCTTGTCCTTGCGTTTGAAGACCCTGAATCACGCCGCTCCTGCGTTCCTTCAATTTTATAACCCACATCCAGTACCAATCCAAGAACCCAATCAAGTAAAAGAAATAAGAAAACAAACATTCTGGGGTGTCTAGTTGTTCCGGCTGTGAACCGGCCAGAGCACCCCCTCACCAAATGATCCTTCCCCTTCTTTCCTGGTGCCCCCCCAGCTTGACAGCTGTGCCCAGAAGTTTGCAGCTTTCCACTCCTCCAGAGCGGCATGTCAGGCGCGTGCTCCTCAGAAGCCAAACAGTCCAAGCCAAACAGGTCCTCCATTGCTTCCAAAGCCGCGCTACCACTCCCTGAGTCCGCGCCGTCCCCCGCTGTCTCATCCAAAGAGGTGGACCCGCCCGCAAAAAAGCACTTCACATGCAAAGCCACAAACTTCCGCTGAAGAGGTGCCCTGTCCAACTCCTCAAGCTGATAAGTTCCCCCCATGAACATAGAGGCCACAAGGTATGGTGTATTCCATTGATTAGCAAAAAGCCACCCCCATTGTGACTCCATAATCAAATTTTACAGCAGCACCAGGTCCCCCTTTTGCAACGGTTTGCAGAGGCGGTGGGAACAGTGCTTGTCCCAATACCGCACTGATGCTTTCTGGGTTTTCCCAAGGCTTTTAGCGGCCTTTGACAACCTTTCCTTGCATCAAAGAAGCTGCTTGGCCCAGGCCTTGATTAGGCCTGTGGAGGTCTTGAACTTCCAACAGTCAAAGCCCAAAAACGTTTCCAGATCAATGTCCACAGGAAGGATGGGCCCCTGCCAAAAGAGCAGCTTGTAGGGAAAATAACCCATCAATTTCTTCACAGAGATCCAATCCGCAAAGAGAACCACCCAAAGCGCCTCCTGCCACTTCTTGCTTTCCTCTCCGCACATCTTCACCAGGGCATCCTTGATGGGTTGTTGTCCCCGCTCAATCATCCCAGCGCCTTCCCAATAGTACTCTGTCACGCGGCCAAACTTTGCCCTGCAACTCTGAACTAATGACATCAAGCAACCTCAAAACTTTGCACCTAGGTCCACTGTAACCAGATGGAGGGATCCATAGCGCACAAACCAATCTTCCTCCAAGAACTGGGCAACCTTTTCTGCCAACAATTTCACCAAGGGGCGCGCCTCCACCCATCCCAACAGGTCATCCCGCGCAACAAGCAAGTACGCAAATTTCCCCGCTTTTACGTGCACCACATCAAGAGAAACCCGCCCAAACAACTTTTCCTCTCCCATGGGGTGACCAACCTGCTTGGGAAACCTCAAACTCCTCCTCTGGCAGGCTTTGCATGACTGTACCCACTCCTGGACTGCGCGCACTACTCCCGGCCACCAGAACCGCGCCTTCACCCTCTTCCGCGTCCCCATTTTGCCCCTATGGCCAATGTTGTCATGCAAACACCTCAGGATTACTTCCTAATCCATCCTAGACATTGCAACCACAAGAGGAACAGAGGCACTCTGCCGCCACAATTGCCCATCCTGGAGGTAGAAGTTCACCACACACCTCCTTGCCCACTGGATGACTGTATCCTTTGTGCCTTTGGGGAACCAGAGATCTTGCAAATAAGAAAACACAAATGTTTAGCGTCTGGAATGAGGCAGAGGCAATAAAACCCCTGCCTCCACCACCCCTACTTGAATAAGCAGAGATTCCATGTCTAACTTCTCCGCTCCCTTGTACGGATCCTCCCAAGGATACTGCAACAGCGCATCTGGCATTGTAAAAGCCTTCCCCGGAACATGCACCATGCTAAGGGAAAAAAACTGAAGGAACACCACCCAGCGGGTCATTAGCGCGTTTGGAAGCGTTGGTGAATTGATAATTTGCGCCAGGGCCTCCGCGTCCACCAAGATTTTGAGATGAACACCCCACAGGAGGTGTTTGTTGTGATGAGAAGGTGCAACCCAGCAAGGTCAAATGAAGATTGAACAGCAAACCTAATCTCAAGACAAAAACCATGCGCATCCTCTCCAATTCAATTTAGAGGAGACACTGTAACTACTACTGAAATTGTTGTACCTAGCCCGTCTCATCTTCTTCCTCAAGTCTGTTTTTCTCTTCATCTCCTTACCTGCCCAATTGGGTAACTCATCTCTTCCTTGCTCATGCTCATTCATCTGCTCCCAAAAATTTTTCTGCTCACAAATCATCACTTTCTGGCTTCACATAATAGGTCTGCTCTCATGTTTCTGCCATTCTTACATTTTATTTGCTATCTAAAAACGTTCTCTCACTTCTGTGCTTGCAATACAATCTCACGTCTTTTTTTCTCTTCATCTACTTACCTGCCCAATAAGGTAACTCATCTCTTCCTTTCTTGTGCTCATTCATCTGCTCCCAACATTTTTCCACTCACAAATAATCACTTTCTGGCTTCACATAATATTTTATGAGCCCAGTTTAAATCAACAGCCGTGGCGGCAATAGGACAGAGAATAAGTATCAAGATTCAAGAAGACTTGAAAAACTGAATTGTGGAGACTCTCTTGGGCTCCAAGGATGCTTTCCCCCCTACTCCTGTGACCACTCCATTTTCTAACTCTGATTACAGCTCTTCTGCTTCATCATCTTTGGGACGCACGGTCCAGAATTTACTCACCAGCAATACGGCTACCCTGACCATGGGGGAGAATCAGGACCTGAGAGGCCTCCATGGAGAAAAACTCATGGGAGCCAAGAATTTTGGCAGTTGGAGAAACAATGTACTTAGCGGCCTGGGATACAAGGATATTGACACTGTTGTCTTGAAGCAAGTCAATGATCTCTCTCCTGATATCAAACTCAAAAAGAAGTATGCCACCACCTTCATCCAACTACACTTGGATCAACAGAACTTCACCTAATTTGTCAAAGACCCTACCTTGTACAAGCCCAAAGCCTTGTGGGACAACATCTGTGACCACTATGCAACAAATTTGCTTGAAAATGTTGCCAATCAAATGGACCAACTCTAAAATATTATATTCTCTGAAGGAAATATCCAAGACTCAATGAATAAATTTAAAGCTACCTTTAAACTCCTCCTGGAGGTATCAGATGGTAGCCTTGACTCATCAACCATCAAAACCCTTTAGGCAATCATCATACTCAAATGTTTGCCTCCTTCCTTTTTGGTTATGCTTTCTCTTCAATTTGCCCAGTATAAAGGCAAGAAAGCCAAAGTACCCCTTGAAACCTTCCTCAGCGACCTGGAGCTTGAAATCCAAAGACAGGATGACTCCCATAAACAACCCCAATCTTCTGCCTTCCACCTCACCAAACCATCAAAATCAGGACAGAATAAAACTCCTCAAAAGAGAAAGTTTTTCAAGAACGGAGTGCATAACCCTAACACAACTCACTCTCCAGAACAATGCCATCAATTACACCCCCAACTTGCTATTTCCTATCATCAAGCAGCCCTCCAAAAATTGCAATCATCCCAGGGGAAGAACAACCATGGAAAAGCCATACTAAGTTTTTATTATTCTGATCCCAATACCATCCTTTTAGACAGCAGTGCCTCTGGGCACTATTTGAAGTACAAGGAATACTTCACCAACTTCACCCCAACTTGCTCCACCCTCTACGCAGCCAATGGGTCCATGCTTCAGATCCTAGGTCAAGGGATAGCAGTTATTCCCCTTGCAACTGGAATACTGAAAATCCCTCATGCCCAACAAGTCCCCAATATCACCAATTACCTCATCTTGATGACTCCTTATCTACAACAAGGCCAATCAATTGTTCCCTCCAATAATGGTTTCTTGTGTGTCAATAAAGACAAATGTCTCATGACAGGCATATTTGTGTAAAACACTCTGGCTCTAGACACTCACATTGAACAAGCTCTTGTGGCCTTGTCCTCTCTGGATCTCCATTGGGCCATGGGTCACATAACTTCTGTCTTTCTCAGTCATCTCTTTCCTACCCACTCCTTTGATAACCTTGTCTGTCCTGACCAAAAGACCTCAAAAATGACCAAGTTGCCCTTATTGGGAAAATTCCCTTCTCCCTCAGCTCCTCTCAACTGCATTCACATGGACATCTGTGGCCCCATCTCCCCTACCTTGATTGGGGGGAACAGATATTTCTTGACAATTGTTGAAGGATACTCCCAATTTGCCTCTATTTACCCTCTCCACTGTAAGTATGATACTTAAAATCAATTCACTGCCTTCATGCACAAGGCTGAAAGAGCCTCATGGTACAAAATTAACTCCGTAGTATCTGAAAACAGGGGAGAATTTGTGAACAAATCATTCAAGAATATCTTCCAACTAAATGGCATCAACCATCTTCTTACCGCCCCCTACATGTTTCAGAAAAATCCCTTTGCCAAAAGAGGTAACCACACAACAATCAAGAAGGCCAGGACTCTCCTGTCTACCAGCGGACTCCCATTTGAATGGTGGGGGGGAAGCTGTGTGTATGGCCTTCTTCCTTGAGAATTGCACTCCTCACTCATCTCTGGACCTGAAAACTCCTTTCAAACAATGGTTCAACAAACGGCCAGATATAAATCACATTTTTCCTTTTGGCTGCAAAGCAATTGTATTTTTTGAGAAGAAATGGAGAAACTCAAATTTTGCTCCCTCAGGAGTCAAAGGTGTGCTCCTTGGCTTTGATCCTCATCACCATTCTTAGAAACTCTTGATACCATCACAAAATAAAATACAAATGTCTCATCAGTTCAAACTCTTCCCAAACATCTTTGCATTCCATTCAGATCCCTGGCTCAAGATCAATTCCAAGACTCCTTCTCTCTCTACTCTCCCCCATTCTTATGAACAATCCCACAGAAACTACCAACTTCAAACCTGGTTCCATTTGCAAGGCTTCTCTCCAAATTTACTCTCCAATCAAAAGCCCTCCCAACAACTTGGATCTTGACCATGAACCTAACTCCTCATCTTCCCCCACTGCGAGGGATGATGCCTCCTCCAATGTCACCACTACTCCCTTGATCCCTCATTACGCCTTGGTTCCATGGTACAATAAAGCCCCACAAGAGGTTGGATTGGAGATCTCTGTAGATATAATTCTCCCTACCAAACGCCAACCAAATGCAAACCTCATCAGCACTGAGCCCTCTTTTATTTTGGATTCCAATAACATAAAAAAATCTTGTAATTCCTTGGACTGGGAAGGTTGGAAGGTGTCTCTAAAAACCAAAAAGGAAATTTGTGAATGGCATCAGGCCTGGAAGATTGTCCCTAATCCCAAACACTGTTGAAAGCTGGACACAACATGGGTTCTCAAATCCAAATATGGTGCCAAGAGGGAGTTCATTAAGAAGAAAGCTTGCCTTTGTGCACGCGGTTTTTGGCACGTTGAAGGAATAACAAGACCTTTGCTCCAACCGGACACCTGAGCTCCCTTAAAATCATCCTTAGCCTTGTGGCCTCCTACAGCCTTGAACTACATCAGATGGATGTTAAGTGTGTCTTCCTAAATTGTGTGCCTCAAGATGACATCTTCATTAAAGTAAAAAAAGGACTGCACATAAAAATTCCCCCCGGATACGGCCTCAAGCTCTTCAAGTTGCTATACGGCTTAAAACAAAGCCCCTGTTCTGGTACTCCGCTCTCTACTCTTTCTTCTCTTCCCTTGGTTTCAATTCAACTTCTATCAACCCTTGCGTATTCATCAACTCCAACGCTGAAGACTTGTGCATTGTATATATGCACATTGACAATCTTGTCATCCGTGGCATCTAGTTGGGAATTTCCAAATTTTGGGAGAAGATCAAACTTCATTTTGAAATGGAAGCTCTTGGAGAATGCAAATGGGTTCTTGGAATGAGGGTCACCCGGGACCGCAATTCCAGGACCATTCAGCTTCACCAGGATTGCTACATCAATAATATGCTCACCAAGTTTGGAATGAGCTAGTGCAAGACCGCTTCCACCCCATTACCACAAGGGGTGTCCAATATTCCTATCTCTTCCTCTCATCCCAGTGAAAGATTCAAATACCAATGTGCTGTTGGAATCCTGAACTACCTTGTTCAATGCACATGGTGTGGTGCCCAAACTAGGAAACCTCTGGACCAGTACCAAAAAAAGTAAAATTTTTTATGAACTTTTCTATAGCCTCCATTTAGATCCAAACAAAAAAAACTTTTTTTTGGAATTATTCCCATATCCAGTTCCCAAACTCCCAGCTCCCACTCTCCTAGTTGTCTAGGATCATCTCTTGGGTGCCTAGCGCCTGTTCCTGTGTTCAAATCCCCCTCTCTAACTGTTCTCCTTCCCTTTTGGGCCAAGGACCGCTTGCAAGCAACTTTGCTTGCTTCATCCATCCTTCATCCCTCCTCCACCTTGGCTCATCATCAACCAATACCCCAAGCCAATCCTCCCTCACTCTCCGTGGGATCAGTCCAGACCTGCAGTCCGCTTTGGTAACACTTAATCTGGCAATGATTCTTCTCCTGGGCCGTCCGGAGTGCTGATCAAAACTTGCCCAAATCAATCAACGGTCCATCCTCTGAACCAATTCTGATCCAAGATCATCATCCATCATCATCCCCTCCCCCTAAGATGAAGACAACAATGAAAACAACAACAACAACAACAACAATCACACCACCAAGGGTAGCCCAATAATCTACCAATCATGAATCTCTCCCATTAAATCAAGCTCCCTCCTCCTGCCTCATGTCTCATTCCTTCTCCGCTCCTGTCCTTGTTTCCAAGCACCCAAACGCCTGGCGGCATGGAACTCTGGATATTGATCCTTCAAGATTGATTCATCATCATTGGTCAAATTCTATTGAACCCTTGACATCATCTCAACCGCTAGAAACCTGACCAATCCGGCCAAAGACCTAGGATCAAATTTGAAACCCTGCTCTCTACCTTCCTCACCTTCTTCCCTCACTCCTAGCTCCCTCCGCTCCTATACCTCATCCTCAAAACTCATCAAAACTCATCCAACCATCCTCATACTTGATCCTACTTGAAAATGCTCAATTACAATGCTATTGATTGGATCCATCAATCCATCCTCAGAAACCATTGTTCACCCATCCGATCCCCAATCCCAATCAATCGGCTGACAACCACAAGTGTTGCTTGCGGTTGTCGGAACCTTTGCACCACCGCCTTGATCCACCTCCAGCTCACCGGTCTCCCATGCGGCTTGTCTGTTGCCCGCGCGGGTCTCAACTGTCTCCTGGGCCTGTCAGGATGTCCGCAGGCATCTCACTAGCTACTCTCTTGCCCGTGCCCATCATTGGCACGGGCTGGGGTTTTGATTGAGTTCTTCTTTTTTTTTGAGTGTTTGTTGTTTCTTTTTTTTTCCCTTTTATTTCTCATGACAATCCTAAAAAAAAAAAAAAAAAAAAAAATTCTGCTCTATTTGTAAATATCTCTTGTAAATAGTCTACAGACCTCTTGTCTATAAAAGGAGGGGCTCTCCCCTGCCTTTTCCAAACATCAAGGGGAGTGTGTGTGTGTGTCCCCCCGGTTGTCATTGAAATCTAAATCCTCATCCTCATCCTGGGTATATCTATGATTGCCCCCTGATCCATTGATCCTTAGTCTTTGCCCCTCTGTGGCCTGATCCTTATCACCAACTAATAGCCTTGCTGGTTGAAGAGAAATCTGTCTGTTGGAATTCTTGAGTGCGTTATACCACTCCTTGATCCATTTCTCTGATCATACTGGTCTTGATCCCTCCCTGATCACCTTTCTGGAGCCAATCACAATTGATTGAAGAAGTCTTATTAAGCTTAAGACCTGGAGTGTTATAACTCCCTTATTTTTTTGGATTTGCATTCTGCCAGCGTACTCTTGAGTTCCTTGAGAAGAGTTGAGGTTATCCTTGCTTCAAATCAGTTACTGTTTGCTTTTAGAGCTTCTTAAACATAGTGCTTTGTCTTGTACAGCCACCCTTGGTTATCTGGCACCCTTCAAGCGCTTGATTGCGGAGAGTTGGGTAGGTTCATTGAGAACCTGGAGGTTGGTTGGGTTTGAGTTGATCATTCCCAATCTTCTCCTGAAAATCAGAGTTATTAGCTTGTGGGCATTGTTTACGTACAACAGCTTTGTTCTTTGAACTTTAAACAAACTTTAGCTTCTTTTGTCCAAGTTTTTCCCACATAATCTTGGCTCAGATAGTGCTGTTCCATTGCTACCAAACTACTATCATCTTTATCCTTTACTACTTGCTTCCTCATTTACCAGGTTCTGGACCTTGGTCTCCGTTACATTTAAATATTTTTGTAACACTCAGGAGGGCAGCCCAAACAGCACCTTCCCCCTCCACAGAACTGCCACGTCCTAGGACGTTTGGAGTCTTACGTTTGGTCCCCTGGGCTGGGATCAAACCAGCAACCTTGGGATTTACAGTCCCAACTTGAAGAATCAACTCTGAAATCCAATCCGATCCAATCCTTTTCTTTTTTTTTCTGTCATCATCCAGATCTGATCTGTGGAGGCAACTTGTTCCAGAAGTAAGTCCTCCCAATTGTGCACCATCTGGGCAGGATTCTTGTTGTTTTTGTGAAACTCTACCCTTTCCATGCTTGTGAGCCACCTTGGAACTCTGCTTTTTGGATCCCCTTAGGAACTCTGTCTTCAAAATGGAATCTGTTCCCTCCACCACTGTTGGGCCAAGATGGTAAAGATCAAACCCCAGAAAAAGAACCTAGGCTTCAATGGAACAAATGTGGAAAAATTTTTGGACTCCTATGAAATGGCTGCTGAAGTGGATGGTGCAAGTGAACATGATATTGCCTATCAGTTGAGATTTTTTATCTCCTCTGATGAAGTTATGGAAGTGATCAAATTGTTCAATGAATTTGAAACTCATAACTGGAGGCTCTTGAAGGAGGCTATGTTGGCTTATTGGGGAAAAATAGATGTGGCTAGGTTTACCTTACACGAATTGGATGCTCTGGTTTCTCAATGGATCTCCAATGGTGGTGTCTCTTCAGCCTCTGATTATCAGTCTTTCAGAAAGTCTTGGGATCCTATTCAGTCTTATCTTATCATGAATGATCACATTGACACTGTGGACAAAATTTGAGTTTGATTTTTCCAATCTTTTTTGCCAGGAGTGCAGGAAAGGATTAGGGATGAATTGGTCAAGTCTGGATCCATGATCACTACTAGGGATAATTGATTCAAACTACCCGTCTTTCTGGTCCTTAGGAATGTGGTGGAAAAAGTCATGAAAGGTCAAACTGCTTTAACTTTTGAAAAGCCCAGGATCACTGAACCAGTCCATGCTCTTTCCTTCCAAGAATCCAACAAAATCATGAACAAGATGGAAGCAAATTGCAGACCTAAATCAAGCACTCAGGCCAATAAGGATACTGCTACCATAGATGAGATTACTAAGCTACTTCAGGCCTTTGAGAATAAAATATATCAGAAAATATCCTCTTTAGCTACCCCTAAACCTGCTAATTCTGTTCCTAAATCCATCTTAGTCTGCTATTACTGTCATAGAGAAGGCCATGGTACTGGTAGATGTTCTGAACTCCAGAAGGACAAGGAGGAAAAATTAGTAGAGCAGAAGGGAAATTATTTCTTTCTTCCTAATGGTGCTTTGATCCCTTTTGAATCATCTTGTCCAATCCTTCATGTGGTGGCTTCTTACCAACCACCAACTCCCAAGAAGGCATCTCTGGTCTCCTTGGATTTTCAATCATCCTGTGGCACTCTTCAACCTTGGTATCCTCCAGCTATTACTTCTTCCAGCTTATCTGGTGCTTATCAATCCGATCCAGCTAGGAAACCCCATGAGGAACCCAAACCTCACAAGTCTCCTCCTGTTCCATCTTCAATCCTTTGAAAACCTGTCAAACGTTGATTTTTGCCTCAGCCTCCTTCCTCTGATGTGGAAGAAATGGAAGTAGAAAGGGAACCACTCATGGAAAGGTTCCAGGACCACTCTGATCCTTCTCCTCCTCTTCAACCCCCTCAATCCTCTGATCCTCTTCCAGTACCTGCCTCACCTGATCTTCTTCCCTCCACCCAGACCAAAGTTTGGTTTGAGAGGGGCATTTCCAAGAACTACCCTAATGCTGTCAAAGGGTTATTAAAGAAAATTTCTGATCCAAAAATCCCTGATCTGTCTGTGGCTGAACTTCTGTCTATCTCTCCATCTGTGGCTGAAGGCATGAAGAAATGGGTTTCTTGTTGACATGTGGAAATTGGTCCGGACAAATTGAAGGTCTCTTCTGGCACTTTGATGGAGGACTCTGGTGGAACAGATCCCCCTTCAGATGCCAATCTGTATTCCTGCCCTCTTGGATTTCTTCCCTGCTATCTTGGTGAATTGGCTAAAACAGTTTCTCTTCTTGTGGATTAAGGTTCTCAGCTCAACTTAATCTCAGATGCTATGGCCTGCAAACTCAAGCATAGCCCAAGGGTCAGCTTTACTTCTGCCGTTTATTGTATAGGGAATCAGTCATGTGAACTGGTTGGTATTGCTGAGGATGTTCCCGTTTTAATTGGTCAAAATATTGTTGGAACTTTTCACTTCTGGATCACTTGTTTGGAAGGTCCTATGATCTTGGGCCAACCTTTCTTAATGGATTTTGGTGCTACCCTGTTTTTTTCTGATCAAGTTGGGGAGAGAATCCTTCTCCCTGATGCAGATGGCAGAAAAATTGAATTTCCGCTTTTTTCCTTGGATTATGGTTGTTGGGAACAAGATTTTCCAGGTTGTTCTCCCAAAACAGTTCTAAAGGGGAAGCAGAAGGACAACTCTCATTCCTCTCAGCCTCATTTTTTATAAGATTACTTTATCCTACTGATAGTTGTAGTTCCTCTCAGCCTCGGACTTCAACTTATGGATCAACTTCAACCTCAGAGGCATATTTTTTGTTTTCCTCATCATCTCTTCCTCATCCAAAAAAGATCAAAATTCAAAAACATAAAAGATCCGAAAATTCCAAAAATATTTCTTCTATCTCTGGGTCTGTTGTATCTTCTTTTCTTTTTTCCCTTCATCCTGATCAATTATCCTCTACTCCGGCTTTGAATTTCCGCAATGAGTCTAAACTAGATCCCAATCTCAATTATTTTCTTGGTGGTTTTGGTATGAAGGAGTATGGTCTTAAGTGGAGGCAATGTGGGGCAGAAGTAAGTCCTCCCAATTGTGCACCATCAGGGGCCTCTACTACTGTCATTTTCAAAACTCTACCCTGTGCCACACATGTGAGCAATGTGTTAGCTTTTGGATCCTCTTTTATGGAAAAGGCACCTTTCAAGGGCAAGACGGAAAATCAAACTTGTAAGATTTTGGAACTTGGCCTCAGTTTTTGTAGTCAGGTCTCACTGGTCAATGCTTGGAGGAAGAAAGGATTCCTATCTTTTTCCACCAAGTATAAACCAGTTGCAAAAAATGTTCAACCAGTTAACCAACCAATGCCTCTCAACCTCAACCCTCCTCTTATGTGCCCCCCTCTATCCCGCAATCCTTACTGTGGTTTACCTCAATCTCTTAATGGTCCATTCATCCCCTCTGGTTGTGTCACTGAAGAACATCTGAAAGTGGTGAACTTTGGTCCAGATGGATGGCTTCTTCCTGATGAGTTGAATTTGATCAAAAATGTCTTAGCCCTTAGGGAAAAATCTATTGCTTTCTGTGAAGAAGAGAGAGGTCTCTTGAAAGAATCCTATGGCCTCCCTTACATTATCCCTGTAGTAGAACATGATCTCTGGCAAAATAAGTCCACCATTGCCCATACCTTCCTCCCCGCAATTATGATTGCAAAATAAGCAAGGTGGACTGACACGGACCTTGATTGGTAGAGTTTGTGACCCAACTCCTCCTCTGCCACATTCACGCGCTGGACCGTTGTTGGAACCCCGGCCTTCTCTGCACTCCCTCAACGCTTGGACCATCTCCTTGACAACCACCGGGGACACTGCCACTAGTTCTTGTAGCGTTAGAAGTACCAGAAACTCATTCCCCATCACCCTCCGCACAATCTCCAAGGCTTTATTCTTTCCCGCAGCACTCGCCGACTGGCCGTCTCCAGCATTTCTGAACCAGTGATTTCTTGCTGACATTGAAATCCATCTTCCCTACCACAATTTGCTTGTTCTTTGCCAGTGCCCTCACTTTGGCTTCCACCCTTGGCGCTTCCCAGGTCTCAGGCGCGGAAAAAATCCCAAGCTTAACCTGGGCCTTCACCTGTTCCCATATTTGTACCATCAGGGGGGTTTTCCCTTTGCGGAATCCACTGTTTTGCCCATTGGAAATATGTACGTGAGGCCGGATGGGCGCACCAATCCCTTGCTCATGTCCTGCGTGAGATGGGTGCACAAAAAATTCCAGTGCCCCTTCTCTCTGCAATACCTGCGCGTGCAAATTGTGAAACCCCCAAAAGACCCGCTGGGAGGTTGGAAGCCTTCTGCAATGTGAGGTGGCACAGTGGGCGGTTGGAATGGGGCAGCCAGAATCCTAGTGGCCATAGAGGCCTTTTTATGGTTAAGAAAGACTTAAAAATCCTGGAGGACATCTGCGATCTCCCCCAACATTGGATCTGGACCCTGCTGAAGCGTTGGGGTGCAAGGAAATATCAACAGCCCTGCGGCTGGTGCTTCTGCCGGAGCCAGTACCAAGAGCGTGACAGAATTCTTTGAAACTGCTGGGTATGTTTGCGCCGTGTCTGCAATGAGCTTTTCCAAGTCAATTTTCCTTTCCAAGGCCCGCCGGATGACCAAAAAGTCTGGAAGGATTGCAAAACTCCCCTCTAACAATCTCTTCACGGCGCCATGGTTGTAAAGGTATTGCTGCACCAGAAAGAAGAGTGACGGCACAAGTCAGCCCAAAAACGCCCACTTCATTGCCCATTTTAATACTTCATTCTTTGACAGGTACCCGTAAATACGCAAAAACTTTGACATGTATTCCACCAGTCCCTCTTGCGTCCAAACTCCTCCATGCTCAATTTCCTCCACTGCGGCCTGCTCAAACTCTCTTTCCCAAAAATGAGGCTTGCACTTTCCCCACCTTGCCAACATCCCGCTTTTCAGCCTTTCCCAGTTTTGCCTTTCATACCCAACCATTTCCTCCACATCCCAAAGTTTCTCCTCCTCCATGATGAACAGACCAATTTTTCAAACCTTGTCTGCGCCCAAAGCGCCTTTGAAATCCGCAATAAACTCAAACCAGGAGAGGAACAATTCCATGTCTGCGGTGCTGAACCAAACATGAGGAAAGTCCCTAGGCCTAAGCC
The DNA here is from genome assembly GCA_025617555.3 of Puccinia polysora. Classification (NCBI taxonomy): domain Eukaryota; kingdom Fungi; phylum Basidiomycota; class Pucciniomycetes; order Pucciniales; family Pucciniaceae; genus Puccinia; species Puccinia polysora. The sequence continues at coordinate 11,400,600 of CM062629.1, forward strand.
ACACCCAAGGAGGAACTTCAGCCACCATTCCCAACCACCCCCCCTCTGATGGCAGAGCAAGCGGACTTGCCCTGGGGGCAGAAGCGGCCGGTGGCGGGGGCTGAGCTGGAGCATTAGGAGTTGGTTGTAAAGAAAAAGCAGGTGGGATTTTTGATCCCGGTGCGGTTGTTGGGAGCATCCTGCGTACCTTTGAGAGAATTAACACAAGAGCAGTTTCCTGGCCAGACTCCCAGATGTGGAAAGTAAGAGAGAACTACTCCCTTAGTTGTCCTTGAGTTTGGAGGCAATGATCTCAGTGCCTGTAAGGTTAAGAATGCTCCTTTCTTTGTTAAGAGAAATAGAGAGAGAGAGAGAGAGAAAGAGAGTAAAAAAATATAATGAATTCCTTCCCTTCATTTTCCCTTCCTTGTCCCCAGATCCAATCCTCCAATATGTATGAGAGCTGGGGTTGAGACCACCAACTTTATGCCCACACTCTCCACCATAACCTAAGTACAAGCGCAATGGAATCCCAAAAAAAAATGTAAAAGAAAACATAGGCCCAGAACCCTAGCCTTACTCTAATCCTAACCCTAATCCATTCCCTGCCCGCTTACCGTTACTTACAACCAGTTCACCCGGCTTCTCATGACGCATCCCTCCACCGCGCCCTACTTGGAGCCCTCCGCTTGTCTGTATCCACCTTGCGCCCCGCATGATTTCCTGCCCTGCAGGTTGGCCCACGCTTGCGCGCACCCAGCCCGGGCCTATAGCCCCAATTGCCCTGCCCTACCTCCCCAAACTAGCTTCCCACAAACCTTGTTGGGCCAGCTCAATTCTTGGGTCCATAATGTGCAAGCAGGCCACAGCCCCCACATCCAATCTAGCACAACCCATGCCCAGTATGCCAAGCCATGTGGTGCCTATTGCTGAGCCCACAGCAGCCACCGCTGAGACTGCGCGCATCCAAGTGCTGAGCCTGACCTACCTAATGCTGAGCGTGCCAACTGCGGCGCAGTTCCTGATCCAACACTACATAACAACACCACAGCGGTCTTGATGTGCTTGTTATGGTGAAGAAGCTTTGATTTCTTTCCAGAAGAGGTGATTTCCCAGAATCTTAGTAACAGGCCCTTGGTGAGAGACTTTTAATTTTTCTTTAATTTTGAGGCAGAATTCTTTAGAATTGCCAAAAATCAGGAGGTTTTCAACATAGACAAAGACCTGTAAAATAAAGGATGAGTTTATTAACCTGGACCAGGCTGTTTGTATTTCAAGGAATCAGATGAGCTGACTGCAAACAACCAGTAAGGAAAAAAAACCAAAGAGGAAGACAAATAACAAACAGAAGCGCTACCTCTACAGGCTGGGTGATGGCCTTCAGCAGACTAAGTAGAGAGGATAAGACACGTTGATAGACAGACCAATCCTTCCAGGATAACTTGAAGACTACAGGGTTGCAAGATATTCAGCTCCTGATGTTGAGTTGAAAACTTAGTTGGAACCTACCGCAGGTTGGAAGGATCGTGATCAGGTTATTGAGTTTGAGTCAAGTTTGAGTCAAGAAGCAATAAGCTGATTAGCTTGATGATCCAGATGTGATGTTGAAGTAGCTGGTGGAGGTTGAGAGTCTGAGTGCAATGAGCAACAATGAGACAAATTAAGATGGAGACAGGAAGAAAATAAAGAGACAAGACAAGAGTAGAAGGTGTGAATGGAAGGAGTTATGGACCAAGGAAGGTTGTTCCCACGTTTCAGTCAGGAGCTGGTTGGACAGTTGACAGTGAAGTGAAAGGTAAATGTATTTGAAACTTCTCATCCTCACACGCTGTGGTGCCCCATCCTGGACACCCTGGCCGCCTTAAGACCTCAATCCATAAACTGTTGTGCAAACGTACCGCCCGGCTGAACAACTTATCCTCAGGCTCATCCAAACCATTCTTTACCCGCGCGCGCGCGCCGCGCCGCGCGCGCTGCGCTTCCATTATCCGCGTCGCGCGCCGCGCTCCTTTCATCTGCGCGCGTCGCGCGTCCTTTATCCGTGTTGCTTGTCATCTCCGCCGTTGTCATAGCACATCCTCATCTTTGTCGTTGCGTGTCTTCATCTTTGACGTTGCGCCTCCCAATCTCCTCATTGCTACCGTTGCGCGGCGCTCATCCATGATTTACTGAATCCATCCTGACCGCACCCGCAAGCATTTGGTAAATCCTTCAAACCTCCCATTGCATTTGATCTATCAGTTGAGGATCTCAAGGCCGTCAGGATTTACTCAACTTTCTCAAACCAATCTCCTATCCGCCCATCTGCGCTCTCATGGACTTCATCCGACACCTTTCCTGGGACTCTCCCACCCGCTTCCGCCTTCGGACAAGGGGTGGGTGACTCTGGTATTGTTACACGCGCCCATCCACAGACCGACGCAAGTGACCACATGGTTGCCTTCCTTTTTTTCCGCTCTATTTGTAGAATCTGTTGTATATAGTCTAACAGGGCCTCCTGCCCATATAAGGAGGGGCTCTCCCCTGACTTTTGGCCCATCATCCCAGCATCCCAGCATCCCAGCATCAGAGCATCAGAGAATCCCATCATTCTATGAGACCATCATCATAAGCAATTTATCCGTGGGCATCCTTCCCCACTTATCTGAGCAAATTATCCGGGTATATCTATGATTGCCCCTTGATCCTTTGAGCCTCCATACTCAAACTCAGTCCTTTGTGACCTTGATCCTTATCACCAACCAATAGCCTTGCTGGTTGAAGAAGAATTCCTGTCTGCCTGAATTCTTGAAGTGTGTTATACCACTCTGATCCCTTTTTCCGACCATACTGGTCTTGATCTCTCCTTGATCATCTTTCTGGAGCCAATCACGTTTTATTGAAGAGGTTTTATTAAGCTTAAAACCTGGAGTGTTATACCTCCCTTCTTCTTTGAGGTTGAATTTTGCCACGCTATTCTTGAGTTCCTTGAGAAGTGTTGGGGATATTCTTGCTCAAATTTGTGATTGATTTGCTTCTAGAGCTTCATAAACAAATTGCTTTTGTTTTTTTCAGCCTCCCACAGTTATCTGGTACCCTTCAAGCGCTTGATTGCGGAGAGTTGGGAAGGTTCATTGAGAACCTGGAGGTTGGTTGGGATTGAGTTGATCTTTCCTAATCAGCTGCTGACAACCAGAGTTATTAGCTTGTGGGCGTTGTTACTTACAACTGCCTTGTTCTATTGAACTCTGAACAAACCTTGACTTATTTTTTCAAGTCTTTCCCTGCACCATCTTGTCTCGGATAGTGTTGTTTCCATCGCTACCGACAACTCTTATCCTCTTCTCTTAGTTTGATTTCTCATCCATAAGGTTCTGGACCTTGATTTGAGTTACATTAAAATATTATTGTAACTCCTAGGAGGGCAGCCTAAACAGCACCTTTCCCCTCCACAGAACTGCCACGGCTTAGCACCGTTTGGAGTCTTACAACGCGCTTGTGGAAGTAGCCACTACTTGAGAAATTGGAGATTTGGAGAAATGACAAGTGAGATGAGAAAAAAAATCTCTGGAAAGTATCCTCAACATGCCCCCTCAACTCAACATCAGGATATTTCAAAAGATCCTATGTGTTTAGAGAGTCTTTTGACTGATGAGGTGCTGGCTGCCTTTGTGAGGGAGTCCGCTAGCATGTCTTGTGAAGAAATGAGTTTAATGTCAATTACTTGATCATTCCAATCATTTTTTAAGCTCTTAAATTTGATGTTGATGTACTTGGCATGTGACTTACATCCAAATTTCTTGATTTTATTGTTCAAACCCTTGTTGTTGAATAGGTGGATTGGCGGTATGGTTTGGGTTTGCCAAATCTCCCTGATTAAGTGATTGATCCAGCGCCCTTCAAGATGACTGGCAGACAAGGTGTTGCATTTGGACTCAGTTGAAGAGTGAGCTATGCATTTTTGGCATCAACTAGTCCAGTAGATTGGAGAACCTTTGAACAGGCAAACAAAGCCGGTTGGGACAGTCTCATAGTCGGGTCATCTCCGCAGGTGGCGTTGCTATAGACAACCAATTGCATTGCTGGTGTCCTTGCTCAAAAGACCAGCTGATACTTGATTGTCTTCAGAAGGTACCTCCAGACGTGCTCCACTTCCTTCCAATGCTGGATACCCGGCTTTTCCAAAAAATGGGCCAGATTTGACACGGCCAAGCTAATTCCCGGTTGAGCCAAGGTGGCAATGAAGTTTAATCTACCTATTAGCAAACAATAACTTTTGCCCAGCTTCTTGAAAGCCTCTATTTCAGAAAGAGATGCAGGCTTGAGGTGCAGACCGGATGTGCAGGGGTTATTCAAAGGTTTTGCATTGAGTAAGTTCATCTCTTCCAGTCCTTTTCTGATGTGATTTTGAAGAGATAGAGCAATAAAATCCTTCCCTTTGTATACCTTCATTCCTAGCAGAGTGTCTACGTCGTGGGCCAAAGAATCTTTAAATTTTTCCAAGAACTTCTTCTTGAAATCATCAACGTTCCCAACTACTATCAAGTCATTGACATAGAAGAATAGAGCTGTGACTTTGTCATGATGGAGATAGAGACAAGGATTGCTGTCACTCTCCTCTAATTCATTTTCTTTGATCCATGAGCTGAGGGTTTTTTACCAGTTTAGGGGTCCCTTCTTGAGGCCGTACAATGATTTCTTTAGTTTCAAATGCTTGGCCGTTCTTTTTGATCCAGTTGGGGTCTTGATGAATACATCTTCCACCAGTGGAGCGTGAAGAAACGCCCCCTTAACGTCAAATTGAAGGATTTTGAGATTTTGGTTGACAGAGTAGGTTAGCAGAGCGCGTAAGGAGGCAAATTTGCCTGTCGGAGAAAAGGTATCAAAATAATCAATGCCATACCTCTGGTTGAAGCCTTGGACACACACCCTGGCTTTCAAAGAGTATTCTCCAGTATGAAGGTCTTGCTTACTTTGAAAAGCCTAGGTTGTGTTGAGTGGATTAACTACCTTGCTCTCATCCGCATCTTCCCATACACCAAGGTCCTCAATTGTCTCTAGCTCTTTTTCAACTGGAGGGACCCAACTCGGTTGCTTAAGGGCCTTGTGTATGCTCTTTGGTAATGATTCAGAGTAGTACCCATAGCGTTCCAGAGCCTTGAGTTTAGAGCAATCCCTTAATGTTGGCCTCAAGGTTTGCAGAACTTGGGATTCCAAGAGATCATCATTAGAGGAGCTATTGTTGTTGTCGTGAGTCAAGTCGCTTGTAACTGGCTTTTGATCTTCACCATCCTCTGGGATCATTTCAAAAGTTGGAGGTTCCTTATCAGCTTCCTTGACCGGAGCAACCACACCAATGGGGACCGCTTTCTCAAGGGAGTTTGCAGGAGTATCTTTGTTCTTGAGGAACTTCACATGTTTAGTATCAATAATCTTGCCCATTGTAGATAGAATCTTGTAGGAGTGAAGTTGAGGGTTGTACCCAATGAAGAGTCCTTCTTCACCTTTCTCCTGAAACTTTGATCTTGTTTTGCTATCCTTCAATAGATACACTAATTTTGATCCAATTGGCTGGAGATAATTGACTGGAAGCTGGTTTTTGCGCATCATCTCCCAGGGAGAATTTTCTCCCTTTTTGGACGGGATTTAATTCAGGGCAAAACAGAAACTTTGAATTACTTCATGCCAATAGTTTTTGGGTATTTTGTTCAAGCTAAAGACAAAACGCAGAGACTCCATGATTGAACAATCGGCTCTCTCCGCCTTTATGTTATTCTGGGAGTGATAAGGTTCACTGACCAGGTGGTTGATGGACTTAGTTTTGAAAAACAACTTGAGAGTCTTGTTGACAAACTCTCCCCCACCATTGGAGATGACTTTGATAGGGAATTTCCCTTTTTTCTTTGCTTTGTTTTGGATTAAGAATTTGATTGCGTTCATAGCCGCGTCCTTGGACAGAAGAGGGAAAGCTGAAAGATACCCTGACTTGTTGTCGAAAACTGTCAATGAGAATCTATTGCCTCCTTTTCTGACTGGATTGAAGGGTCCCATTAGATTAAGATGAATTCAATCAAAGACTTCAGCAGCGGGAGCTTGATTGTTATTGAAAGGAGTTTGACTGATCTTGCTCTTTTTGCACGCTAGACATTTGAACAAACTTTGAGAATCCTTCTTGATGGAGTGACCCAGGTGTTTCTCCATTCTACCCAAACTGGCATGACCCAGCTTCAGATGAAGATCATGTAACACAGCTTGAGTTAAGAATTATGAGGAGTCTTGTATTTCTGTGGTTGCGGGAGAGGACTGAGAGACTTGATTCAAAGGTTTGTTGACATTGATCATAAGAAGATTGTTTTCTATAGCACCAGTCAAGATTTGAGCCCCTGATCAATGGAGAGTGAAGACAGTCGGTTCCAATTTTGAGTTTACCTTCAAACTGCATCCTTTCTCTAGCAAGGCCCCAAGCAACAAAAGGTTAACAGAAGCTTCAGGGACCCATGCAGCGTTCTTGAGATGAATCACTCTGCCGTTGCACAAGAGTTTGGCCCTCCCAAGTCCTTGAATAGCCAGTCCTTCACCCTTCTTACCCGTTTTGATGATTCCTTTTTCAGTTCCTTTGGTCAGAGTCTTGAAGGATTTTTTGTTGTGAAATATGTGAATAGAACATCCACTGTCCAGAATGAATTGATTTGAGTGGGAATCATCAAGGTGATGAAAAGCGCAAAAGAATGAGTAGTAGTGGGACTTGGGTTGATGCTTCTTCTTGACATTGCGCTTTGTCTTGTTATAAGGCTGGTCTGGTCGCAATTCAGGAAATTCCGCCCAGCAGGAAGAAGGAGGATGGGACTTCACTAAGGGATTATGTTTTCCGTTTTTGCACTTAGGGAGGTCAGGGTATTTTTGATTACCAGCGTGATACATGACTACATTGGTGTCAGCGGTTGTTCCAGCAGCTTTGGATTGCACTTTGTTCTTATGCTGAACCAGGTGGTTCAGGACAAACGTTACAGATAGTTCTCCCCCAGAATGCATAATCTGGGATTGCATTGACTTCAGGGAATTGGGTAGTTTGAAGAGATTAAGATAGCGGAGTATGTCCCCAGGTAAGTCAATTCCTACTTCATCTAGTTTTCCCAAGTGAGCTTTCACAGAAGTAACAAATCCATTGATGTTGTTCTGATCAAAACCTAGGTAAAGAAAGTTGAAGAACATCCTTGCTCTATTTGCTGCCTGGCTCGACGCAAAGTGATTCTTGGCGGCCATCCATATTTGCTTAGAAGAGTCTTTGTTTTCCAACGTGATGATTTTGGTATGAGTAACAGGTTCCAGTTTTGACATAAGATACCCAGCCATCTCATTGTTGTTGGGTATTTCAACATGGGGGTCATCAGAGTTGATCAAATCCAGAATGCCATGCATCTTTAACAGTTGTTCCATCTTCTTTCTCCATATTGAGTAGTTGGTTTCAGAGAGAAGAGGCGTGGATTCCATAAGAGATTTGAGTGCAAGTTCCTTAAAATTGCTTTCTACTCCCAGTCCAGGTGACGCAGTTGTTCTTGCCAGGTTGGTTGAGCTTGAGTGATCCATTTTTGGCTTTTAACCGTGTAAAATAAAGGATGAGTTGATTAACCTGGACCAGGCTGTTTGTATTTCAAGGAATCAGATGAGCTGACTGAAAACAACCAGTAAGTAAAAACAACCAAAGAGGAAGAAAAATAATAAACAGAAGCGCTATCTCTAAAGGCTGGGTGATGGCCTTGAGCAGACTAAGTCGAGAGGATAAGACACGTTGATAGACAGAACAATCCTTCCAGGATAACTTGAAGACTACAGGGTTGTAAGATATTCAGCTCCTGATGTTGAGTTGAAAACTTAGTTGGAACCTTTCACAGGTTTGAAAGATCATGATCAGGTTATTGAGTTTGAGTCAAGTTTGAGTCAAGAAGCAATAAGCTGATTAGCTTGATGATCCAGATGTTATGTCAAAGTAGCTCATGGAGGTCAAGAGTCTGAGTGCAATGAGCAACAATGAGACAAATTAAGATGGAGGCAGGAAGAAAATAAAGAGACAAGACAAGAGTAGAAGGCATGCATGGAAGGAGTTATGGACCAAGGAAGGTTGTTCCCATGGTTCAGTCAGGAGCTGGTTGGATAGTTGACAGTGACATGACAGTTAAACGTATTTGAAACTTCTAATCCTCACGCGGGCTTGTGGAAGTAGCCACTACTTGAGAAATTGGAGCTTTGGAGAAATTAAAAGTGAGATGAGAACAAACATCTCTGGCAAGTATCTTCAACAAGACATAGGTGAAGGCAGAGTGATTTAAAAGAAGGAAGGAATTGGCTGTGGATACAATGAATCCTTTTTGAGGATCCAGGAGAAAACGGTGTCTGACAAACTCTTGGGACCTTGCTTCAACCCATAGAGACCCTTTTTTAGTAAGAGATAAGGGAACTTGGAAGGTTACCTGTTGGGGCATTTGATGTAGATTTCTTCATCTCAGGGTGCTTTTAAGAAGGAAGCTTTTATTTCCATTTGAAAACTGGGAAAGTTGTGATGGAAGGCATAAAAAATAAGGGTTTTTAGAGTGGTGACAAGGCTGGTGGGAGAAAAGGTTGTTCTGTAGTCAAGGAACTATACTTGTTTGAATACTTGGACTCACAGGCCAGATTTGTAGCTCATGCCGTTGCCCATGGGATTGTCCTTGAGCTGGAAGACCCATGTTGTCAAGAGTTGTTGTTTCCCCAGGGGAAGGTAGTAGCATCCTTCCCAGAAACCAAGTTTTGAAATTCTGTTGATTCCAAAATTCATGGATTTGAGCCAGTGTGGCTGCTCTGAAGACTTGAGGAATTTGTGATAGTTCTGGGGAACGGTTCTGGCTAGAAAACTGTAGCCTATGGGTGGCTTTAGAGATTATTGATCCCTGATGGATCTGGAGGAGTTATTGGTGAGTTTGGGGGAGATCAATTTTTTCTCAGAGTTAGAGGATGACGAACCATTGGAGGGGTTTGAGGTTTTGAAAATAGGAAAAATGGGACTTGATTTGCTTAAGCTGGAGGGATCTTTGTGCTGGTTAAGGGTGTATTTAGTTGGTAAGTGAGAAGATGGCGGGACAGGGAGAGCATTGGAGGTTGGAGGAGGGTGAGAGTTTGGAGAGTTGAGTGGTTCAGTCACTGTTTTGTTGATGTAGAGAAAGGGATCAAATGGAGTATCAGGAGAGTGTGAGGAGGGGAGAAAAGTGAGATTGTCAAAGATCATGACATTTTTGGAGCAAATAACATCATTTACAGGGGACCCCCGACGCAATAGGATAGTAGTTGTAGTTCAAATCCTACCAGAATTCCATTCCCTATTTGTCAAAATTTGAGGATGGTGGGTGAATCTAATTAAGTACACTGGTTTTGGAGCCCAGGATGAAGATAAGATTGTGATTAGGGGATGAGTTTTTCCAGATCTCAAAAGCATATTTCTTAATATTGGGTGATGGAATGAGATTATGGAGGGTGCAGCAACTGGAGATAATTTTTTCCCAGAGTTGCAATGGAATATTCTGGTGCAGCATAGATGTTCAAGCTTCTTCAATGAGCATTTGATTTTCATGCTCTGCGATTGGATTGTGCTGAGGTGTGTGATGTTTGGAGGTCAAGTGAAGGATTTCTTCCTTGTTGAAGAAGGTGGTTGCTTTGAGCTCACAACATTGCCGCTGTTGTTGGAGTGGAAATGCTTAAGTTTCTTGGAAAAAAGGTTGTAGTGAAGGTGGATGAATTTTAAATTTTTTCTGTGGTGTTGTGGAAAGTAAGAGGGAGCTACTCCCCTAGTTGTCCTCAAGTTCTGGAATCAATGGTCCTAGGCTCTGTAAGGACAAGGGTGCTCCAGTAAAGAGAGATAAAGAGAGAGAGAAAAAGAGAGATGTATTTCCTTTCCTTTCTGTATCCTTTGCTGCATCCATTCATCCATCCAATACAATCCCATTCAATTCCATGCCTCCCTTCTCCCCCCCCCCTACAACCCGCAATTGAGAGTGAGGTATTTAAGTCCTCCCTCTCAACACTAACCTAAGTAAAAGTGCAAAAAGAAAGCCTAGAAACAAATAAAGAAAACCCTAGGCCCAGAACCCTAGGCTAAACCTTATCCATTACCTGCCTGCTTACCATTACTTACAACCAGTTTGTCCTTCTCATGAGGCGGCCCTCCAGTGCGCCCTGATTGGAGCCCCCTGCTTATCCTTGCCTGCCCAGAGCGCTGCATGATTTCCTGCCCCAAGGTTCAGCCCACCCCTATAGCCCCAATTGCCCCACCCTACCTCCCCAACCTAGCTGCCCACAAACCTGGTTGGGCCAGCTCCATTCTTGGGTCTGTAATGTCCGAGCGGGCCGCGGCCCCCCACTTCCAATCAAGCCCAACCCATTCCCGGTATGCCAAGCCCCGCGGTGTCTACTGCTGAGCCCGCAGCAGCCACTGCTGAGACTGCGCGCATCCAAGCTCTGAGCATGACCTACCAAATGCTGAGCGCCCCAAAATTGGTGCCATTCCCAATCCAAGGCTATATAGCAACACCACATCCCCCCCAACTTGAGTTCTGTCCCCAGAGGTCTTCCAATTGCTACCTTGACCGTTGTAAGACTCCAAACGGTGCTAGGCCGTGGAAGTTCTGTCAAGGGGAAAGGTGCTGTTTAGGCTGCCCTCCTGAGTGTTGCAAAAATATTTAAATGTAACCAAGATCAAGATCCAGAACCTGGTAAATGAGGAATCAAGTAGTAAAGGATAAAGATGATAGCATTTTGGTAGCAATGGAACAGCACTATCTGAGCCAAGATTATGTGGGGAAAAAACTTGGACAAAAGAAGCTAAAGTTTGTTTTAAATTTCAAAGAACAAAGCTGTTGTATGTCAACAACACCCACAAGCTAATAACTCTGGTCATCAGCAGAAGATTGGGGATGATCAACTCAAACCCAACCAACCTCCATGTTCTCAATGAACCTGCCCAACTCTCCGCAATAAAGCGCTTGAAGGGTACCAGATAACTGGGGTGGCTGTACAAGACAAGGAACTATGTTTAAGAAGCCCTAAAAGCAAACAGTAACTGATTTGAAGCAAGGATAACCTCAACTCTTCTCAAGGAACTCAAGAGTAGGCTGGAAGAATGCAACTCCAAAAAAAATAAATAGGGGAGGTATAACACTCCAGGTCTTAAGCTTAATAAGACCTCTTCAATCAATTGTGATTGGATCCAGAAAGATTATAAAGGAGGGATCAAGACCAGTATGGTCAGAGAAAGGGATCAAGGAGTGGTATAACACACTCAAGAATTCCAAAAGGCAGAATTCTCTTCAACCAGAAAGGCTATTGGTTGGTGATAAGAATCAGGCCACAGAGGGGCAAAGACTCAGGATCAATGGATCAGGGGGCAATCATAGATGTACCCAGGATGAGGATGAGGATTTGATTTCAATGATAAAGGCTGGGGACACATGCACACACTCCCTTGGATTCTTAAAAAAGGCAGGGGAGAGCCCCTCCTTTTATTGGCCATGGGTGCCTGTAGACTATTTACAAGAGATACTACATATAGAGCAGAAAAAAAGTTTTTTTTTTTGTTTTTTTGAGGATGAATGAAATAATAAAAGGAAATGAATGAGAAGGGATGAAAAGGGACACCAGCCCGTGCCAATGGTGGGCACAGGCAGGTGAAGGGGAGGTGACAGGGCAGGCCGACAGGCTGAAACCCCTGGGAAACCGCTGGCCCGCCGATGACCGCTCTGTCAGGATCCTTGAGGGGCATGGGACACATCACCAACCAGCGCGGGTGACAGAAGACTTGTGCAGCAAACAGGTGAGCAATGAGAGCGCGTATTGGATTTGGGGTGGTGATTGTGAAGGATGTTGAGAGGGAGCGCGAGTCCAATGGATGAGGGCCGCGGAGATATGAGGGTTGAGTCAAAGGAGACAAACAATGATTGGGGCATACAGTTGAGGATGGGATGGTTTTTTTGAACGGAACTGGGTTGGTGGTTGGTCCGTCATCAGATCTTTCATGTTTGGAGAATGTGTTGTTGATGAAGGTCAGATACATGGCTCGGCGTAAGGTTTGATTGGTGGAAAGATCAAAGGAGTGGAATGGATTGGATGGAGGTTGAAGCTTGAGTTTCTTGAGAGGTGGATTTTCCGAGTGGAAGGTGACAAAAGATGATAGGAGGGCTGCTGGTTGGGGATGGTATTGATTGGAAGGTTGATGGTCATTGGCAGGAGGATCATCGGAAAATCTAGCCCTCTTCTTTGGGAGGGGGGAGGTTTGAAGGCTTGAGATGGGGGTATTGACTTGGAGGAGGTGGTGGTGATCTTGGATGATGGTTGATGATGAGTGATGGTGGTGGGTGTTGGTCATGAGTTCACCAACAACTGAAAGCGTTTCTTGCAGTCTTTGGTCAATGGCGGCAAGAGTGGGGAGCAAGATTGGGATTTTGATGGCCAATTGGGGGTGCCGGTGCCGGACAGAAACCCGCAAGCCGAGCCGGTCTTCATCCTTGCGTTCGCCAAAAAAGGGTGGATAGCAGCGCAAAGCAAGGGTGAATTGAACATAGGACTGAGCACTGGGCACTGAGAGATCTTCCTAGACAACTAGGAGAAGGGAAGGCTGAGAAGGGGGAACTGAACTGAGAAGTTATTCCAAAAAAATTTTTTTTTATCTAAATGGAGGCTATAGGAAAGTTCATAAAAATTTTACTTTTTCCCTTACTGGTCCAGAGGTGTCCCAGATTGGGCGCCAAACGGTTATGGCACCCTCTACCCAAGTCACTCCCCCCCCTACCATGCCCCATCTTATCATGGTTCTGTTGTGCACCTTCTGTGCCAGGAACAGGTTGTCCTGTACCCTCCTCTCCGGCCGTTGTGCGTGCTTGTCCTTTCACACCAGTAATTGAAATTTCTTTCTTGGCAACACCATTCCACTGGATTGTCCCAGACTCAACCCAGCTTGCCCGTGGAAGAGGGCTTGCCACAGCTTGTTTGTAGTCTCTAGAAACAAGTCTATCATGGAGCAATCATTGACCCCGGGCTCTGCCTCCGCCAACCTTGGCCTCCCCCCTTTGCCATGCCAGACCACCGCGTAAAGAGGACTTCAGGAATCCCGCAGACTGGTGAGCGGCTCTCTGCTTCTGGGCCAACCAAGTCCGCGTAAATCAAGGCAAGACCAGCCCACAAGTGAAGGAACTCTTCAGACAGAGCCTGGCTCCTCCTCTGACCCCCAGCGTGACTCCCGGTCCTCCGCCCCCTCCTCCTTCAGCTCCTAGAACACCTCCTTGGGCGCCTCCAGAAGTGTCACTGTCACCTGCCCCGCAATTGTCACCAGAGCCCAGGGGACGCATTTCAACTCCGGTGTCCCTGGAATGGGTTGTTATTTCCTCTTCCCCAGCCCCAATCCCAGCTCCACCTTGGGCAGCCACTCCAGGAATCCCAGAAATCCCTACCGGTCTGGAGCTAAGGGAGGCGCACTTCAAGAAATTTGCGGCCAAGTTGGACAAAATCCTCCGGCAGTTCCTTTCAGCTCCGGGGGCTCATGGAGCCAAATCCCAACACAAACTCTTGCCGGCCTTCCAAGGACTTGTGGTTGCAGCGTGGTTGGAAATGGTGGAGGTTATGGACTTGATTTAGGCGGATTTCCCCCTCCCCTTTTCCCATCTTTTCTTTTTCTTATCCCGCACAATTCTGTACTTTCCAAAGAAATAGACTTTTGGCGTGCTTTTTTTAGTTGGGTGAGCAGCCATGGGCCTGAAGTGAGAGCAAGATTGATTTGGACATCTGCGCTCGCGTGTGAGCCCCACAAGCAACCTTGAGTCTGAGTAAGAGTGAGAAAAACAACTAGCTCCGCCTCTGCGCGCAAGCCTGAGAGGAAAAGACCCATGATCCACGCCCCATATTTTCAAAGCCTTCAGAAAGGAGCACCTGGACTCCCCCAGAGGAACTGACACACAGTTCCGCGTACCCTTTCTTAAAAAGATAAAGAGAAAAGCGGCCAGCATGCGTGAACAACCATACGAGAGAGAGAGATAATAAGGGAAATGAACAATCTGGGGTGCCAAGGTATTTGGTCTGTGAACCAGCTAGGACACCCCTTCACCAAGTCAAGCTTTTGCCGCAGTCCCCAACCTTACTTCCACCCCATTAAGCCCATCCTTAGAAAAAGAAACAGATATAGAGAAACAGAGAAACATACCCATAGAACAAAAGGAAAGAAAGAGCTTTTTTTTCGGGCTGCTTGTCCTGCTTTCCGCTACACCTTTCTTTTCTTCTGCGGGGCTTTTCCTTGCGTATACGTACCTGGAATTGGGCTGGGACCGCGTTCCTGCAACCCTGTGTTTCCCCCCCCCACGCCTAGCCACTGTCCCAGTGGCTTGAAACCTTCCGCTCCCCCGGGAGAGAGAGAGACCCGCACGGCCTCATCCAATCCCACACGGGCAGTGTCCACAGGTGGTTTTCTCAAACTTCTGTCCAGGCGCGCCTTCTGTTGCCAAAACCCTTGCAACCCCAACTTCCTTCTCATCAGTTATAACTTCAATGCCCAATCCCTTCTCATTCCTCACCTGAATCCCCACCGGGCGTGTCTGTTGCACCAACGCCAAAATATCCGCTAGCCATGATGGCAACGGGCCCGCTGTTGGCCCATCCATTCCCCACTCCCCGGGATCCACATCCTTCCATTCTGCATGCATCCTCCCTAACATCAAAGGGTTCCAACTTGGGTTTCAATCCTCCAAAACCTGGCCTTTTCCTTCCCCCACCGCTCCTATCCTCTCTGCAAGACCCTTCCACTGTTCATTGGTTCCCAAGCCGCATGCAATATCTGCTCCCATCCCCTTCTCTGCAAGAATTGCCTTCCACCTATAAATTCCCAAGCCACGCAAAATATCTGCTTCCTGTTCCCTTGTGCTTGCTTGCTTTATAGCAATGGGCTCATCCAACTCCACCAAGACCTGCTTCCCCAACACGTATCCTATCTCCGCTGGGGAAACCCATCCCACGTTTGAATCAGTTGTCTGGTTCTTGTGTCCTGACCACCAATAGCTGCTATTGTCACCATAAATGCACACACGGGGCGCGGGAGCGCTAGGGAGCTGAAGAACAGTCAAATAGGTCTTGAGGTCCCTTTCCAACTCTGAGAGTTCACTAACCCAAGGGATGGCTGCTGGAGGTGGGACCAGAGCACACACTACCTTGTAATCCAATTCTGCGTAATTCAATCCTGCTTGAAAACAGACCCTGCGGTGCGCGCCTACGTTGTAATCCAATTCTGCGTAATCTCATTCCGCTTGCAACCAGACCCAGCCAAGCGCGCCTGCCTTCGCCGTGGATTTTTTAAAATTGCCTTCCTGAAAACAAGGATTGTGCTTCCCCCATCTTGCCAACATTTCCCCCTTCAGTTTTGGCAATCCAGGTTCTGGTAGCCTTCAATCTCTTCCATTTCCAAAAGCTCTTCTGCATCCATGAGGAACAGGACAACATGGCGCGCCGTGTCGGAATCCAATGCACCTTTTGAGTCCGCAATCACTTCATATTGTGAGATGAATCGCTCCACATCCGCAGTGTTGAATCAAATGTGAGAGTAATCCTTTGGTTGATGAGGAGATGGAAGGAGGAAGAATAAGAAGGAGAAGCAAATGCTGGTAGCATCTTGAGTGCCTTTGAGATACTTGAGACAAAAGAAGTTCCCGGCCAGACCCCCAGATGTGGAAAGTACAAGGGTGCTGGTCCACTAGTTGTCCTCAAGTTCTGTAATCAATGGTCTTAGCATCTGTAAGGATAAGGATGCTCCAGTAAAGAGAGAGAGAAAGAGAGATAGAGAGATGAATTTCCTTTCCTTTCCGTATCCTTCCCCACATACATCCATCCATCCAATCCAATCTGATCCCATTCAGTTCCATGCCTCCCTTCTTCCCCCCCCCTACAACCCAAAGTTGAGAGTGAGGTATTTAAGTCCTCCCTCTCAACCCTAACCTGAGTACAAGCGCAAACAGAAAGCCTAGCAACAAAGAAAGAAAACCCCAGCCTAACTCTAATCTATTCCCTTCCGGCTTACTGTTACTTACAACCAGTTTGCGCTTCCCATGATGCGGCCCTACGCTGCCCCCTACTTGGAGCCCCTGGCGCGCTGCATGATTTCCTGCCCCCCGGTTTGGCCCAACCTGCACATGCCCATCCCGCGCCTATAGCCCCAATTTCCGCGCTCTACCTCCTCAAACTAGCTGCCTGCAAACCTGGTTGGGCCAGCTCCATTCTTGGGTCCCTAATGTCCAAGTGGGCCGCCGCGGGCCACATCCAATCAAGCCTGACCAATGTGCAGTATGCTGAGCCCTGCCGTGCCTACTGCTGAGCCCGCAGCAGCCACTGCTGAGACCGCGTGCATTCCAGTGCTGAGCCTGACCAGCCAAATGCTGAGCGCGCCAAACATGGCATGGTTCCCAATCTGAGGCCATATAACGACACCACAGCGTCTGATTTGAGTTTGAGGGGAATACATGTTTTGAAGCAGGAGTAGTTATCAGTTAGGATCATGAAGTACCAACTTCCCACTTTAGAAGTTGGCTTTATGGGTCTTCAAAGATTGGCATGTAGTTCATTGAATTTCTCCTCTCTTTGGGGAAATGTTCTTTGAAGGAAGAGTAACGGATTTTGTCTTTTGCACATGATACGCAGTAAGGATTGTCCCAGAAGAGTTTGATGAAGTTGCAGGATTGGAGGCTTGTGGAATCTGGGTGAGTGTGAGCTAAGCGCTTGTGCATAGTGAAAAGTGAAAGGAAAGATAAGGCCTCAGGGGTTGTAGGATTCTTTGACTCATCCACACTCAGTAGATTGTCCTGGATTCAACCTTCTAGTACAATCTGCTTGTAGATCATAAAATTGAACAGATTGGGGAAGTTCTCATGGGTGAGCATCCTCCCATGATTAATTTACCCAGGTAGATGGGTTTGAAAGCAATTTCAGGGAAAATTAGGGAGTAAGTTAGGGTAAGAAGGGAGTGGGAAGTGACAATTGAGGCAGATGCTATCCAGAGGATTTGATTAAAGGTCCGGATTTTATGGTTTGGATTTTGGTATGATCAGTCTCCATGGAGTTTAAAAAACAGGGACTGTTGAACACGCTTTGGGAGGCGCCAGATTCAAGAATCATTTGTTCTCTGGATAGTTGAGAGGAATTGGTCATGGAAAGGCTAAAGGTAATATTCATGGTTGGTCTATTTGGAGGATTGGGCTTCTGAGCATTATTGGAATTTGATTGAGAGGAATATTTTGGATAAAGGTGGGTATATAGCCAATAGCAACGGTCTTCAGGGTAGGTGGCTTGGGGATTATGCCAGACAGATTTGCATTGGAGGGTATTCTGGTGAGCAAGCAAGGCAGATGCTTGGGAACTGGTGCCTACCTCCTGCTTCATTAGATTCAGATGTTGCAGTACAAGATCACCACCAATCTTTCTTTCTCCAAGCGAGTGGGTGATGGTGGTATTGAGGTGTTCCAGTTGAGGAGGGAACTTGTAAATGATTAGATAAGCCACAATATTGTTTCCCATTTTTATCCCAATTTTGGCAAGTTGAAGTAAACAGGCCTTGAATTTGGTGATGAACTTCTCAATCTTTTTGCGATGGATTATGTTAAATTCATGTCTCAAATGAGCAATGTACATGGATCATTTGAGCTGTGTGGCACAGCTACACGCCTACACCTGAGCCATGCAGACCCCACACAATTTGAGTGTGGTTGGGCTGTACTCCACACAGCACCGGACGGTTGGACTGAATTTGAGCCGTGTAGAGCCCCACATGGCTCAAATGTAGTTGTGTTGCCATGCCACACCGCCAGCCCAACCACATTCAAGCCATGTGGGGCCCTACATGGCTCAAATGTAGTTTTGTAGCTGGGCCACATGGCTACAAGTCTGGTGGAAAAAAAAAAAATTAAACAAAAAAATAAAGGTTTTAAAATAAAACAAAATAGAGATAAATAAATAAAAAAAAGGAAATCAACCAATAGATCAAAAAAGTTGTTTTTTTGGTTAAAAATAAAATAAAAAAAGAAATAAAATAAAAATAAGTAAAAATAAGTAAAAATAAGTAAAAATAAGTAAAAATAAGTAAAAATAAGTAAAAATAAGTAAAAATAAGTAAAAATAAGTAAAAATAAGTAAAAATAAGTAAAAATAAGTAAAAATAAGTAAAAATAAGTAAAAATAAGTAAAAATAAGTAAAAATAAGTAAAAATAAGTAAAAATAAGTAAAAATAAGTAAAAATAAGTAAAAATAAGTAAAAATAAGTAAAAATAAGTAAAAATAAGTAAAAATAAGTAAAAATAAGTAAAAATAAGTAAAAATAAGTAAAAATAAGTAAAAATAAGTAAAAATAAGTAAAAATAAGTAAAAATAAGTAAAAATAAGTAAAAATAAGTAAAAATAAGTAAAAATAAGTAAAAATAAGTAAAAATAAGTAAAAATAAGTAAAAATAAGTAAAAATAAGTAAAAATAAGTAAAAATAAGTAAAAATAAGTAAAAATAAGTAAAAATAAGTAAAAATAAGTAAAAATAAGTAAAAATAAGTAAAAATAAGTAAAAATAAGTAAAAATAAGTAAAAATAAGTAAAAATAAGTAAAAATAAGTAAAAATAAGTAAAAATAAGTAAAAATAAGTAAAAATAAGTAAAAATAAGTAAAAATAAGTAAAAATAAGTAAAAATAAGTAAAAATAAGTAAAAATAAGTAAAAATAAGTAAAAATAAGTAAAAATAAGTAAAAATAAGTAAAAATAAGTAAAAATAAGTAAAAATAAGTAAAAATAAGTAAAAATAAGTAAAAATAAGTAAAATAAGTAAAAATAAGTAAAAATAAGTAAAAATAAGTAAAAATAAGTAAAAATAAGTAAAAATAAGTAAAAATAAGTAAAAATAAGTAAAAATAAGTAAAAATAAATAAATAAATTAAATTAAAAACAATAAACACTGAAGAAAACCAACTGGTTGTCTTCAGATTCAAGTAAAAAATTCAAGTTCAACTTGATTAGCGCTAAAGTAAAAGGGCCAAAAAATGCAAGAAGTATTTTGACTGTCCCTAAAGTAAAAGTGCCAAAAAAATACAAGTCTTTTTACCAGCCCTAAAGTAAAAAAACCAAAAAAAAATAAGTTCAACTTGTGTTAAGCTGATCCCATCACAAGTTGAACTGAATTACCATTAAAATCTCATTCAAAACACTCATCATAATGATTTTAACTCAAAAAACTCAACATAATAAGGGGTATCAAAGTTAACCAAACCTGCCATTTTTGAATGGCAGGTTTCAACCCAAATCCGCCATTTCAAACCTGCCATTGAAAATCATAAAAACCCACTTATTTCAGATCAGATGTGTCAAAGTTTACCTGAAATAAGTGGGTTTTTTCAAATACTCTAGTTCTCCACAAACTCAGGGAAGTAACCCACCTGGAAGCGTCTTGAAACCAAATCCCCTTGCACAATGGAGACTCCACCTTGACTGCCCTTCTGAAAACTGAAGGGAAGAGCATGAAAACCTGTCCAAAGCACCCCTGCTCTAAGGGACACCATAACCCTCTTTCTGAAAACTCCAAAAGTCAATTTTGGATCTTCATCCGCATTTACATTTGGAAATATTCAAGAGTTCCTCCTTTCTTACTCAGTCCAATACCTCTCTGGACACTCCTCAAGCTTATTATAATGCACAACTCTACCTGAAAACAAATTCCTCCACCCACTCTCCCCTTCACCCAGTACTTGACTCAGGCGCCACACATCACATTATCAATAAAGCTAAGTATCTCACCAACATCATGCCCACTAGACTCACCATAGGCACAGGAAATGACAATGCTCAAATAAAAGTTAAATGCTTCCACCACCTGTCCGTGTCATACACCCCTGTCTTCCCACCTCCTTCTACCTCCGACCTCATCGGAAAATGTTTTACCCCCACCCTCATCATAAAATTGATTGACCACTCTCATCACTTTATTGCTCTCATCACTTGATCACTCTCATCCACTTCATCGCTCTCAAAACTTCATCACTCTCATCACTTAACTGCTCTCATCACTTTATCACTCTCATCCACTTTATTGCTCTCAAAACTTCACCACTCTCATCACTTTATCGCTCTCATCACTTGCGTAGCCCAAACTCTTTCAAATGGCCCCTCAGCAAACCTCCCCCCACAAGTCCAACACACCCAAGAGAACATCGCCAAGGAACTCCAAAACAAACAATCCTCCCCCATCAGCTTCCAAGGGCTCAAGTCAGCTCAAGAGAGCTGATCACATCATCCTGGTAAACTGGCTGGAAATTCCCTCCAACTACAATGCCTGCTTTGGATCCAACAACAAAACACGTGTTGGACAACCTCAATCCTCTAAGGTCAATGGTTATCTCCTGGTGGCCAATGAACTCAAGAACAAAACAAAAGGTAGGCTGGATCTGTCATCCAAACAGATGAGGGAGCGGTTCAAAAACTATTGAGCCAAGTACAAAAAGGCCCACTCCATTTCTATCTCCACTGGCTTTGGTATCACCGACTTGGACAAAGCCAAAGGAATCAACTTGGTGGTTGATAAGTTGGACTCCATTTGTCCTTTTTATATTCAAATGGATGAAATCTTTGGAAAGAAGGCCAACATCCCCCCCTAGCTGCTTTTGATGCCCAAAAATCCGATTCCATTGATGCCAAGGACTTGGCTGGGGATGCTCAGCCTACCAACGGGGACCTTGATGAAACCTTGGCCTTGGAGTGGCCCCCATCTGATGACAAGGAGGATATTCAAACACAATTGGCTTCAATCACTTCTACTTTGGTATTAATTGATCAGTCAATCCCAACCTTGGACCCCTCAATTCCTTCTTTTGATTGCTCTCTTCCTGGGGCAGAACAACTGGAGAAGTTGCCCAATGAGGAGGATGTTATTCCTGGATCACCATTGCCATCAACATCTGCTCAAGTAAGGAACTAAATTGTTTTCAATTCTGTCTGGTTGCTCCGGACTGATTTACATTGTAAAAAAACAGGCTCATGCATTTTTGATTGGCCAAAAACTCAAGCCAATGGGGCCTCCCACATTGCCTTCAAATACTAGTGAGGACTTTCAGACTCAAACCTCCTCTGCCAAGGGTAAGCAAAAGGCCTCCAATTCCATCAATGTCAACCCCAAAAGTCATCAAAAGAGGAGAAAAACTTCCAGTTTTTCGGGCTTTGAAGAAATCATGGAGAAGCAAGATTCATGTAAGTTGATTGATTCAATATCCTTGCTTTCAAAATCATGCTCATTGCCATTCCCCTCCAAAAAACAGTGAAATCACAAATTGAATCAGATAAACTTCAGTTTGAAAAGCAAAAGTGGGATCGCCAACTGGCCATGGATGGTCAAAAGCAGCAAGCCAAGACTTTGGCTAATCAACAAAAATTGGATGCTGAGTGGAGGTTGAAACAAGCTGATCTAGAGTTTCAAAAAGAGGAAAAGGAGAAGGATCGGCAGCAAGTGCAACTGGAAAAGGAGAGGGAACAATGGGAAAACGAAAAAAGGATAAGGTATCAGTAGCTTTGGCTTGCATTGGCAGTGGTAGATTTGTAGAAGAAATACAGCAGATTACTCAAATGCTGGGCTTGTAAATATATTTGCATGGATGAAAGAAAAAAAAATTATTTTTTACTACAACAATGTTTGAGAGCATTCTTAACCCCACCAATATACAAATCTTTTTTGTTTTTATTGATATTTTTTTCTCTAGGGTAAATGTGGCCGTTTTTCATGTCCCTACAAGTGCTCTGAGTTTTTTTATTAATAGGTTTCATCAAACTTCAAAACATCACTGGTCAAGTGTCATTGATACAAAAATTCAGAAAAATCAGTCACCAAACATTCTCCAATCTATTAACAGAAGAAACCCCACAATTGAGCCACTAAAAGAAATTACCAGCCCTGTGAGTAAAGATCTTGTTCAAAAGTATGTTTTTTTTTTATTCAAAGTGGGGTTTATTTATTTATATACCCTATGATTTTTCACATTCAAGCCATCAATTGAAGACTTCTTTTTTTTTTTGGTTTTTTTTTGGTTTTTTTTTGGTGTTTTTTTTGGTGTTTTTTTTGGTGTTTGTTTTTTTGGTGTTTTTTCTTATGGTGTTTTTTTGTTTTTTTTATGGTTTTTTTATGGTTTTTTTTTGGTTTTTTTTTTGGTTTTTTTTTTGTTTTTTTTTTGTTTTTTTTTTTGGTTTTTTTTTTGGTTTTTTTATGCTTTTTTTTGGTTTTTTTTTGGTTTTTTTTTGGTTTTTTTTGGTTTTTTTTTGTTTTTTTTTTTTGGTTTTTTTTTGGTTTTTTTTTGGTTTTTTTTTGGTTTTTTTTTGGTTTTTTTTTTGGGGTTTTTTTTTGATTTTTTTTTGCTTTTTTCGAAGAGGTCGATGCACCAAGCACGGCCTGGCTTGTTGGGGGGACTTCATCACCCCCCAACCAAGCAAGCAAGCGAGGCGGGAGGGAGGGCCCGGCTTGGTGGAGGGATTTCATCACCCCCCGACCAAGGAAGCGGCAAAGGGGGGGGAAGCTCGTTGGGGGGACTTCATCACCCCCCAACCGAGCGAGGGAGGGCCCGGCTTGGTGGGGGGATTTCATCACCCCCCAACCAAGCGAGCGGCGAAGGGGGGGGCAGCTTGGTGGGGGGATTTCATCACCCCCCGACCGAGTGAGTGGTAAAGGGGGGGTCCAACTCAGTGGGAGGACCCAGCGAGCGGCGAAGGGGGGGGGCCGGTGGGGCTTGCAGTGGGGGGGCCCGGCTCGGTGGGCGGACCGAGCAAGTGGCCAAAAGGGGGGGGCGGTGGGGCTTGCAGTGGGGGGGGCCGGCTTGGTGGGCGGACCAAGCGAGCGGCAAAGGGGGGGGGCCGGTGGGGCTTGCAGTGGGGGGGGACTTCATCACCCCCCGCCCAGCGACCGAGCAAGGGGGGAGTGAGCCACCGGCTTGCGGTGGGGGGGACTTCATCACCCCCCGCCCAGCAACCAAGCCACCGGCTCGCGGTGGGGGGGACTGCATCACCCCCCCGCCTGGCAAGCGAGCGAGGGGGAAGGAGCTGGTGGGGCTCGCGGTGGGGGGCACTTCATCACCCCCCTGCCCAGCAAGCAAGCGAGGGGGACATCAAGGGGGGAGGGAGGGGGGGGGATTTCAAATCCACTCCCCACCTAGCGAGCAAAAGAGGGGGGAGATCAAGGGGGGAGGGAGGGGGAGGGAGGGGGGAGGGAGGGGGGGATTTCAAATTCCATCCCCACCTAGCAATTGAGCAAGGGGGGAGATCGAGGGGGGGGAAGGGGGGAGGGATTTCAAATCTGCTCCCAACCTAGCAAGCAAGCAAGGGGGGAGGGACAGGCTTGGTGGGGGGGTTTTCCAATCCCCTCCCCACCTAGGAAGCTATTTAGTAACCTGGACCACACCAACACCAACCACCACCCACCACCACCCACCACCACCCACCTACACCCACCACCACCCAACACCACCCACCACCACCCACCACCACCCACCACCACCCACCTCATCCACCTCATCCACCACGACCACCACCCCATTGGTAAGTAACCTTTTTTTTTTTTTTTTTTTTAAAAAAAACAAGAGGGTATTCAATTTTTGTAGATATCAATATTGATGGAATTTCATTTTTTGTAGATATCAATATTGATGGAATTGAATGAAGGCATGTCTAGTAAAAATGGGTATGGGATTTAAACTTTATTCCTCAATATCCTTTGACAATAAAATTACTAATTGAACTTTTGATTCTGCATTATTTTTCTTTGGGTTTTCCATTCATGTTTTGATTCCTGGGTGTCATCCTGAAACACGGTTTGTAGTTTTGATGAGCTTGGCGTTTCAGGAGATACCAAGGAGACACAACATGGATTGAAGCCTCTAGTAGTAGGAAAACAACACAGACTACCAAACTCAGATGTTACTCCAACATCCAAAAGTAACAAGAAGTTCACCGACATTGGCAATCGATTGCTCAATCAATGAGAGGAGGAATTGGAGGAGGGGAGGGGCTCACCTTGATGGATAGAGAAATGGATCCAGGGGGGGACTAAAGGTTGAATGATCAAAGGATCAGCAACTGGTGAGGGGAAGGAAGAGGAAGAGGGTGGAGGGGGCTTACCAGGATTAGGAGGAGGGGATTCAGTGAGTGAGGTGAGATGAGGTGGTGGTGGTGAGTAAGGTGGTGGTGATGAGTGAGGTGGTTTGGTGAGGAGGAGGCAGGGTTTGACCGGTGAGTGAGTGGGGTGAGGTTGAAGGGGTTGAGTGGTGAGGGGGAGGGGGGTGGCATTTGGTGAGTGGCAGGGTTTGAGGTGGAGGTGTTTTTGGATTCAAGTCCACTAAAAAAAAAAATAAAAAAAAAACTCAGCCTATGAATCTTGGGTGAACAACCAAAACCAAAAAAATAC
Organism: Puccinia polysora; assembly: GCA_025617555.3. Taxonomy (NCBI): domain Eukaryota; kingdom Fungi; phylum Basidiomycota; class Pucciniomycetes; order Pucciniales; family Pucciniaceae; genus Puccinia; species Puccinia polysora. Next base: position 11,425,018 of record CM062629.1, read on the forward strand.
GGTGAAGGGAATTTTTACCAATTTCAAAATCAAAAATTACTAATCAAAGCAAGCAAGGGTGAGAGGAAGAATCCGCTCTCTCATAGAAGAAGATGAGGGACCAGATGAGACAGGGATGACTTGAGGCCGATCAGGAATATCATCTTGGAATATTTTGGCCCATTCATCTTTGATGTTGGCCAAAAGGTTGTGAAGGATTACACAAGTGATAATCCAGTTGATGAGGAACCTCATATTTTTGGAACATTGGAGCTGGTTTCGCATCTCCTGTAAGCTGGCCCATCTTCCTTTCAGAATTCATATGGCATGCTCAATCCGAACTTGTGATTGGGCAAGATGATAGTTAAAATCTGTTTTTCCTTGATCATTGGACAAAACATTCCGGTATGCTGGAACTACATATTTCCCACTAGCATAAGCCAAATCGGCCAGAAGGTATTGATCTTGGTCAAAGTAGATCTCTGGTTGTTGAGCAATCCGCATCCAATTGAAAACATATGAATCATGACAAGAACCTGGAAGGCCAGCATGGAGGGAGATGAACTTCTTGTTGTTACTGCAAACAAGTTTTAGTGCCACGGAGTATCTAAACAAAGAGATGGAACATATTTGGTCAGTGTGTGATCCAAAGTTTTATCATAGCGATTGGAAAAGAAATGAATCAATTGCCTTTTTTTACAATCAAAATAGTGGTTGCCATCTAGGTTGGGTTTTTGACTCAAGGGGATGGTGGTTCCATCAACAAAACCAATGCAACCAGGAAAGCCTTCTGTCTCCATTACTTGAGATATCTCCTTGCGTTCTTCTTTGGTTGGCCATGAAAGGACCAAGCGATGGAAAGATAGGATAGCAATCATGACTCTTTTGGTGTATAAGTCAATGCTTCCGTAACTGACTGAGAATAGATTTTCCAATTGATGGATTGCTGCTCCATTTCCATGTGACCCCAATCTACAAAGAGCAACGGCAAGTTGGATGGCTGGATCGCGTTGAGGATTGCAAGAATTGTTCTGGAAGATGTGGTGGTCTTCAATCATTGCCAAAAGTTTCATGAAAGAAGGCAACAAAGTTTGGAACAGTTGCTGGAAGCTTAAGTCAGGGATGAGATGAAGCTTTTGCCTTTCATACATAGGGTTATGGAGAGTGTGTATTCTTGGAACCATGTATTGCTTTGCCAACAGAGAATTCAAAGCTAACCAAGTTGATTCCAAATTGGAGTCTGAATCAGAGTCTGAATGGGAGTCAAACAGTAGCAAAAGTTCAGTCAGCTTTTTTGCGTTTTCAACTTGCTGGCCGGATGTTTGATTGGACATGTTGAGAAAGGTGTTGAGTGATGTGGGGTGATGAGATGATGATGGGATTTGTGTGAAGATGGGTATGTGAAGGTATGTGAAAAAAAATAGAGATGTGTGTGATGCAATGGAGATGGGACCGGTATGGATTTGCTGATGTGGATGGGTGTTTTTGATGTGATGGATGGTGGATGGATGATGATGCATAAATGGCGGGTTTAATGGCGTGTTTGATGATTGAAATCCACCATTTTCATGAAACACGCCATTTTGAAATACACCAGTTAGGGGGTATGTGTATTTCAGAAACCCGCCATTAAAAATGGCGGGTTTTGTCAAAAAAAATGGTGGGTTTCTAATGGCCGGTTTGCTAACTTTGATACGCCCTAATGATGTTCAAAATGTGATAACGCTTTATATTAATAGAATTAAAATATCACCATGTTAGACCCAAACCAGTTGATGAAATTAATCTATAAGTTAGAATACAACTCAAGTTGATATTTGAGGTTATCAACACAACAAGCTGTTTTTTAGAAATCATGGAATGTGGTTTGGAAACTATGGGCAGGATGGGAATCACATCTCCCTTCAGTACAAGCTGGACCCAATGGTTATTGTTAACAAAGCAAATGAACAAAGAATCTGATTGTTCTTTTACACCCATTTTCATAGGATTAAAACTACAACATGAATCCAATGAAATGAAACATATTTGTCTTCAATAAGTATCAGCTATTATTTGAACCATGTCAAGCTTTGAAAGCCATTTTGAAGAGGGAATCTTCTCATTGATGTCATTAACATCAATTCTTTGTTCTATCTTTTCAAAATTTTTACTGCTGCCAAGGATCTTAGAATAGCACCCATTTTTTTTCCTCAATGTTTCAAGCATTTCTTTCCAATCTTTAAACCATCCTTTTTTGTCATACCCAAGTGATTTAGCAATGACTCTAAAACCAAAATTTACATCACCAACTGGGTCCCAAACCTCACCCAAGAACTTATTTAAGTTCTCAGGTATTTGATGGAGGTAATTTACTTCCTAAAATCAACAATTAGTCAGCCAAAATTTTAGTCTCATTGAAGGAATCACCACTCACCAAGGATGAGATTCTGTTTGACTCCACCATTGCATCTGCTTCATCCTTTGAAAAGGAATCAAATTCCAACAGCACCAAAACTGTTTAACTTTCAGTCTCTTCCACTGAACTGCTAAATTAAGTTGAAGAGCCTGACTTGGACTGTAAAAATTTCTAATCAGTTCATTAAACCAAAAAAATGAACCTTTCACAAAAGAAAATACTTGCAATCATTTGTCTTTTCTTCTTTGGTGCCCTTCTACTTCTTTTTTCCTGCTTAAGTTCCTTTTCAATAGGGCCCATCAAAGTTAGAAAACCCGCAATTTTATTTGACCAAACCCGCCATTTTTAATGGCAGGTTTCTGAAATACACATACCCCCTAACTGGTGTATTTCAAAATGGCGGGTTTCATGAAAATGGGGGATTTCAAACATCAAACCCGCCATGAAACCCATCATTTATGCATCATCATCAATCCACCATCCATCACATCTAAAACACCCATCCAAATCAGCAAATCCATACTGGTTGCATCTCCATTGCATCACACACATCTCATCTTCATTGCTTCACATCTTTATTGTTTTTCAAATCTCCATCTTGACACAAATCCCATCATCTTTTCACCCCATATCACATCACCATCTTTCTCAACATGTCCAATCAAACTTCCCGCCAGCAAGTTGAAAATGCAAAGAATCTGACTGAACTTTTGCTACTGTTTTACTCCCATTCAGACTCTGATTCAGACTCAAATTTGGAATCAACTTGGTTGGCTTTGAATTCTCTGTTGGAAAAGCAATACATGGTTCCAATAATACACACCCTCCACAACCCTATTTATTAAAGGCCAAAGCTTCATCTCATCCCCAACTTAAGCTTCCAGCAACTATTCCGAACTCTATTGCCTTCATTCATGAAACTTTTGGAGATGATTGAAGGACACCACATCTTCCAGAACAATTCTTGGAATCCTCAACACAATCCAGCCATCCAAATCTCTGTTTCTCTTTTTAGATTGGGATCAAATGGAAATGGAGGTGCAATCCATTGATGGGAAAATCTATTCTCAGTCAGTTATGGAAGCATTGACGTATACACCAAAAGAGTCATGGTTGCTATCCTATCTTTCCATTGCTCAGTCCTTTCTTGGCCAAAAGAAGAATAACGCAAGGAGATATCTCAAGTAATGGAAACCAAAGGATTTCCTGGTTGCATTGGGTTTGTTGATGGAGCCACCATCCCCTTGAGTCAAAAACCCAAGCTAGATGGCAACCACTATTTTGATTGCAAAAAAAGGCAACTGATTCATTTCTTTTCCAATGACTTTGATAACACATTTGATCACACCACTGACCAAATATGTTTCATCTTTTTGTTTAGATACTCCATGGCCCTAAACTTTGTTTGTGATAAAAAAAAAGAAGTTCATATCCCTCCATGCTGGACTTCCAGGTTCTTGTCATGATTCATACTTGTTCAATTGGATGCAGATTTCCCAACAACCAGAGAACTACTTTGACCAAAATGAATACCTTTTGGCCAATTCAGCTTATGCTAGTGGGAAATATGTGGTTCAAACATACTGGAATGTTTCATCTAACAATCAAGGAAAAACCAATTTCAACTATCATCTTGCCCAATCATGGGTTGGGATTGAGAATTCCATAGGAGTCCTGAAAGGAAGATGTGCCAGCTTAAGGGAAATGCAAAACCAGATTCAAAACCCCAAATACATGAAGATCCTCATCAACTCAATTATCACTTGTGTAATCCTTCACAATCTTTTGGCCAACATCAAAGATGAATGGAACAAAATATTTGAAGATGATATTCCTGACCCACCTCAAGTCATTCCTGTCTCATCTTGTCCCTCATCTTTTTCTATGAGAGAGCGGATTCTTCCTCTCACCCTTGCTTTCTTTGATGAGTAATGTTTGATTTTTAAATAGGTGAAAAATAAATTCACAGTAAGTCTTTTTTTCTGGTTGTTCACCCAAGTTTCCAGGCTGAGTGGGTTTTTTTTTCTTAGTGGACTTAGACAAAATCAAAAAACATCTCCACCTCATACCCCGCCACTTGCCAGCCCATCCACCTCTCCCCTCCACCTCACCGCTTCAACACTTCCACCTCACCCCACTCACACACTGGTCACCTTCCTTCCTCCTCCTCATCAAACCACCTCCTTCACCTCAGAAAGCTAACCAACCTCACCGGCCTCATCAACCTCACCAATCTCCCCAAAACATTCACCATCCAACTCACCAACAGACTCAGGGAGTCCCCTTCCCTCTTTCTTTGCACTCACTATTGCTTACCTCTCCTTTGAACTCCCCCCAGGTCTTCTCTTGCATCCCCCTCCTCATCTTGTAAGCCCCTCCCTTCTCTTTCTCCCCCCCTCCTCCTCCTCCTGCCTTGCTTGACCAAACCAAACCAATCAATTAGGATTTGATCCAACAATCAAATCCTGATTGATCAATTGATTAATTAGGAATCAATCAACCAATGAAATCCTGATTGATCCATTGATTGATTTGCGATCAATCAAGCGATTGATTTTTGATTGATCAAGCGATTGATTTGTGATTGATCAAGCAATTGATTTGCAATTGATCAAGCAATTGATTCACTTTCAATTTCTCAATTTAATTGCAATTTATTGTTTGATTGTTTTGCAATTGATCAAGCCATTGTTTTGCGATCAATTGCTAATGTCTCCTCCCCCATTTTTGGGGGTTTTGTTTTGTGCTGACCTCCACTGATTTTTTTTGTTTGTTTTTAGATGTCTCTGGACTTCACCCAAAGCAAACAGAGTATTTTTTGATTAACTCAGGTTTTCTTTGCCATGGAAGGTATGTTTTTTTGTTATTTGTTTTTGATAACTTTGCTTGTTGGTGTGTTGCATGTGTCACTCATGCCAATTTTTTTGGGGGGGATTCAGCTTCTGGTGTCCCTGGGTTCAATTCCAGGTTTGGTTTCTTTTTTTTTATTCAATCATGTTTTGACAACAATGTTTATTGGACTGAATTTTGTGTTTTTTTTTTTGGAAAACATTTCACCGCTTTTGGGGAACATCCTATTCTTCTCCCACCCCCTCAAAATGTTACACAAACATTCAAATCTATTCTTTTTCCTCACCCCAATCTAAGTATAGGATTGGGGGGAACAAGATGGAAGGAGATGGCTTGAAAAAAATACAGAGAGGTGGGAAGAGTAGGGCTGCTCGCCAAAAGAGGAATCAAATGAGAGATTCCAAAATATCTTTGGTGATTTCTGAGGAAGTTATTAATGAAAAGGTCATCTGGTCTGGGAGGAAACCGCGTCCTTTGGATCTTTACCCTTCAATTGTTTCCAAAAAGAAAAAGAATAGTCAAAAACCAACCCAGGAATAGTTTGAGCAAGCAAAACAAACAATCAAACCTTTCCATTTCTTCCACCGTGGAAAAGTAATTGTCCTTGATCAATCTGATAATCAAGCCCTGGTTGCAATAATCAAATTTTTCCCATTGGAGAAACTTTCTGACCAAGACAAGAAGGACATAAACTTTTTGAAAAAATTCCTTAACCAGTCAATAAAATTTGTCAACCCAGTTGGTCCTTCAAGATCTTGGGGTGGAAAAATGTGGAAAGTTGGATGGCAAAAATTGATGCACCCTTCCAAGTTATTTGGAAGTTATGTGAAGAAATCATCCATTGGATCTTCTCCTCAAGAGTATGCTTTCCTCAACCTTAAGGCTGAAAAAGTATCCCAAATTCTAGGAAAAATGTTTTGCAATTTGGCCAAACTTTCCTTTGAAGCAAACCGTGATGCCATGAAGGAAAACAAGATCCCCTCTTTCTATTTTTTGGAATTTGGTTCCAAGCCTACACCTTTTGATTGCTCCCCACACATCACTTTTACCTCCAATTATTTTTACAACTCTCCTCATATCAACAAAGGAAACATCTCTGGCTATTCCTTTTGCTTGTGGTTCCAACCAAGAAATCAAATGGTTGACTTATTGAAAATACGGAAAAATATCAAGTATTTTATGGCCAATTTGTTTTTCCTGACCTTGGCTTTGGACTTGATTTCAAGCAAAAAGGTATAGTAAAAATGGTTTAAGCAGCTAATAAGTACAAGCACTGTACCTTTCCTGCTGTGGACACAGCAACCCATACCAGAATGGCCATGTCACTTCAAATTAATAAAACAACTATAAAAACTTGTAGGGACTTGAATAATGGCCAAATTTAATCTAGAAAAAAAAATATAAATAAAAACAAAAAAGATTTGTATGTTTGTGGGGTTAAGAATACTCTGAAAAGTTGTAATCAAAAATAATTTTTTTGTTTTTATTTCACCCATGCAAATATATTTACAAGCCCAGAATTTGAGTTATTTTCTTTATATAATCTACTGTTCTACTGCTACCAATGCAAGCCAAGGCTACTGATACCTTATCCTTTGTTTTGGTTGCAAGTCCTTCCCTCTTCTTTTCCAGTTGTGCTTGCTGTTGATCCTTCTCCTTTTCCTATTTTTGAAGCTCTAGCTCAGCCTGTTTCAACTTCCACTCAGCATCCCATTTTTGTTGATGAGCCAAACTCTTGGCTTTCTGCTTTTGAACATCCATGGCCAGTTGACAATCCCACTTTTGCTTTTCAAACTCAAGTTTTTCAGATTCAATTTTTGATTTGACTGTTTTTTGCAGGGGAAAAGCAATGAGCATGATTTTGAAAGCAATGATATTCATACAATGGACTTACATGAATCTTGCTTCTCCATGATTTCTTCAAAGCCTGAAAAACTGGATGAGTTTCTCCTCTTTTGATGACTTTTGGGGGTTATATTGATGGAATTGGAGGCTTTTTGCTTACACTTGGCAGAGGAGGTTTGAGTCTGAATTTTTTCACTGGTGTTGGAAGGCAATGTGGGAGGCCCCATTGGCTTGAGGTTTTGGCCATTCTGGAATGGATGAGGCTGTTTTTTTACAATCTAAATCAGTCAGGATTAACAAGAAAGAATGGAAAAGAGCTTGGTTCCTTACTTGAATGGATTTTGAGGGTAATGGAGACTGAGGAGTATCTTGTTCCGCATCAGCAAGTTTGATGAGATCTGCTAACCCAGGAAGAGGGCTATCCAAAGAAGGAGGGGAGGGGTCTAAGGTATGGTTTGACACATCAATCAATGCAGAAGTAGAAGTTATTGGAGCTTATGGAGTTTGAATATACTCCTTGGCATCAGATGGGGGCCACTCCAAGGAAAAGGTTTCTTCAGGATCACCATTTCTAGGCTGATCATCCCCAGAAAATTCCTCAGCATGGACTGAATTGGATTTTGGGCATCAAAAGCGGCTAAAGGGTTGGTGTTGGCCTTCTTTCCAATGATTTCATCCATTTGAATATAAAAAGGAAAAATGGAGTCCAACTTATCAACCACCAAGTTGATTCCCTTGGTTTTTTCATAGTTGGTGATACCAAAGCCAGTGGAGATTGACATGGAGTGGGCCTTTTTGTACTTGGCTCAATAATTCTTGAGTTGCTCCCTCATCTGTTTGGATGATAGATACAGCCCACCTTTTGTTTTGTTCTTGAGTTAATTTGCCATGAGGAGATAACCATTGAACTTAGAGGATGGAGGTTGGCCAACACGTGTTTCATTGTTGGATCCAAAGCAGGCATCATAGTTGAAGGGAATTTTGAGCCAGTTGAACAGGATGATGTGATCAGCTCTCTTGAGCTTACTTGAGCCCTTGGAAGCTGATGGGGAAGGATTGTTTAAGCCCTTGGAAGCTGATGGGGGAGGATTTTTTGTTGTGGAGTTCCTTGGCAATGTTTGCTTTGGTGTGTTGGACTTCTGTGTGGAGTTGCAGGGGAGGTTTTCTGAGGGGCCATTTGGAAAGAGTAAGGGGGATAAGGTGATGAGAGGGATAAAGTGACAAGCAAGATAAAGTGATGAGAGATATGAAGTGATGAGAGCAATAAATTGACCAGAGCAATAAAAAAATGATTGGATTCTTTGGATGAGGTTGTAGGTAGATTGATGAGAGCAATGAAGCAATGAGAGCAATAAAGTGGTAAGTGATCAAGTGATGAGGGTGATAAATTGATGAGAGTAATGATGAGAGTGATACAGTGATGAGAGTGGTGAATCTTTTTATGATGAGGCTGGAGCTAAAACAATTTGAAAGGAGTTTGGAGGTAGAAGGAGGTGGGAATCCAGGGCTGGATGACTTGGAGAGGTGGCAGAAGCCTTTAAATACTTAATTTGAAAAAACCCCACTTATTTCATGTTCAATTTGACACGTCTGATGTGAAATAAGTGGGTTTTCTTGATTTTTAATGGCGGGTTTGAAATGGCCAATTTGGTTTGAAACCCGCCATTAAAAAATGGCGGGTTTGGTTAACTTTGATACACCCTAATGTGTTCAAATCAAGAAGGATATTGCCAGTTATATGTCAATTTTGGATGGCCTCCGCTTGATTGCAAGAATTTTGGTTCAACTCATGGCTTTGATCAATAATTGGCCGTCTCCTTCATCAAGTGCTTCAACAGCCCGCAATAATCTTGATCAGGATGATTCAGGATCATTGCATTGATCTTCTTATGTAACTGAGAATTTTTGAGAAGTTCATGAACATCAAACTTTCAAAATTCAAAAGGATAAAATATTATTCAAGTAGTAATCATCTTTTTAGGCAAGTAGGAATCGCATTCAAAAATAATTAATCACAAATTGGTTTGAAAAATCCAAATTAAACCAGCTTACAGAACTACAATCCAAATTAAACCAGCTTACAGAAATATAACTTCAAAGTTCAAAATCCAACCTCCACTGACAATGAAAATATTCAGGCACAACAGAGCCTCTTGACGCTAGCAGGTCCCCTATTTGGTGGGAACAGGGAAAACCCATAGTCATTTAGTATGACTTGGTGCACACTTCCCCATCATGGTTCTGCTTTAAACTCTCTAATTGATCCCCAACAAGTTTGATTGTTTGTAAAGACACCTTGTATCCCAATGTTAACAGTTAAGTAGCAAGAACTAATCCAATCTTTATTTGGGAGTTGTAAAGCACAGCCTGAACCAATTTAATTTGATTGGAAATTTTGCCCTCTAGGTTTTGCAAAACATCCAACACGTTTCCTGACAAGTTTTCAAGGAATATTTTGAGAGTGCCATGGGCCCCTTCAACCCAATACATTGCTTTATTCCCAAAGCCTGTTTTTTGCAAGTCCAAGCCATTAAAAAGGTCTCTGTGATACAGAAGATATTATGATCCATATACTTTAGTACATCCTCACGGTCTTCCAAAAAACACTTTATACAAGTCATAATGTAAGAAGCCCAAAACTAGGAACATTAACAGTAGAGGCAGTGATTTGGCACTTACTCTAAGTTCTGCATCATTGAATTCTGCCTCCTCCTTGATTTTTGAGGCCTCATACTTAGCCCACAGAGACATAAATCTTTGCCACCCTTAAATTTCATTATTAAATTTCAGTTTACAGTTTGCTTGTATGTTTTTAGACAAGTGCCATTGAATGAAATGTCTTGTTGACTCATGGAATGTTTTTTCTAGAGCATGGATCAAAGCTATTTCACGGTCCGTCAGAATGACTTTGGGAAGTCTCTCAGGATCATAAGCCAACTCCTTTGGCGCATTTACAGACCCACCGTAGAACTCAAACATTTCTCTTGTTATAAAAACAAGAGCTTTTGTGAAGTTTTTCTGGGTGGAAGTGATTCCTACAACTGGCAATAGGGGGATGTTGTACTTATTTGTCTTATAAGTACAATCCATCATAGCTAGATTATGGAATTCATTGCAAAGCTTCAATCACTCTGGGTGAGCCATGAATAGAGCCTTCCAGTGACCCTCTCCATTGAAGTTTTCTTGATGAACGCAATGTGAATCACCAAGTTGTTCAAAGAGGACCTCCATGACACTTTTTCCCTTCAGTTCTTCAAGAGCTACCTTAAGCTTAGTGTTATAGATTGTTCAGTAATCAAGATATTTGCCACCAGCAATCTTGCTCAATTTTCTTTTGAGTTGAATTGTATTAAGCCCATGATTCATGCCTTCCTTTAAATTGTCTAAGGCTACCCCAGAGATTCTCCTCAGGTGATGATGCACTGAGGGGTATGGAGATGGTTCATGGTTATGTTGATCATTCTTGTAGGATATTTTCCCCAAGGGATCTGCCTTTGTGTGACTAGCAAAAATTAGAAACTTGCACCCAAACTTCCTTGTGTGAGTTTGCCTTGAAGGTTTGGTGAGAAATTGCCCCAAGTAGGAACCATGTCTATCACAGGCTAAAACCACATATTTATCACACTTTGAGTTGAAAACTGTTAAAGAGTAACCATGCTTCATCGCCCATGTTTAACAATACATTTGTGCCTCTTCCCTAGTAGGAAAAACTTTCACAGGAGGTGGGGAAAGTGGATCTGTCATAGGTACATAGTTATATTGATGGCATGCACTCCATCAGTTTCAATCAAATTAAATACGGAAAAAAAAGTAACATAAAATTTGGCTCACCACCAGAGGTCATGTCCATTTGTGAAACATTTTTTTCCTCAATTTTCACCCTCAATGAGGATGCAATTGGGGCTTCCAATGATTTGTCACCCAAATTGTTCTTTTCCACAGATTTTTTCATTGCACCAATGTAGTCCTTGAATGCAGCCATCTTGAAAGGAGGGCTTGCCACTGTTCCCATAATCCAAAAAAAAAACGCAATGCTACTTCAGTATTCAATCCAACTTTTAATTTAACAACTACCAATTTTGATCACTTTAAAGTTTAGAAAGATCAATCTTTTCACAATATTTTATTTGCAGTTTCCTATAGTGCCACTTTAATTTCACTTTAATTTCACTTGATTTTACTTTAATATCACTTTAGTTTCACTTTATGATTGCTAGATCTTGAACAACAGTCCTAAATAGTAAGTTTTGATCCCATATTTGGGTTGATGGAACCCAAATGTGGTCCAGGGGGACCAAAAAATTTTGGCACCACCCCCAGACACGGCTCAAAACCGCTGTTTATGGGGTTACACACCTCAAAAACGCCGTTCAAAGGGTTTATATGGCCCCCTGGGGGTCGCGCATATTTGAGACGGTCCCTTGGGCGCGTCTAGCCATGTGTTCTGGCCTGCACGCCCGGTTTGGACGCATGTATGGGCCCCCCTGTGTTCATTGGGAAGTGTAGGGCCCTACACAGCTCCCACACAACTGGGAGTTGTTAATTTAACATCTAACTTTTGGGATTGAATTGGAGATTCAGGAAGTGGAGGAAAACACAAGAACTCCAGGAAGTGGAGGAAAACACAAGAACTGTTTCCAGTCTGTGATGAGGCAAAGAATTCATTTTTGGATCTCCAGAGGGAAATACTGTTGGCCAGGTGGTATTCTTTAATCCAATTTACATAAGTTCAATTGTCCAATTTTTCCAGAATGTAGCCAACAATCTCAAGATTCATGTTGGCTCAACACCTGTCTGGTTCAGAGGAGGTAAGCCAATGGGATATACCCTTGAGGTAGAAGATGGTGAGGATTTTTCATTTCCACAGGGAAAATTGTGAGTGGTTGAGATTTGGGATTGAGTCTGTCAGAGTCTTCAGTAGTGAGGAGTTGGAGTCTGCCCGTCCTAGGCTCAACATTTTTCTATTTGGCTTTTAACCTTGAAGACTTGAATAACTGAATTGCAACAAAGGACCAACAGAGAAGAAGCGCGGGGAGAGTGCTGGGTTTACAACCTGGTAAGGAATGGAATTTAGAACTCAAAAAAACAAAAAAAGGAAAGAAAAGGAAAGAAGAAATGAGAGTCAAATGAGAATCAGTAAAAGAAAAGGTTTCACTGCTAGACAGAGATAAAGATGAGTGATATTTTGTGAGAGTGGCAGGTTGTTGATGGTAGAGTTTAGGTTGAATTTAATGAGGCCAAAAGCCAGTTCAATATTGAATGGTAGAGATAAGGATTCAAGATTCTCATTTGAGTCAGAATATATTGGAGTGGTAAAGAAATCAGAAGAGAAAAGGGTGAAGATTGAGAATGGAGAAAAGATAAGGAATGAGGTCATGATAAAAGGAGGGATGGGGACAAGGATGATGGAGTTGAGTGAAGTCAGATTGGCAGTGACTAGTAAGCCAGGTTGATGGATTAGGAGTGGAGAGGGTCTGGATCTTTTTATTTAAAGTATTCTCATTTGGAGCTGAAGCAAGGAGGCAATATTCAGGGTGTGGGAATAGGTCAGTAATCTCTCAACACAATATCACAAAGAAAAAAGTGTTAATTCACACCCTATTTCACTTTTTGTAAACAGTCTCTGTTGTATTTTATCCAACCTCATGCTATATGTTGAATAGCATGGTTGCCAGTTGTACCCAATGTGAAGATGATGGCAGCTCATCTCCCCATCATCCAGTTGTTTCTATCATACACATATTCACATTCATTTCAAATCCATTATTTTGATCAATCAACATTATTATTTTTACTATTAACTACTCTAACAACCAAACTGCTGGTTCTAATAGCCATATACTATCTCCTTGCTTACAAGATATTCAGAAATTAAATTTTTTTTAATGGATGTTACCACTCTTATACTCAAGAGTTCTTGGGTAACCATTCTATAAATTTCATAAACTTAGAGCTGAAATTGGGAAAGAGAATCATTAATAAGAAACAAAATAACTTGTTTCAATCTCTATTGTATAGATAAATTTTAGGTGAAATTACTGGGGAAATTTCTAGAATAAAATATGGGTGGGATGGTGAGATTTTAAATTTTATGGAACTGTCATGGATTAATATTCATTATTTTTTAGATCTTCTGCAAGACGGATTTCAATTAGTGAGATTTTAACTACCAGTATTAATGTATATCTCCATCAATATTATATAATTATTCCCCTTTCATCATCCTTTCTTCCTTCCTGTAAATTTGGTAGAGAAGAACACAACATCCTAGCCAGATCATTTACACCTTTCCTCCCTCCTGAGTCATTCAATACCATTGTTGAACCCATGTTGATTTAAATTGAGGAATAAAAGTTGTTAAATTGATCTTTTTTACCACTTGCTTTGTAATGCATCATTTTTTCAAACCCATTATTGAGACAAAAACTTAACCATGCTGCCATTTGTTCCATTCATCCTAAATTGCAAACAGAAAAGAGAAATAAAAAATTCAAATATCCTGCAGAAAACTAAAATAGACTGGAAAAAAATAACTATTGCTATTCTTGCCATTTTTTGGAAATCAAACTACCTGTAAAAGGACCCTTTCCATATTTCTCAAAATTAAATTCACCATTATCCATGTCCTCATAAATCATTCGACTTGGCCTATCAATTGAAGAGAAATCCTGGTACCCACCCCAATTTCCCTCATTCCCATTTTCTTCCTCTTCCTCTCCCAATTCCTCATTTTTTTCCTCTTCCTCTTCCAATTCTTCATATTTTTCCTCCCCCTCATCACCATCACTGCCATCATTTTTTTTTCAAGTCAATAATTTCACCAAGTAACTTGCAAATTTACTTTAATTATTTCTCTCATTGCTTTCTGATTTTTATTTAGCTTCATTACTTAATTGTTTTTTTGTTCAATTTGGCTGAGTAATTTTCCACAAACTTTTTTTCACTTAGGTTGTTGTTTGCCCATAATTTGGTAAACGTGAAAAGGCTCAGATTTTGAAGAAATTAAACATTTTTGTTGTATTATAAGGTTATCTTCTGGTTGAGTAACTTTTTTTTAAACCACTTTTCATCACAGAAATACAAAGCAGGCTTGGAGGGGTCCTTAGAATTTAAGTTATCTATTGGTATTTTAACTGGATTTGTGTTATTTTTCCTTGGTTTTTCAAATTTTCCTTAATTAACTTATATAATTTAAAAATGAAGTTTTGTGTATCTTCTAATCAAAAGGGGATTCATTCCAAAATGTAAAAATTGTTCTTGGGGAGTTATTTGCCACTATGGGCTCTTATTGATTCCAGGAATTGGAGGTAGTGCTTAAGCATTTCATGTGCTATGGAAAATTTTCATCTGAAATAATGAATTTGAAAGGAGAAACAAGAGATCTAAAACCAATTGAGGAATTGATTTTTATTTAAACACCCTATGGAGACCTCATTAGATGACTTTCCTTTCTTTATAATGGAGATTTTTCCTCTTTTTTTGTTCTTGTTTTGAGTTAATTTGAGACATGTGGAAGTGATAAAAGTAGTTTTGGGCTCAGTGGAGGAGGGAAAAGCCTTTGATTTAAGTGTGATTTTTGGAATTTTTTGCATGAAATTTGTTACCAACTTCTTGGAAAAATTGTGGCAATGGAAATAATTTTGCAGACCTTGTTGTAAAGTGAATCCATTTTTGGTTTCAAGGAAAGTGACACAAATTTTCATTAAATTTTTTTTCCCAATTTCCCTAAATATACTCAAGAAATAATTGGGAGATTTCAAAAATTGATTTAGCTACCTTGAATCAAAATTTTTTAGCTTCTTGGAGAGTTCAAATCTCTTCCTTGGCAACCAAGTTGTTTGGGTCTGTGACATATATCACTTGATCAATCTGATTTAGATTGGACATTTTTCATTCAATTCCTGTAAAAGGTGTGAATCAGAAGGTGTGAAAATAGAATTTGAATTATTTAAGACCCTAATTAATTTTATGTTGATTTTGGAAGCTTCCTAAAAGAGTTTTAACAATTTTCAACCATGCTAAAAGATGCCCACACTGGAAGTAGCGGAAATTCAACTTACCTTGATGAAATCAAAATAAGAAGGTTGATTCCTCCTGATTTTCATAAACTCTAACAATTTATTTTCTCGCTGGATCCTGGATTTTGGGGGGTTAGAAGATTGGTCTCTTTCCCCAGTAGGAGGTTTTTGTTTATTTTTCAATTTTGAAGCTAGGGGACTTTTTTTTTGGAGAATTTTGGACCAACATTTATTTTTTAATTATCTTGTCTTCTCTTTCTGAGTTTAATTGGGAGATCTTTTGTTTTACTTTTTTTTTAGGTTTTTTTTTCCACATTGAAATTGAAGGGTTTTAAAACTTTGTTGGTTGAATTTTTGAAGGAGCTATTGAATAAATGCATCATTTTTGTCAAGGATTTTTTGGATTGCCTCATAGCTTTTGGGATTATTAACCTCCACTAAGATTTGTCTAGAACTTTAAAATTTGTGGTGGGATGTATTATTGTGACAGTTTACAAGTCTGTTTTTTTTTTAATTTGAATGTAGAGCATCACACATCAATGAGGATGTTTTTCAACATTTCACATGCCATAAATTGATGGTTGTCTGGTTTTTTAGTTCAAACCTGCCACCCACCTGGCATGTGGATACTCACATTTCAGGATGTCATGGAGTGTAAGACCCAATGATCCAGCAATTGTTTGTCTGAAAAACAATTTTTCTGATTTTCCACCGCGCAGAATCCATCTGTATTTGGTTTTCTGCAACGAAATGCCAATAAACTGGGTCTTTAACCAGAAAAGGCCCATTGTCAAGGGGTGAAACCACAACAAAAAGTTTCAGGTATGGGTAAACCAAACAGAACCTTGTTATCACTAAGGCCATTCCACTTTTTTTATCTTTTCCTTCTTTTTTCATTCCTTAATTATAAAAAAAATAAAAAAAAAAAGATGAATCACAAATTAAAATTATTTGTGGATCATATTCATCTTTGATACCATCATGGGAAATAAAAAAAGAAAAAATTGAATAGAATTTAGGTATAAAATCCAACTCAATCCTTACTCTGAATTTCACCATTTTGATTGGCCTTATAAATATCAATACGGGAAACTGAATTAGGAATTTGAAGTAAAAATAACCAAAACCAGTTTTTAGAGGAATGTAGAAAATTTAAGAACTGGAATCAGACTTTTCTCAAATCAAATACTGAAATTTCAGTTGAAATTTGTAAAAAGTTCAAAAATCATTCAAAAGAAATTATTATTGAAGATTTATGGCATAAAGACTGTTGATGCAGATGTATCTTGATGATTTTGGATTTTTATCAAAATGAAGATATATCTGTGATTATTGAATGAAAGAATTCTATAAAGATTCATCATTAAATAAATTTCAAATTTAATCTTCCATGTTGGATTCAACAATCAATCATGGATTTACATAATTGAGATTAGGATCAATGAAGATAAATATATTGGATGGGAATTCAGAAATTAATAGTGCTATTTTATAATAATAAGATCTAAGATTTTTGAGAATTGAGTGAAATTATGAAAAAAAAAAAACAAAGTTTTAGGGGAAGGAAGAGATTTTAAAAATAATTTCATGTAGCTTGTAAAAACTACAGCTTGAATTTCATTTCTGAAAAAATACCTTTCTTGAGTGACTTCTTTTATTAATTTTATGGCAACCTCTGATATGGATAATTTTCCAAGGAAATTGATCTTAATTTGAAATGAAATTTTATACACCTTCCCACCAAAAAATATTTCCTCATCCAAGTTCCACAAACAATTCACATTTTAATTCTGAAATATTATTGGTTTCATCTATTTTCCAGAAAGAAAAGATTAGAATTTCTTCCTGAATCCCTAGCTTGAATAACTTCCTCAAAAAAAGAAATAATGAGACAATAAAATTAGGGAATTAATTTTCTCACAGGCAAAAGCCTTTAAAGCATGGATTTTTGCGTCTGGGCAATGTAAATCCCACACCAAAACCTTTATTTCAGAGGTTTCAAGAATTTTTTTTTGAACTTTGATGCTGCAGCACTTGAGCTGGCTTTCTGAAGCTCTCAAAAAAAAATTGTTGGTATTTTTGGAAGCATTAGAAAACCTTAACATTTCATTCAAAAAACTCAAGAAAAAATCAACAAAAAAAATCTCATTCCACTTTGAATCCTTTTCTTTGCCTTCTCAATTAATTTTTTTATGATGATTTGAGTTCTCAGATATCTATCAAAAAAACTTGAAGATATTTCTAAAATTTATTTTGGAAATTTTTGGGTGTATTCTTACATCTTAATAAATTAATTCAAAAAGGGAAATGTTAAATTTGTTACCCTGCAGAACCCATTCATGAATCAAATTGGGTCATGCGGCCTGTTTTGCAACCCATTCAAGCCATGAAAGGCCACTTGCAACCCATTTCAGTTGTGAAAAGCCACTCATTACCCATTTCAGTTTTTAATTACCACTCATGAGCCCAAAATGGGTTGTGAGGGGCTGTTCAAAACCCATTTGTGGTGAGCAAAAAACCAAAAAAAATAAATAGAAGTAAAATAAAATTAAAAATAGAAAAGAAAAAAATTTAAAATAAATTCAATTGAAATGAATAAAAATAAATAAAAAATTGAGCAAACAAAAACAAAACAAAAAAAAAAAAAAACACCAAAAAAAGGAAAAAAAACCCAAAACAATTGGAAAAATTGAAAAAATTGAAAAAAATAAAATTCTAAAAATTTCACCACTGTGGGGAAATGAATGAGAAGCCCATATAAATAAACAATGAAAAATTTGATGGAAAATCCCTGAAGTAAAAATGCCAAAAAATAAATAAACAATGAAAGAGTCTAGGAACCAGCCCTAAAGTAAAAATTCCAAAAAATACAAGTTGTACTCGTGTCAAGCTGATCCCATCACAAGAAGTAAAAATGCTTGTTATGATGGGATCAGCTAGCCTAGCACAAGTCAAACTGATTTCATTGGACTAGCACAAAAGTAAATCAACCCCTTAAACAAATAGGGCTATTCCAATGAGGTGGAATTGTATCAAGCCCACCTCAATGGACTAGCCATAAATTAAAGACACTACAAAATACTTCTATCTAGTCCAAATTAAAGGACAGGACCTAACTTCAAAAAAACAACAAAAAAAAAGTTCAATTTGTGTTAAGCTGATCCAATCACAATAATTAAAATTACTCCTTATGATGGTATCAGCCCAACACAAGTTTAACTAAATTGGCAATAAAACATCATTCAAAACACGCAACATAATGAGTTCAACTCAAAACACTCAAAAAAATGATGTTCAAAATGTGATAACCATTTATGTTAATACAATTAGAAGATCAGCATCAGAAACAAAACCCAAGAAATGGGATTAAAATCATTTTTATAACTTAGACAAAAACAAGTTGATCTTTTAGATGATCAACCCAACCAGAAGCTTTTTTAGAAGTCAAAGAAGCAGATTTTTAAACACTGGGCGGGAATGGAATCATTTCTCACTAAATTAAAAGATGAATCCAGTGATTATTGTTTAAAAATAAAATGAATATAGGATCTGAATGATCTTTTAAACCAATTTTCATAGGAGTATAAGTACAACATGAATTCAATGAAATGAAAAATATTGGTCTTCCATCATTATCAGCCATGGCCCTTGTCTAGCTTTTCAAGACATGTTGAAGAGGGAATCTTTTCATTGATGTCATTAAAATTAAGTCTTTGTTCCATCTTTTGAAAATCCTTACTTCCACCAAGGATCTTAGAATAGCATTTATTATTTTTCCTCAAGTTTTCAATAATTTCTTTTGTACTTTCAACCAACCATTCCTATTTTGCCCAAGTGATTTACCAATGTCCTAAATCTGCAATTCCCGTCACCAACTGGATCCCAAACCCCCCCCAAAAAACATATGTAATTTCTCAGGTATTTAAAGAAGGTATTCCAATTATGTTTCCTATCATCCAAACTAACTTATCATTATGTTAATCACATCAATCAAATGAACAATCACCAAAGTTTGGTGTCTGGTTGACTTCCACTTCTTCCTCAGAAGAGGAAGAAGATTCCAAATGAAGGGAGCCCAATTCACTTTTATTCTCTTCCTCTGAACTATGAAATTCAGATTAAGAACCTTCCTAGCAGTAAATTAATCATTTTCCCACCATTTCATTAAACCATAAAAAAGAACACTTCTCAAAATAAAATACTTACTATCTTTGGTCTTTTTGGTTCCCTTTTAACCCATTTTTCCCTCTAACTCCCTTTCAACATGTTCAAATTTTGAAATTTCAAAACCAGTAGCTTCAAAGTTGGGTCAACCACCACTGGAAGTTAAGAACTTTGGATCAAGCCTTGGCTTCGCAATCAAAGTAGCTGCATACTTTACCATTTACTTTAAAATCTAAAATATAAATGTTTGAGGTTTTCCCATAAGCATGGAATTCAACTTGTTAAACAGTTGGAATTTTTCAAGCCCTGGATCTGTGTCAATCTTTCAAAAAGAAAAAATAATTAATCTTTCAATTATGTAATTTTTACCCTTCAAAAAACCCTAAATCCCAACTTACTTCACTGGAAGAGTCATAGTCTAACCTCCACTGAGGATGAAAATCCTCAGGCACAACAGATCCTTTTGATGCTAGTTTTTCTGCTAAGCTTTGGGAACAGGGCAATCCAATTTTTTTTAAATAGGACTCTCAGCACACCTTTCCATCATTTTTTTTTCTTTAACTTCTCAAATTTTTCCCTGATGATTTTAATTGCCACAATTGACAATTTGTAACCCAAAGCTGAAATTTCTTTTGGAATAATTGTTCCTAACTTCATTTGACAGTTTTTGAGTGACACTTGTGGTAAGATTATATTCTGCTGCTGTCATGTCTCTTTCCAATTCTGATTCATTTATTTTTTCTTTCCTTTTTTCTCTCCTTTATATTTTTTCTCCAACTAATCTTACCAAATCATCAATTTAGACTGCAAGATTCCAATTGAAGATACTTCATTTCAAGAGCACTTCATTTCAAGAGCACTTCATTTCTAGAGAAAATCAAGCAGCGCTTCTAGTTATTCCCTGCTCCTTGGCTCTCACAATTCAAGCATGTTCACTGGGACCATCAAAATTCTAGCCACTTCAATCTCATCTGTCAAATAAAAACTGAAGCTTCAACAATCTCATTGACTCAGTCAACCCCCAATCAATCAACAACTGGCAGCCAGCGCACACCTTGTAAGATCTCTGGACTTGACCCAACTTCTCAATCAGTTGAGTTTTGCACTGACCCACCCATATAGTTCCTTAAAAGCGCCTTATTCAATCAAATAAGTCATGTTTCTGGCTTTGTCTTGTTCATAACTGGCCACTAGTAAATATCTTGATTTCATATCAACTCCTACCAACCAACACTAAATCTTTGCTTACTTCAGTTACTTGAGTCTATATCAATTCACATTACAACAATCCATTGAATCAATTCAAACTTGTTTCCAGTTACTACCCCATTGTTTTTTCCTGCTTGTCTCTCCATTAATCAGTGTCTCTCAAGCTGAATTCTTATTTTCCGTTTGAAATCAATTCTTGTCTGGTTTTGGTCACCAATCAAACTTTTCTCAGAATGCACTGATTGGATTTGGCTTTCAATGGTTCCTTCAAGGTGTTTCCACACATCCAAAATGTTCCCCAAAGATCCTGCAAGTGATTTTTGAGAGAAGCATGCGCCCCTTCTACCCAAGAAATTGTTTTTTCTTCCAAATTCTGGTTTGAAAAAAACCCATGCAATTGCAAGCATCTCTTTGATAGGGAAAATGTTATTTTACATATAACAAAGCACCTCCTGACAGTCTTTCAAGAAACACTGTATAAAAGCTTCAACAGAAGCATTCCCAGTAGAGATGAACAGAAGAAGCAATAAATTGGCCTACTCTGAGTTCTGCATCATTGACTTCTGCCTCCCCCTTGGTTTTAGAGGCCCCACAATGCTCCCACAGAGTAATAAAACTTTTCCATTCTTCATTGTTATTACCAAAGCAAACTTTTCAATTTGCTTGAATATTTTTAGACAAGTTCCAGGAGCACAAATTTCTGCATGACTCAGGGAAACTATGTTGAATGACACAAAGCAGAGGTTTTTCTTGGTCCTCCACAAAGACTTTGGGAAGCCTCTCTGCATCATAAGCCAACTTCTCTAATGCATTCAACCCCCAACTGTAGAACTCATAAGTTTATTTTTTTATAAAAGAAAAATCCTCTGTAAAATCTTTCTTGTTGGCTGTCATTCCTACAACATGCAATAGAGGGATGTAGTACCTCTTTGTTTTATAAGTAAAATCCAACAAAGAAATATTATGGTTTTTTTTAAATATTTTGTAGACTCAGGATGAGACAAGAAAAGGGCCTCAAAGTGAATCTCTCCACCAAATTTTTACCTGGAAACCCACTGTTTTTTGTGGAAAATGTCTAGTCAAAAATCCATAAAAGCTTTCTCATTCAGTTCTTCTAGCTTCACCTTCTGCTTAGTGTTATAGATTTTTCTATCTTCAATTTATTCCCCATCATCAATCTTGCTCAATTTCCTTTCAATTTGCACTGTATTGAGCCCATCTTTCATTCTTAATTTGATCCAAGGATACACCAGATATTCTCCTCAGTTGAGGATGCACTGAGGGGCTTTCAGATGGTTGGTGGTTGTGTTGGCTATTTCTAATGGAGAGATGCCACATGTGATCTGCTACTGTGCTACTTGCATGGATCATTAATTGAAACACAACCTTCCTTGTGTGAGTTTGCCTTTGCCATTGGGTGAGGCAAGGCCCCTCATATACTCCAAATCTGTTGAATAATAGGTTGACATATTTTTATTTTTCAACTTGAATGTTGTCAATGCGTAGCCATGCATGGCTGCCCACCTTTGAAAATGAATATCTGCTTCTTTCCAACTAGGAATGGCTCTCACAGGAGGATGTTCCAGGGGTTCTGGCACCTCTTATTTAACCATGTTTATATTAGCATTTTTCAAGCCAAATTAGTCTCAGTCAAATGGCATATCAAATAGGCTCAGCACCTTGAGTCAATTTAAGTTGTAAAAAACATCTTTTTCCTCAATTGTAACCCTATATGAGGATGTAATTGGGGCTTCCAATTTTTCCATTTCCGACTCCCTACCCAAATCCCTAGATTTGAATAAAGCTTTGTTAAAAAAGCTTTCAATGAAGTCCTTTAAAGCAGCCATGTTTAAACCAGGGGGGCTTGGGCTTGCCACTGTTTCCATAATCCAAGAGAAACCCAAGTCAATTTATTATTCAATCCAACTGTTTCCAAAACCTCAAAAGTTTACTCACTTTTGGGTTGAGAGAAAATTTATCCAAAAAGTAAGTATTGTTTAGTGACAAGACTATTTTTTTCCAACAGGCAGAATATTTGATTTTCAAGTTTCTTTTTTTGTCCAACAGAACCACAAAGTATTCCACATTCCCAAATTTGGGTTGGCAGTGCTCAAATGTGGTCCAGGGGTTCCTAGGTACCCCAATTTCCCCCTCAAAGGGCCCATTTGGGGCTATTTTGCCCCAAATGTGTCAGGAAAACACGCACAACCCCACTCAGAACTTGCACATCCCCAATTGTAACCCCTTGGGGTGATTCCCTAGTTGTAAACATTTTTTCTCACTCCATGTTGAGTCATTATTTGCCTTCCAAAAGGAAAATGGGTTTTGAACGGCCATTCAAGGACGTTTGCAACCCCAGGGTTGTGAATTTAACATTGCCCATCGAAAAAATCAAATTTCTCATTGCACTTTGGGATCCATTTCTTTGCATTTTGAAATAATATTTTTCATTATTGGAGATTTTAGGGAGTTGCAAAAACAATCAAAAAGCTTCCATTTTTTTTTGATTTTCTGGATGTATTCTTGGCCTCCAAAAATTGAATCCAACATAGAAACACTTCAAAATAACACATCCATTTCAATTTTTTATTTTCACATCTTGCAAAAAAAATTTTCTTGATTTTTCTTTACAGGAATTCATAAAAAAAACAAAGATACAATAAAATTAATTCAAAAGAAAAGGGGTTTTCTGCATCTTGAATTCCACTTTTCGTCATATTTTGATAGATAAAAAGAGAAGTATTGGTACAAAAAATAAATGATATTGAAAAATCATTATTTATATTTGTATTCTGGATTTTATTTGAGGTAAAAAACCTCATTCCCAAGATCTAAACTTTTCTTGCCAATATTTTTTTTCAAGAATTGTACTTCTAGGTCACAAAGCTTTTCAAAACGTCATCTGAGTTAAGATCTGGCCAAGGATCAGACTTGAAGTCAAAGGAGACTATGTGTTTGAAATATTATAAAATAATGAAGCAAATAAGAGAATGTTTGGAATTTGGAGTGGGAGGTAAATTCAGAGGAAGATAAGTGCAAGGCATTAAAGAAGAAAATAGAAACCCTTGATGGAATTATGGATTTTATGTACTATATTATTGAAGTCCTTCTATTCTCAAGGAACTAGTTTTCCAAATTGAAAGGGGTGGTAGGCAAAATAGAAATCTATTTCTTTGGTGGGGGATCCAGTTCTAAAGCAGATAGTCTGATGTAGGCAGATTTCAGACTAGAAGAAGTTATTTGAAGTTTTTGTGATGTATTGATTCAAATTTTCAATCAAACAACTGGTTCTATTCTTTCTGGAAAATCTTTGATAAATATCCAGATTTAAATTGCTTCCTGAAATGGCTGTAAATAATTTTGAAGAATATGCCAGAGAAAAAGAAGATCATTGCAAGAAGGGAAAATTTTTTGAATGGAACTAATAAATTCTTGTTATTTTTCTTTCAAAATCACCCTGTTTTTTCATTTTCTGAGATCTCATGAATTTGAGGGAGGGTCAATTATTATTTACCTCTTTTACCTTGAGATAAAAAAAAAGAAACCAAATGAGAAAGTTCTTGAACAATTTTTTATCCCAAAAATATGGAGAAGGGGCATTCCAAACTTTTTTTTCATTTGCAGTCAATCATGGGAAGAGTGGGGAAATGTTTGAGAAGTTTTATGGAATAATGGTGTGAAATTAAAAAAAAAGAGATGTGTCTATCTGTATTGTTAATTTTGTAGAAAAAAGGAGAAAGGAGTAGTTCCAGTATGAGGGCTTCAACAGGAGATTTACCATCAAGGTGTTTTGTTTGAATTTGGTATTTTTTATTTAAATAGTATAGAGTGTTATGAACAGGAGATGAGGAGGTTTAAATAAGACAATTTTAATTTTCAAGAGGTGAAATCCAGCTTTGGTTAAATTTTTAACAGTATCCTCTTGCTTTACTTTAATTCTTCTGTGAATTGGACAAATTGAAGGATAATTAGAAGGTGGATTGTTGCAGTCTTTACATATAAACTTAACCTTTTGGAGACCCAATTTTTTGGAAATATTTCCAGATTATCTGAAATTAAAATTGTTCTTTATTTATTTTTTTAACCTTAGGGTATCATTTATAGGTTTATATTCACAGATATATCACATTGATAAGTGTATTTATGTTTCTTGCAATTGGCTACTCTGGTAAATATGGCAAATACATGAGACTTTTACCATGATTGGATGGCATCAAGCAGCTCCTCCTTTTGATTATATGATAGTTTAGGAGGATGGGCAAGACAGGTGGAATCAGGAGTTTGATGAGATGAGTAATGAGAATGAGGAGTTGAATTACTATTTTCTTGGAAGATAAAATGGAGGACGGGCCTGGTGAAACAGGTCTGAAAAGTGGGTGGATTTTTTGTTGAGCCATTTTTAAAAGAAGTTTTCTTTTTAAAAAGTGAATTGAAGATAGGAGTTGATATTTTATAGAGAGATTGAGAAGAAATTGAGTGAAAAAATGCATTCAGGCTTTATATCAAATGGAGAAGATTCTTTTTAAGTATTTGTTGTGTTTTATTTATGACATGAAGATCTGAGTTGAAATGTTGATAATTGATGTGTTTTGGTGTAATGTGGTTTGATGTGGTGTGGTGTGGTAGGGATGTTGTGGTGTGGTAGGGGTGGCGTGGTGTGGTGATGGTGGTGGTGGTGTGGTGTGGTAGGGGTGGCGTGGTGTGGTGATGGTGGTGGTGGTGTGGTGTGGTGATGGGTGGGTGGAACAGGTAAAGGTGGTGATTTATCAGATCATTCAAGCGCTCCAAGAATATTTGAGTTCCCAGGTAATCATTCCAATTAATACTGAATTCATGCATGCCAAAGGGCTCAAACAAGGGAGCCAGAATCCAACAGGGGTTTATTGTGATGCTTGTTTTGTTTGATTTTTTGAGAGGGAAAATTGTGCCTCAAAAACTATAAAGTGATTATTTTTGGAAATATACTGAGGCTTTCTTCAAAAACACAGGTTCAAGTATTAAAGATCATAATTAATTTTCTGAGGAAAAAAAATTAAAAAGCGGATAAATAAAGATAGACCACCCTTTTTTTTGAATTATTTTCATTTTGATATAGATTTTGAGGAATGAAACATGTGAAAGGCAATCAGAATCATTAAAATTTTCATGTTTTACTAAATTTTTATTAAGTTTATTAACAAGAAATTGAGGTGAAATTTCATTCCAGATAAGAAAAAACATTCAAATTGGAGGTTTTATTTTGAAGTGTTTTTAATTTGTATTGAATTTTGGGAGGCCAAGAATACATCAAAAATAAAAACCCTAAAAATATGATCAAGCATTACAATTTTTTGTTTGAATTTATGAGAGCTTAAATTACCCAAGAAAATTAATTAAAAAAGCCAAAAAAAAGGTCCAAAAATGCAATGAGGAAATTTATTTTTTTGAATTTTTGAATGAATTTCTTAAGGTTTAAGAATTCATCCAAACAATCCCCACAAAAA